>JANJGK010000014.1:17351103-17375857 GCA_039081455.1 Macrobrachium rosenbergii | reverse complement strand
TTCACTAGGAATTAAATCACTATTTGCAACTAATCTGAAGTCAGATTTTTTGATAATATAACGAATACTAAAATATGTTTTATCACAAATAATAAAGAAAATATTTTTAAAATTAATATACTGACTTAACTTAAAAAAAATAACGTCGATATAGGATTCTAGACAATAAACAATAAAACACTAAAGCAAGAAGCGTACAAAAATGAACATAATTTAGGTGGAAAATACTTTGAATCTTACTTGACAAGTCTAATATATATATATATATATATATATATATATATATATATATATATATATATATATATATATATATATATATATATATATATATATATATATATATATATATATATGTGTGTGTGTGTGTGTGTGTGTGTGTGTGTGTGTATGTATATATATGTATATATAAACTAAAAAAGAAGATACATTTAAATACTTCAAAACAAGAAGTTTATAAGAAAAAAATTAAAGCTGAATAAACAATTAAAATCTTCCTTGACAACAAAACCCAAAAGTATAAGTATTAAAAAACGCAATTAACAAACAAGATACATTTCCTACACGATTAGTTATGACAGACGCATGTAAAACCTATTCAGTTTTCTGAGGGAAAATGCTTCCACTTTAACGAGTAAAATACCAGGTCGTGTAATTGATGTTTTGTTTTAGCTGGGTGACAAGACCCTCGTTAATGCTCGAGTTACGCAGAGAGGAGAGAGAGAGAGAGAGAGAGAGAGGAGAGAGAGAGAGAGAGAGAGAGAGAGAGAGAGAGAGAGAGAGAGAATGCAAATTTTTTCTCTAAAGAGTATTAAAATATATATTACATTTTAACGTCAGTCGATATTTCCATCTAAAATTTCATTTATAATTCTATTCCTTTACGTTGCCCATTGATACGAAAAATGCTAACCTTTGGTTCGCTGTGACAATAACTACACAACGTTTTTTAGTAATATTACTTTTATCAATCAGCTATCTATCTGGCTGAACAACCATCTATTAATTGCCTGTTTCTAGAACTAATTAACTTTTCATTTTCTACACTAAAACTATTTTCATAATACGTTTTTCTCACAGAGTAGAAAAAATATTAATCAATATATAGAATTATAACCTATAAAATAATGAAAATCTACCGAAGAAGACATATATGGTATTTTAGACCAGCGCGAATCGCTTTGACTTAACACTAAAACGAACTAAAAAGTATTCGAGACTGACATTTCCCTAAAATGAGCCATTATACCAGAAGTATTGTAAACTGTCATCACTCTGACCTACAAATAAGGATATAACTTCGATAACCTATAGACAGATTTTTACATGACATTATAAAATCTCTTAAGTATGATCAAATGCCTAGCTTAAGGTAAAAGGAAAACGCATTTTGGCGCTAAACACCAAACACCAATAAAACGACGATGCTATTTCGATATATATACTCTTCAAAGGCAATAAAAAACAAAGTAACTACTTCATTTGCTTAGACTCTCAAAAAAATCAATAAATAAAACGAGTCTATCTGATGAACAAGGCATTGCGGAGCATACGTCATTACCGTGTAGTTTTCAGCCAGATATTTTGAAATAAAAATAAAGTTACTACGAAATGAAAATAACCTTAGTACTTGGTATGTCAAACTTTTTCCATGTTAAACTATTAAACAAAACATAAAATTCACACACGCATACACACACATTCACACGCACGAGCGCACTCAAGTAATATTACTAAAACTCACATGTACACTAAGCGTCTACCACTAAACACTTTTAAACGACCCAATGTATAATAACTCTTACTCTAATCTCTGAACTGCTAGAAGTAACTACGTATTCCAACTTCTAACAAAATAAAAAAAAAAACACGAAAAAGGTGCTGAATTATAATAATACAGTAATAATAGGTTTTGTATTGAAATTCTCTCTTACCAGTATTAAGAAATATTTCAAACAGACAAATAATGTGTCAAAAGGAAGTTCGTCAATGCTTTTAATTTACCTCCAAATGCTGATGATGTCAATGACCTAATTGGTCGTCCTCAGCCATAGCAATGATGCAATCATAATACTATATACAGTGTAAAACAAAATCATTTATATTAGTTTGAACTTCTTAAAAGGAGATTTTATATTATTGCTTTTAGAGAGCGAATAAAAAATTAATACATGCCTAACTATGTGAAAACATAAGTACTGTAACAAAAACAAGAAATCCAGTACTGTCAGAATTACGACAAGGTTCTTGCTAGAAAAAAAAATATTAACCGCGTAATCGGTCGTAATTGTCTCTGCGGTCCTTGGGTAAAATTGATGACAATAGTAAACAAACGATTATTGCTTCCAGCAACCTTAACACCTAGCTTAAAATAACAGTAACATTGGCAATGTTGTTATGTATAGCAATTACTAGATTCTTGCAGTGCCAAATATCAAAACTACTTTTGTTACATGTAAGTACTTAGAGATTGAAGAAGAGAACTATAAAACACGCTCAACAATGCTTTAATCTTTAATTTGAAAAAACTAACTTCTCATGTTAATTTGTTTATTTACATCCTCATAATTTCTGAACTTATTTCATAATTTTCTTCGTTGAAAACTTCAAAGCCATATGAAACCATAATATGCACTTTAAATCTCTTAACACTATCTCTAACCCAGGCTCTACCCAAAACTATCTTTTTCTATTTTCTATAATGGCTAAATCTCTCTCTCTCTCTCCCTCTCACACACACACACACACACACACTTCTAGAGCAAGTGCACTTCCTAAGACGATTTAAAACGAATCCGAGATACATCTGCCTACCAAGATTAAAATTTAATCTGTAAATATTAAATACTACAATACATATTTGCTTATTTTAAACTTAAATACATATTTAAATGTTTTAAACTTCAACACATATTTAATCATTTTAAACTTCAATATATATCTAATTATTTTCTCACCAGCATCCACGTTGTTTCCCTGTATCAACCACTCTAAAACGATTGTTCCATTAAATTTAAAAATATCTACTTAGTGCATTTTCCTAACATCCTATTTCACTCTTTCATTCTCCAATTTCACTATCCCATTCATTCAATTTCCTTCTTCATGGCACTTCTTTGAAGACCTCCTCCTCCTCCTACTATCACTCCTAAAAGGGAGATGTCACGTGACCACCTTGATAACGAGACAAACTGACACCGCATCCGGTCAACCCTATCCCAAGCTTCAGAGGCACAATAAATCACGGGAACGATGCTTTTACTACTTCTCGCCTCGAAAACTAGGAGGTCTGGTCGGGAATTCGAAGACGTGGATTGAGTTTCCGCTGAGAAATTATAATCGTGAAACTTTGCGGTCGAGAAATGTGACGACTGGCGTGCTTGCTTTTTAAGTTTCAACAGTCTCCAGGGTGTTAATGTAGTTTGAAAAGATCTTTTTTTTTTTATTTTCATAAATCAAAGAAACTGTCAGTAAAATTTAAAAGGTGTAACAAGAGGAAAACCTCGCAGTTGCACTGTGAATCAATTGTTAGGAGAGGGTGGACGGTAAGATGGAAGAAAGAATATGAAAGGAGGTACAATAAAAGGAACGAAAGGGGCTGCAGCTAGGGGCAGAAGGCACGCTGCAAAGAACCTAAAGCAATGCCTACAGTGCACCGCATGAGGTGCACTAACAGCACTAAACCCCTACTGTGAAATTTCAGGAGGTTAATTTAGTTTTGCAGTATAGACGCTGGATACAGGTCTCACATACTACTTGGTCATCCTTCTGATACAAACATACATACTACTTTTTCCCTCCTCAATCTTGAATTGCTGCTTTGTTATATTCTTAGTATATATAGAAATAAACTAATTAATTTACATCTATGCAAAACTCTCCCGATGGTACATTTAATTCCAAGACAACTTAGTATTCCTTATTAGAACATGTTGTTTCCCTATATTAAAATAATCATTTCATTAAGTAGAATTGCTCCTGTCCAAACTGATTACGTTCATTAATAACCCAGGCATTTTGGCTTATTACAATGTTTAAATTGTGATAATTTAGAACTTGCAAATTGGTCCATCCTTATAACGTGCTATATCTTTTAAAGTTTCGTATTTAATCTACATAAAACTGTAACGAATTGTAGCTGAGTTCATATTAAGTTTAAATTCACTGTTCACAATTACACAATGTTTATTCACTGATAATTATCATAGTTTTAATTTGGTTTTCCCATGTGGATTCGATATGATACATGGCCAAGTTCACAGTAATATACAAATGTAATATGAGTCCTCCTGTCAAAGGTACAGACATACCATGATATTATATTGGGCATCATTATGCAAGGCAAAACAAACATCAAATACCAAAAAATAAACACCAGCGTAATTATTTCAAACGATCACTGAATTCAAATCCATACAAATAAATGCATTTAAAAAAAGGCCGTCCATTCCTAGAGTTTATCACAAAACTTTCTTCAAAATACGACCGAGGAGAAAGTGATATATCAGACGTTTTAAAGCTGGAGTTACTGATAAAGGAGCTTAGCTTCCAAGTGGTGAAACTTCTTCAGTCCTTTTAATCTCGCTTTGTAAGTCCATCTCCAGTGTGTCAGCTTGCTGTAAGTATTCTATAGACCTTGAGAAGTGATTGTAAGAGATACCCCTTGAGAGAGAGAGAGAGAGAGAGAGAGAGAGAGAGAGAGAGAGAGAGAGAGAGAGAGAGAGAGAGAGAGAGTAAAAACTGTATACCTACACTATATTTTAAGGTTTTCTGAGAGACGTGGTTGTAGAAACTTTACTGATGGAGAATTACATTTTTTTAAACAACTCCCTTCCAGTTATTTTGGGATGATGTCCAGTAACCTACATAAAGAAACGGTGTAATATCCAATCATAAAAACTTAAAAAAAAAGTATGTCTTAAATGCCACTATTCAGGTATTTAAGATATAAACGATCTGATTATTTATTACTTAACTACTAAGTCACACTGTATGTTCTAAAGATTCTTTATCATATATCTCAAAAATACTGCATTTAACTTCATAAGAAGAGTACTGCATCTTTAATATTACAGTTTAGGAACTGTATTATTAACGCTTACACCATTTTGGTTATTTAGTTATTGTATCCTCAAGAAATAAAATAAGTTTTCATTTCAGTTTCATAAAATGGATTTAATAAACATCAATAGGGCTAAATGTGTAAGAATTTCCAAATCACATATTTGATAATGACGCAAAATAACTTTGATAACGTGGACTGTTAACGCAATCAAGGCCATGCAGCATATCGTTATAAAAAAAAAAAGTAAAACATGCGCCGGAGTTTCTTCGGCGAAATCGAGTTTTCTGTACAGCCGCTACAGCGTAGAATCAAGGCCACCGAAAATAGATCTATCTTTCGGTGGTCTCGGTATAATGCTGTATGAGCCGCGGCCCGTGAAACTTTAACCAGGAGCACGATTATGGCTAACTTTAACCTTAAGTAAAATAAAAACTATTGAGGGCTAGAGAGCTGCAATTAGGTATGTTTGATGATTTGAGAGTGGATGATCAACATACTAATTTGCAGCCCTCTTGCCTCAGCAGTTTTTAAGAACTGAAGGCGGACAGAAAAAGTGCAGACAGAAAAAAGTGCTGACAGAAAAAAGTGCGGACAGAAAAAAGTGCTGATAGAAAAAAGTGCAGACGGACAGACAATGCTGGCACAATAGTTTTCATTTACAGAAACTAAAAATCATATTATCCGTTACCCATACAATCTCAAACAGACAAGCTCACACTAATTTAAATCAAAATAAAATATCTAAATTTAAATCTTATTGTGCAACAGTCTCTATCCCCATCCTACAAACCACCCAGGCAATTGATCGACAACATGAAATAATAACGCTTACAATATTGGTTATTTCATCAACGATAATTAATAAAAAAAATTAACCTCGCTGATGTATATGCTGACCCACTTATTTAAATAATTCAAGGGTGAATATTACAAGTGTTTTGAAACAACCAAACTTCATAATATACAAACTTAAAATAAATACTTTATTACATCATCTTCGAACATGAAAAATAATACAGTTTAATAAGTATGCCTTTATTACGCACAAAAATAATCTTCGAAACTCCAGATCTGTTCTAATTCTAAAAGTGCCTTTTTAAAGATGCAAGTGTATCGTAACTTTAAAATTAAGGATCATTACCATATTTACAATTTCTGCAAAGACAAAGCGTGTTTTGGAGTTAAGCCAGTTTCGATACCTTACCAAATTAAAAATTAATCAAGAAATTCTTATTAAGAATATTAATATGGAACCACCCAGCGACTGCCCCTTCGTTTGCCACCTATAGTCATAAGACTGTTAGCTCCAGCTTGAAGGTAATTGGGACTTGACCTATCACCTTCGCCTACTCAGAAGCGTGGCAGCCGGACCCCTGCCTTCCGTTACAGCACGGCCGTATCCCGCTGAAATGCAGTCAATTATATTGAGCGTTGCAACAGACGCTAGCCAAATAGTAAAAGCAAAAATGCTGTAAAGCCCACATTATTAAACTTGATAACCACACATTACCACATCTTCATTTGAATATTTTTTACAATTTGGCCATTTCACGGCAATACTATTAATTTTTTTTTTTTTGCCCACTTCAAGGATTCGTAAACGATTAAGAAAGGCGGACACTAAACTACTACAATAGCTCCTGGCGAAACTGTATATTGTAAACTGCTGGGACAAGGCACTGCAAATGACACCGATACAAAAACCACCTTATCACTGTAACAATGAGCTGGTTTCACTCGCGTATTCCCAAAGGGATGGACAGCCATGGGGTAGAAGAACTTCCTCGCTTCAGATCCATAGGTGGTTTCCTGTCAGGGATCTCCTGAAATTGAAACTGGGGAGTGGCGAGGCATCCGCTCTGGCTATTAGGATCTACAGTAGATCCTTCGCATCCTTCGCACCACCTCACGTAGGGGAATCCGAGAAGAAGACAGCCCAATAGGCCTATCTGATTTCGAGATGTTCGATTTCCCCCTTCTGGTAATTTATCAATTAGGCCACACGCACGCGAGAGAGAGAGAGAGAGAGAGAGAGAGAGAGAGAGAGAGAGAGAGAGAGAGAGAGAGAGAGAGAGAGAGGCTGGCATAGCTCTGGATGAATACATCTCCTAAATCTCCCTTTGCTTTTGACTGGCACTTCTCTAGTTTCTGCCCAAGAAAGATCCCACCGTGAAATTGGTCTCGAATTGCAATCTCTTTCTGAATGCCTGACCACGAATGCCTAGCAATCAACTTTTAGTAACGATTTAACATGAGCCAATCATCTTTTAGGAACTATGTAACGTAAAACTATTTATCTATTTATGAATTTATCTTTCACTTTTTTAATAAGTGGTATATCTTCTCTCTGTATTTCCTTTTACTTCCTCTTACTTCTTCCTAATGAACCATATTCTTTGGAAGCTTTAATTTCAAGTCAAAGGCCCCTGTGGGCTTGCTCCATATGAATGGGGTTCATCTACTGAATAATAATAATAATAATAATAATAATAATAATAATAATAATAATAATAATAATAATAATAATAATAATAATAATAATAAATTTAAGTTTTTAGAAATAAAACTATACCGCAACAGTTCAATGTTCAGGAAACTAACAAAATCTCACCTTGCAATAAGGCCTGTGGTGATGCTGATCTCCTTTAACAGCTCCTACAATACATCTACCCACACCTGAAAAATGAGAAATAAATCTGGCATTTTTTTCACAGGGGGTTTCTTCGAGCTTCCCCTCCCCCCCCAAAAAAGTGTAAATTCTAATTAAACAAAAAATCAGCACAAAAGTAAAGAAGAGAAGGAAGATGGTCCCACTCGAGCCTTTACTTCCTTTTGAATCGAATAAGCGTTTCGTGTGGCGACCTTCAGTCTCAAATAGCCATTTCCTGGAGGTTGTCCCATAGAATCAGTGAACAATCAAAGAGTCAGTCTGCTCATCAAACAAAAATGGTGAAACGACGAGTAGTGGCTTGACAAGCATTGTTATTTTCCGATTAGATCAGAGAAAAATCATTAACACAATGAAAAAAGATGCTTTCCGAAGCAATAATTATTGAAGAAACTGTATGCTTAACACTCAGAAGTGGTGGCGAAGTAACGATAACTGTTTCCAGATACATCGGTATTTCAGATGGTTTTTGGTTTAGAAAATTCAGCACACAAAAATAACAGCTGGGATGTAAGCTATATTACTATCCCACTTTCATAAACTGGGATAGAAATATAGATTACATCCGAGCTGTCAGAAAGTGACCCTTGAATTTGAGTTCTAGCTAAAACCGATTCATGGTAAACAGATGCCGCCCATTTTCTAAATTTAACTGTAATGTCATTTTGACCATACGTAACACTGTAAGCAAACTAAACCATATATAAGCCGTTATTAAAACCACAAATTGATAAATTAATAACTCGAGCTTAACCTGTTTGAACGAACCACTCAAATCCGCATCACGCTTCTGACGTGTTGCTTTTTTTGATGAAACATTTTATTGGGAGAGCGAAGACACTGGCAGGTAGAATATGTGACAATCAGAGCTAACAGTACATAAAAAAAAAACCATTTATTTGATAAAGTTTTCACTCTGTCTTTCAAATCAACAATGCAAGCAACAAAAACAATTGTGCTACCTACTGCCTATTCTTTTAACCACGAGACCTAATAGAAGAAAGTCCTATTGATTCCACACCATGCAGCTTTACTAAAAAAAAGTACAATTTCTCTCAATAAAATGCAAGTTCTTAGTAAGATATAAAAGGGAATAACAACGTAGCATTAAAATTTCTCTCTCTTTAGCACTCTCTGTTACATAAACATGTATACCTACGCGTTCTATTAGTATTAAAAACAAAAATATGAGTATACATTAAAGCAACTTAGTAGAGAGTATCCATTAATAAAAATCATACCCTACAAACGTCTAGTTACCTCGGTACAAAGTTTATTTTTGACCCTCAAAAACTTCACATTTTCAACAAAGAAAACTAAAATTTACTTTTGTCATTAACGAAATCGTAGACTTCTGGGTCAAAATAGGATGTAATGTGCTCAGAGTTGTCGTTGTAATAAGTTCCTCTGGCGAAATTATTAATGATTGAAATCGTTATTTGAAAGTTGAAAAGACCCAGATCAGAGATATATGAATGTGGACTTGTCCTGACCGTAGGTTTTCGTGGTTGAACACGTCGGACACAATGAGTTTTTGTAACATTTACATGTGGCTGGTAAGGATTTAACTTTCAACCCGATATAAAAATATCTTTAGTCCGTATATTAACTTCCAATAAAACCGCAATATATGTCACCTGGGATGTTCTGTATTCAAAATGAAACGAAGCAGATTTAGCTTGTTCCTTAATCTAACAAACAGCACGCTTTACCGTGATTTAATAAACAATCATAATAGATGTCTTAATAAATCATACGTTTTCAGAATACTGAAAGAAACCTCCCTCTCTCTCTCTCTCTCTCTCTCTCTCTCTCTCGCGCGCGCGCGCGCGCGCGTTTACTTACGCTTCCAATAAGCAGCCAATGTTGTTCACCAAGGTTATAATCCAAAACTACAAACTAATCACCAAATTGCTGTGAATTGTCTATCACAAAATCACAAACACGTAAGTCATCCATTCGCATAAAACCCAAAAGCTTTTGGAAGCAATTAAATAGACAGAGTGCGGAAAATTCCGAGGTTTGAAGAAATGACTAATACGAACGACTCAAAAGCCTTACCCTTGTTTCGTCTGAAAAGAGCTTCAAACTGGCTCTAGATAATGAGGCCTTCCGTAACCCATTCAGAAGGGAAAATATTGCTTAGGATTTGATAACATCGCGATAGCTTGTTAGTGCCTTCCGCAGCGAGTCATTTGTCTCCTGGCCCCCAAAATCATACCTCCCGTGGGACGTCAAAGTTTGGCCGCCAAGGACGACGAGAGAGAGAGAGAGAGAGAGAGAGAGAGAGAGAGAGAGAGAGAGAGAGAGAGAGAGAGAGAGAGAGATTCAGTATCACTGATTTAAGAAAAAAAAAAAAGAGTTATTCACTATCACTGCATTAAGGAGAGATATACAATTACAACAGAGAGAGAGAGAGAGAGAGAGAGAGAGAGAGAGAGAGAGAGAGAGAGAGAGAGAGAGAGAGATTCACAATCAATGCATCACTGTGATTATGCAAGTGACAGTCTCACTCTCAATGCATACAGACAAATTTATTTTTCAAAGCACGATACACTTACCTATGACTATACAAAATCACACAGACAGCAGTTTACGGATGAAACACAAGCAGTAGAACCAAGTGACGAGAGAAGAAATCAAAATAAACAAGAGAAAATAACAGCTTGGAACGAAATGGGGTCACCCCCAAAAAAAACAAGAGAAAATAATAGCTTGGAACGAAATGGGTCACCCAAAATAAACAAGAGAAAATAATAGCTTGGAACGAAATGGGTCACAAATAAACAAGAGAAAATAATAGCTTGGAACGAAATGGGGTCACCCAAAATAAACAAGAGAAAATAATAGCTTGGAACGAAATGGGGTCACCCAAAATAAACAAGAGAAAATAATAGCTTGGAACGAAATGGGGTCACCCATAATAAACAAGAGAAAATAATAGCTTGGAACGAAATGGGGTCACCCAAAAAAAACAAGAGAAAATAATAGCTTGGAACGAAATGGGGTCACCCAAAATAAACAAGAGAAAATAATAGCTTGGAACGAAATGGGGTCACCCAAAATAAACAAGAGAAAATAATAGCTTGGAACGAAATGGGGTTACCTAAAATAAACATGAGAAAAAATAAACAAGAGAAAATAATAGCTTGGAACGAAATGGGGTCACCCAAAATAAACAAGAGAAAATAATAGCTTGGAACGAAATGGGGTCACCCAAAATAAACAAGAGAAAATAATAGCTTGGAACGAAATGGGGTCACCCAAAATAAACAAGAGAAAATAATAGCTTGGAACGAAATGGGGTCACCCAAAAAAACAAGAGAAAATAATAGCTTGGAACGAAATGGGGTCACCCAAAATAAACAAGAGAAAATAATAGCTTGGAACGAAATGGGGTCACCCAAAATAAACAAGAGAAAATAATAGCTTGGAACGAAATGGGGTTACCCAACACGATCCTCTGTCGAACCTGAAAAATTTGTATTATAAAAACAAAAACAATTACTCCCTTTCACAAAGTTGTACAATTCGTCCCTGTTTAGACGGACTGTCGTAACTATTTTTTTTTAAGTTTTCGACTTTCCCAGCCAAAGTGTCTCAGTTTTTGATACCCAATATTATTTTAAAATTTCAGATATCTGCGCTGTCACATTCTCCAACCAAATTTCCTCAGAAGATGAGATAATTAGAAGCTTTGAATAATATAAAAATCTTAGGAGCCGATTTTTTCAGAAATAGGAAAAACTGGCGTACGCCAGTTCCTCAAACTTGGGATGAATTCATACATTCAAGTTGTTAAATAACAGGAAATGTTAAATAACAGGAAATGTTAAAAGCTTTTGGCAGAACTGAATATCCAGTTTCGTACAAAATATAAAGCAAATCTGAAAAATAAAAAAAAATCTTACAAACAAACGTCTGTTTTACAAACTGAAAACTTTACGGTGAACATTTGAGAAAATCAGTACTGAGAAGAAAGAATGATTCAGCTTAGTCGGCATTATTTCACAAAGTGGATCAATGATTTTAAGAAATAAAACGCACTCCCAACAAAAACGTCAATATCTTTGCCGTCTCTCTACCAAACTTGCTCTTGTCAATAACACAATAACGCAAAAATACTTGGAGAAACGTCTGTGACAAAAACCCTTCCTGCAAGAAATACATTTGGTAACAATAGTTAAATGCAATAAATTAATGCCTTAAATGTTGGGTTACTGTTTGAATCAGGTAAAATCATTATTTTTAGAAACGAAGACAAACCAAGATACTGTTTCACTTCCACTTTGTTTGGTTTTCTGTACAGCCCTCTACAGGGATAATAAGGTGCTTCTTTTATTTTATAAATGTCTTTCATTGAGAAGAATGCAAGACCTTCACTTCAGGCGGTATTTTGTAGTATGGTCTTGGTGCACAGTGCACACAAACTCGACAATTGCTTTGCCTGCCCATGATATCTTTAGACCATTTGCTAACCTTTAATCCGTGGGTTTTGTCTTTAGGTTAAATCAAAATTAGCTCAAGGAAGCTAATCTGTATACTCCAAGTTCTCCCATCCTGAATAAAAACATGACGCTACATCCTTAATCCACATCCATACATATGTTCCTTAAATCATGTAGACCCTCTACACCGAATTTAGGGTCTGGGTCCCAAAGGTTTCTGAATTTCCAGCTAAATTTCTCTACAACATACCAGACATTCTTTGGTTATCAAAATAGCCTTCCCACAACGGTTTTTTGTGATTTTCCATTAAAATGGAAATACTGTGTTCCCTAAGTTACACGAAAATTTAATTAACCACTCTTACGTAAAGATAATAAATTTAATTCTTTTGAATTATAAGTAACTTCCAAAATTCGGTATAAAACTGAAATTACCCAAAACAATTACCACTAATGTAATTGCAGATATAATTAGGAATTCGTTCGTTTATTTTTAATTAGTATTGTGAACAAAAAAAAAAAAAAAACTATTTTCTTCGAGAATTTACAAATTTTATTAAAATCTCATCAGTATACCGTTTTCCAGTATCAACAGCTTTTCAGATTTCGATTTCTGGAACCGCTTTAACCTAAAATCTGGGCACGAAATAAATACACTTCAGGAGAGTGATGGGTTTGGGGGGGGGAGAAGAAGGAAGTAAGTGGGGGGGCATCAACCTTAACAGCATAATATAGCATACAAACAAACAAATTGAAAGAAACCTTCTATGTAAATTCAAAAGTTAAACATTTAGCTACAAAATGTTCTTGTAACTGGCTGGTCACAGAAGTAAAAAACATTTTATTGTTATTATTCAGTAGATGGAACTTGTTCATATGGAACAAGCCCACAGGGGCCACTGACTTGAAGTTCAAGCTTCCAAAGAATATGGTATTCATTAGGAAGAGGTTGAGGAAGTAAAGTGAAATACAGAAAGAAGAGATCCCACTTATTAAAAAAGAAAAAAGAAATTAATAAGTATATACATAGATAAAAATGTATTAAAATGCAAGAATAGTATTAGGGTAGAGTAATGCATTGCATTTTCGCTTGAACTTCTGAGCGTTTCCATCTTTCATTCCGAAAATGACAGCAAAATTCGAAACGGTGTGAAAATGGAGATAAGACAATGCAAAGAAAATAACGTTGGCTGCGCATCAATATAACATTAGGGGTAAAACATAAAAACCCCAGAAAGAACATTTGCTAGACGACCGCTTTTGAAACACGCTCATCCCGCAATATTTAAAATGGAGGTAAGGGCTAAATGAATTAAATAATGAAAGGGACTGTTATTTCAAAAGAAAACTAAATCTTAAACTTGTTTATGTTTCCAAAAAGGATTTTTAATACAAACGAGAACGAGGGAATTACCTAATTATCATTTTTGTAAATGCGTCTTGTTTACCCTTGCTTTTAAAGTTTGTTTTTAAGATCTCATAACCAAGACTGTCATTTCTAGCTGAAGAAGGGAGCTGAGCAGGCTCTCGAAAGCTCCTGGATTTCATTTTATCATTTGTAAATACAGAACTTTACATAAATGTGGATTTTGTATTTTATAAACATATTCACGGGATTGTGAAGATGATTTGAATTGAACTATTGTCATCCATTGGACATGAACAACAAAAGCCATCACGATATATCATTACTGCTACCTTTTCTTTTACTGAGACATGGTTCTCCATATGCACTTTCAAGCTACCTAATTTTCCTGTTATGAGCTACAATTAACCAATCACAGTGCTAAGGTACTTTGAGAACGAGGTAAGTAGTCTACTCGTGGCCGTATGGGATATTGGATTAGTCTTTTCTTTTTTTTTTACAAATAAAAATCAAAAGCATTTGACAAGTGGATCCATCTGCCATATTAGGTAATTCCAATTACTTAAAAAATTTTAGGTTATATCTTGCAATTATTATACTCTAAAAGAACTTACTATCTATCTAGATTTTAAGGGTATTTCCAAACTTGAGTATGTTTGGAAATACCCTTAAAATCTAGATAGATAGACAGTTCTTGTAGAGTACAATAACTGCAAGATATAACCTTAGATTTTTTACGTAATTGGAATTACTTAATATGGCAGAAGGATCCACTTGTCATATCAAACTCAAAATGACAATTTTCCCCTTGTCTAAACTATTCCTATTTTGATCAATGACCTTCCATCCTTGAGAACAGAACACCAAACTGAGATTTTTCTCATTCCAAAATCCGCCTCATTCAAAATCTTCATTAACATTTGCTAATCTTAAGTTCGGAGGTTGCACATGTCAGTGAAATCACTCAAGATTTCATCCCACTTTTCCCATCTTGGTTACAAATTTTAAACTGTATTCATAATCCTGATCCAGGTACCTATGAACTGCACCCACAAGAAGTAACCCCACCTTGAATGCTTGGGTTATTTTCTGTTTTCGAATAAATTCAACACATACACACACACACCCATATAATATATATATATATATATATATATATATATGTATATATAATTTTAACATTTTTGGTTAACATTTAAAGTACTGCTGTTTAGCTGTCCATTTTATTCCATAATACACCCAGCTTTGATATATATATATATATATATATATATATATATATATATATATATATATATATATATATATATATATATATATATATATATATATAATATATATATTATCTGTGGAGCATCACTATATTGTGATCGAAGATAATGAGTAAAAAAGCCACAATGATATAATTGATAAATTGTATTTTTTTTAAGATACAAAAATATACAAAAAAACAAGGGAGCTTTCGACCGTTTGCGCAACGGTCCTCTTCAGCCAACTTCAGTTGGCTGAAGAGGACCGTTGCGCAAACGGTCGAAAGCTCCCTTGTTTTTATCCCTTTTTTTGTATATTTTTGTATCTTAAAAAAAATACAATTTATCAATTATATTGTGGCTTTTTTACTCAATATATGTATATATATATATATATATATATATATATATATATATATATATATATATATATATATATATATATATATATATATATATATATATATATATATATATATATATATATATATATATATATATATATATATATATATATATATATTGAATACTAATGTATTCCCAAAGCTGGGTGTGTTATGGGGTAAAATGAACAGCTAAACAGCAGTACCTTAGATGTTAACCAAAAATCTAAACATTCAGTTAACATTTCATGAGTACCACCCTCCACCTTACAGCCCCCTCCAAAAAAAAAAAGTATGAATTTCTTCTGACTACCTTAACAAATTCTCGGGTATATAATTTACTGTATTCTCGAGAAAACTACTGTATCCACTCTTAAATCAAAGTAAAAATAAAACAAAATCATAAACTGTTTTTGTTTCCACTATGCGAACTCTAATCCTATGTGAACATGAACTGACATTGGTCAAAACATTCACCAACACGTCGGTGTCGATGACCTTTGATGTTGCGACACCAGTCATATCCAGTTAAAAAACACAACAAAATAAAACAGTTTAACAAGTAAATTTATGGATTATTTCCGCAAGGGTTCATTTACTGAGGTTTCTGTGTTCAGTTTAAAAATAATCTTAAATTCCAGTTCCAAAATATTGCAAAGATTATGAAGAGACCACTAACTGTTTCAACCATGAAAAAATTTGTTTAATAATTTCAATAAATCTATTAAAAGTTTCAAAGTAATATCGAAGCAGAAAGGCTTTATTTATTACAGATTCTATGTTCACTTTAAAAACCATATCAAAGCCTAATTCCTGAATATTACAAAAAGACTGAAGAGTTTACTAATGAAGAGTTTACTAAAGATTTCAAACCTGAAAAATTTGTTAATAATTTCAAAAGCCTATTAGAGGTTTCAGAGTAATTTCAAAGCATAAGAATCTTACCTGAACAAATTTTAAAGCACGAGAAAGCCTCACAAATCATTTCAAAGTCTGAGAAAGTTCAGAATCATTTCAAAGTCCGGGAAAAGTTCACGAAAATTTTCAAATCCTAAGAAAGCTTCACGAATCACCTTAAATCCTGGGAAAATTTCACGAAACATTTCAAATCGTAAGAAAGTTCACGAATAACTTTAAAGCCAGAAAAAGTTCACGTACAATTTCAAATCCTAAGAAAATTTGCGAAACAATTCCAAAGCCTCAGAACCGTACGAATAATAGCAGTGTCTTCCGAAAATTCACGAAAAATTCCAGTTTCGGAGAAAATTCGCGAATAATTTCAAAGCTAAGGAAAGCTTACGAATTCTTTTAAATTATTCCCGAATATTGTCATGAACTATCCATTAGTTTTTGAGATGAGTATTTTTTAAATGTATAATCAATAATTACCCTTGAGGAAATATCCTTATAATACAAGTTTTCAAAGTAGGATTCGACAAAGCCTTCATATTTCAATCATCATCATCATCATCATCATTTCTATCATAATTTACCATTTCATGAATATGCCATGGTACTGACACTGAGTATTTCATAAGCATTTTAAAATTTCGACAAAGAGGTTTTGACTATGTTAAGACAACTGTGACAATAATATGTAGAAAAATTAATAAAGATTGATGAGAACTGTCATAATCATTAACCTAGAAAGTTTTTAGCAGCTTGGGAATTATTCAAAAGCCAGAACCATGACTGAAACATTCAGATACTTTCAATAAAACTCCCAGTACATTTCAGAGAACAGACTGTGCCTTCAATAAAACCCCGAAATGATTAGGTTTATGAAAGGTTTCCTGAAATGACCTTTTCAACTAACTTAGTTTAGTTTACAGATTTCAACATCCATTCTTTATTTTAGTCCTAAATTTCATCATATTTAAAATTCCCGGAAATTTTTAGTGCTAACAATCTAATATAAATAGTACAGGTGTGAAATTTCAACAGACAATAGCTTTTCCAAATCAGTTTCAAATCTGATGAATAGATATTTCTGAAAAGTCAAAACATTCATAAGAACTGAAACCATTGCCATTCAATCGCGTTTTCTCATATAAGATACACAATGAATATTCTAACATGATCAATTTACACTGGATTATTACATTAAGAAATTTTTATTTTACACCCTTCTCTTATAATATATCCAACAATAAAATCCTTACTGGCTGATGGTCAATTTTCCTCAATGTATTACCTATAATTTTTCAAAGTGGAGCTCTGTATTAATAGAACAAAATTCTATTCTGCTTTGGAAAATGACTAAACATCAAAACCGATTCAGCAGCATCTAATAATTTTTTCTTGATTACAGTTGTAAATTAACTTCAACATTTTTTTTTTATTTCAAAGATTCGGGGGAAAATCCTGGAGAGCTTAACTTTTTTAATCCATTTTTACCAAGTCAACCCAAAAATAATTTCCTAAAGGCAGAAGTCTATACCATAGCATGAATACACTTTATTTAACTACGCAATTGTCCTTTGGAAATTCTTACTATAAAATATATGTCACGTAAGCAACGAGTGTGTACCAAATTATGATTCAGGTGGCATTATATCAGTTCATCTGGTCGCTGTGTACTACAAAATTGTCATATTCCCGTCCACAACCAAGTGGTAAGAGTGCAAAAACATTCTTAGCATCATAAGTCAGCTTAATACTCTGTATATAAGATTTAAACATTGACACACAAGGATTTATGCAGGCTTAAGAACAGAGTTAAAACTGCCATGGCCGTGCAAGGATTTACTTGACTTTCGTAAATTTCTCTTTATAAATCTTGCTTTTAACATATCTCTGACAACTACAGTATTACATGCAAATTCCAGTGACCAATTCTGATAGAGCAATGGATTTAACATGCCACAGAAAATCACAATAACAGACTATTGGAAAGTTAAAAGGAAAATATCCATACAACTTAGTTCTGCGACTTTTTACAATACAGAGCTTGAGATTATATGAATCCCTTGTAACATATCTAAACGATAACTCGACAAAAAACCAACAGCGTACTTGAATTTCGGCACAGTTTTCATGGTTATGAGAACCATATGTTGACAATTTTCTGTGCAATAAAACGATCGGTGTTTTGTCAAGGAATCAATTAGTTTGAAAGTTTTTTTTTTTTTTAAGAACTGGACGTCATCCACACCCAGGTCGCTGAAGCAAGTCACTTCTAATATTGCTAGCTTTTACTATATGGTCTTTCTCTTTAGGACGACCAAACTTTTATTCAGTGACATCACTCACTCAGCTGCTAAATTACATCAGTGTTGACTTGGTGACTCACTCAATGCACTAAGAATACAAGAACAAAATCTACCAAGCACAAATTTTCAATTACACAATCTTAAAAATTTCGTTAACGTTCATTTTAGGTTAAAAACAACTATCATCGAACCAGAGGGTACATTTATTTCCGAGTTATCTCGTCACTATAAAATCTATTAGCCATTTTCTGAAGAATATTCTGATACGGATTAACCAAAAGCCATTTCTGAGGAATATTCTAAAATGGCTTAATCAACAGCCATTTCTGAGGAATATTCTGACACGAATTAATCTATAGCAATTTCTGGGAAATATTCTGATACTAATTAATAAACAGCCATTTCTGAAGAATATTCTGATACGAGTTAATCAATGGCAATTTGAGGAATAGTCTAGTTCGGATTATTCAAAAGCCATTTCTGAGTAATATTCTGATACGGCTTAATCAACAGTCATTACTGAGGAATTTTCTGATACAAATTAATCAATAACCATTTCTGAGGAATATTCTGATACGAATTAGTCAACAGCCATTTCTAAGGAATATTCTGATATGAATTAATCAATAACCATTTCTGAGGAATATTCTGATACGAATTAATCAACAGCCATTTCTGAGGAATATTCTGATACGAATTACTCAATAGCAATTTCTGATGAACATTTTGGTACGAATTAATCTATAGCAATTTCTGGGGAATATTCTGATACAAATTAACCAATAACCATTTCTGAGGAATATTCTGATAAGAATTAATCAATTTCTGATGAATATTTTGATACGAATTAATCAATAGCCATTTCTGAGGAATATTCTGATAAAATTAACCAACCACCATTTCTGAGGAATATTCTGATACGGATTAATTAACAGCCATTTCTGAGGAATATTCTGATACAAATTAATTAATGGCAATTTCTGAGGAATATTCTGATATGAATTAATCAACAGCCATTTCTGGGGAATATTCTGATACGGCTTAATCAGCAGCCATTTCTGAGGAATATTGATACGAATTAATCAATAGCAATTTCTGAGGAATATTCTGATACGAATTAATCAACAGCCATTTCTGAGGAATATTCTGATATAAATTAATCAATAACCACTTCTGAGGAATATTCTGATACGAATAATCAATAGCCATTTCTGAGGAATATTCTGATACGAATTAATTAATAACCATTTCTGAGGAATATTCTGATATAAATTAATCAACAGCCATTTCTGAGGCGTATTCTGATACAAATTAATCAATAGCCATTTCTGAGGAATAATCTGATACGAATTAATCGACAGCAATTTCTGAGGAATATTCTGATACGAATTAATCGACAGCAATTTCTGAAGAATATTCTGATACGAATTAATCAATAGCCATTTATGAGGAATATTCTGATACGAATTAATCGACAGCAATTTCTGAGGAATACTCTGATACGAATTAACCAATAGCCATTTCTAAGGAATATTCTGATATGAATTAATCAATAGCCATTTCTGAGGAATATTCTGATACGAATTAATCAATGGCCTTTTCTGAAGAATATTCTGATACGAATTAATCAATCGCCATTTTTGAGGAATATTCTGATACGAATTAGTCAATAGCCTTTTCTGAAGAATATTCGTATACGAATTAATCAATCGCCATTTTTTTGGAATGTTCTGATACGAATTAATCAATAGCCATTTCCGGGGAATAATCTGATACGGATTTATCAAATGTTTTCTCAAACATCACTGGTTTTCTTTGGAAAAAAAACTTGTTCACTAATAACCAAAGGACCACTCGAATCAACGACCAGCTAATAATATCCTAAGGGTCATGAAATCCAGAGATATACGAGCGGATAAAATGATTTGACTTAGGAAAGAGGGCGCACTCTCTAGCGCCTGATTACTCAGTACAGAGAAAAGTATAACCTGTTCAGTCGTCTCTAAACACTATTTGTTATCTAATGTTTCTGGATCATGCTTAATATCAGGTAATCTATACAAAGTCAACATTAAATGCCTAAAAAGATTCTAGATAACTTCGTCAGTTCTGATGCTGAAGTTCCAGAAGTGACTATCATATCTTACATTTATTTATTTTTTTACTTTAAATGTATTATGTCAGATGAAAATTAAATACATGACAGACAAGCTCCTGTGTAAATTACGTTCTAGACATACGTCCTGACGCTAGCCTGCCTATATAACCACCGGCTAGCTACATAATACTGGACAAACTTCATAACTGATGACATTTTTGGTGATCCCAAGACTTTACCGCTGTTTCACAGGGTAGTATACTGAAGTCTGTGTTGATACAAGTCTTGATCTGAGATTGAACTATTGTTCTAGAAAATAATAAAGTGGAGCATACAGATGATACTATTGTCGTGGTTATTTGCTCCCCAGCAATGTGAAATAAAATTACTGCTAGCCGTAATAGATCAAGCATACTCGTAGGTCAGAAAATGGAGCTGCCAGTTGGATTTACTAGGCAAAACCCAGAAAACTGGAACTTTCCTTGGTCAACACTGCCAACACTGCACCAAGCTTCCGCTCCAGAGCGTGATGTGCGTAGTTAAAACTGCACCTTATGTTTCTTTCTTTTATATAGCCAGAAAACTAGGTACTGTTCATTAGACTTTAAATCTACAGAGATGATGGTGCAATATTAAATGTTTCTTTCTCTTATATGCAACCAGAAAACCTGGTACTGTTCATTAGACTTTAAATCTACAGAGATGATGGTGCAATATTAAATGTTTCTTTCTTTTATACAGCCAGAAAACTATAGGTATTGTTCATTAGACTTTAAATCTACAGAGATGATGGTACAACATTAACGCCTCATGCCTCAATATTTTACTCCTCCATTATCACAAGGTTATCTTAATAACTGGAATTCAACTTTCTCAGAGTATCTTCCTCAAACGACAAATTACTGAAAATTATGGTTTCCTCCTTCCCAATAACGGAAATAATCATTTAGACCTCAGCCGAGAAATATGCTGCTTGGCCATCTTCCACAAACTCTACTTTAGCAGACTACAGAGCACTTTAATTATTACCCTTTGCTCCTGTCAGTATGGCATGAGCATCTACATTCTGTCAAGGTGACACGTTGCTTAATGCCCAGTACCAGAAGCATTATATGAAAACAAAAAATGGAAAAAGCATATACTGACATTTCTGGACCCCGAATTTTCCAAAGTTCTTGAAGAACATACCATATAAATTGTACACAGACATAAGAACAAGGATGAGTTTAACACAAAAACAAAAACAAAAAACAAAAAAAAAGGATTATTCGATAAGGACCCCAAGAACTTAAAGTAGTGAAAACTTAACCGATTCAAGGAAAAAAAGAAGACTTATCTAAAAAGTTAATCGAAAAAAGTAGTGACACTGCAAACCAAGGTTTCCAGAAACCTTACGAATTACAGTCTGACAGGAAAATAAACCGGGGCCTATACCTCTCCCAAAACAATAAATAAAATAAACTTAAAAAATACAAAGGCAAGAGCAACTACAATGTACCTCTGCTCTATGTTCAACTTTAAGTTAACATCATTCCGAGAATCAATCTTATTTCAAAATATAACGTTCTTTGCGACATTTGCGCCACTTGTGGAAACGAGCTTATTCCGTTGTTTGGATGCGCAGAGCATTTTCATTCCCGCTATTTAAGAGATTATCTCTCTCTCTCTCTGTCTCTCTCTCTCTCTCTCTCTCTCTCTCTCTCTCTCTCTCTCATTTTCCATACGTCCCCATACCCACTTCCTAACAAAGGAATCTCCCCCAAATGTCCCATCCAACCACGCCCATACCTCCCCCAAACCTTCCTCTCTCTCTCTCTCTCTCTCTCTCTCTCTCTCTCTCTCTCTCTCTTCCCATGCAAAGGCAGCAGCCCCACGCTACCCCGCACAGCCCCTCGGATGAATAGGGCGCCGTCCCTACACCAGTTATACCTCGCTGATGATTACAGCATCAGATTATGATTATCTGGTGGTCAAACAATCTCAATGAAGTCATCGTTAATTCCGCCGTGCGCGAGGACATTATCCATATCATTATTATTATTATTATTATTATTACGCTCTAATTAGACTTAAGTCTGTGATGTATGAGGGTTGGGTGAAAACAATTGGTCGCCCATCGCAGTTTGTGCTTGGTCGATATGATGGTCCAATTATTTCTTTATGCCAAGTCATGATTATGGGAGGAAAATGCTTGTGATACAGTTCGTAGAGTATTGCAATGTGCAAACGTATTCACATAAAAACATTCATAAACATACATCTTAACCATACATGTTTAATTTTGAAGGTGCTTCTATCGGTGAACATTGGACCGTCAGGACTGGCCATTTTGTGTGGTAATGGAATAGCTTGTAGCTTGCGTCAATAACTTGTTACATATCAGATTTATATTGTGTATGAATATGTACACAATTCACGACGATTACTCGGGCATCACGACGATAATTACCTCGGGCATCACGACGATAATTACCTCGGGCATCACGACGATAATTACCTCGGCCACCAAGGAATAAAGCAAAATTAAAACAGTAAAATGAAAACCGGTGGTTATATTCTTTCATATTTTCGATCACAGCTCACAGCTGAACTAACCAACTGTCGACACAGCACACACAGGGAAATGAAAATAATTATATATAATAAACGTATTTACAGCTAAAAGATGCTGACTTGATGGATTCAATGTTAAAACTTCACACCTTCGGAAATAGAATAAAGGGTGCAAATCAGGGATGATGAGTCACTACATATATTGTTCCTTAGTGCTGACTGCCGTTAAATCATTTAAATTTTTTTTATCTAAATCAGTTAAAACTACCTTCTGCAACATCAATATTACCATCTTGGCAATGTCTCCAAGATATTAATGTTAAACAGGAAGAAAAATTACCCATGCAATTGGGTTTATTTTTCAATCTCTCGCTCATTTCCATACCTATACGTTCGTTACTGTCAATAATGTTTCTACAATATTACAAATTACGGAGGGGTAAAATTCAAACCAGAGTACAAAAAAATCACGAAACCTCTATAAAATATACTTAAAAGCTACACATTTACCTTAACATCCCGAAAACTGGGCAACATTTTTAAGAAACGAAGGAATCCTTTATTGCGTTCTTTAACTAGGTTGAAATTAGCTCGCTCTTGTTTCCAGCATATTTTCTTCATCTTTCACAAGTTACATTTCCTTAAAAATTGACCCAGTTAACTTCACAGACAGAACTTTCAACGACTAGACCCACCCATATTTCATAATAACTTAACATAAATATTTTCACAGACAGAACAGAACTTTTAACGACTACGCCCACATATAATTCATAATAACATAAATATTTTCACAGACAGACCACAACTTTCAACCACTAGGCCCGCCTATATTTCATAATAACTTTATATCATTATTTTCACAGACAGAACAGAGCTTTTAACGACTAGGCCCACCTATAATTCATAATAACTTGACATCATTATTTTCACAGACAGAACTTTCAACGACTACGCCCACCTAGTCAAAACGACCTTACTAACTGAATGGTCACCTCACGCTTACGGTGAGCACTGACGAAGACTCAGTCCTTTCGCCTGGGGTACGTAACGACCAAACGGCTACTTATGTTAAAAGACCGTTACAGCTTTCAGTAATTAATTAAACTGCAGATGAGGCCATCAGTTACATACTTCCTCCGCTTCTTTCTTTAACTATTGCCGTTTTTTATTCTTTTCTCTTTCTTTTGCAAAGCAAAATCAATGTTTAAACAGGTATGTTTTGTTTTATTTTTGTTCCTGAATTAAAAAAAAAACTTCGCTCGTTCTAGTTATACAACCATCGGCTACAAAAACATACCTATATACATAAAACGCCTATTCATACAGAAAAGTACAAATGCAAAATGTATCAAAAAGAATCCTCGCTTGCTTTGAAATATTGCCTTAGGGTTTAATGTACCAAAGTTACATGAACAATATCAGGATAGTATGTTTACAACAATCTCAAGGTCTTTGATTCGATGCATGCAACCTCGTCCTAAAGAATTACTGAGAACCGGAAGGCTTGATCTAATCTAGTATTATATAATAAATATATATATACACATATGTATATACATACATACATACATACATACACACACACACACACACACACACACACACACACACATATATATATATATATATATATATATATATATATATATATATATATAAATAATATATATATATATATATATATATATATATATATATATATATATAT
>JANJGK010000014.1:17342785-17351003 GCA_039081455.1 Macrobrachium rosenbergii | reverse complement strand
CAATACATTTTTTTTTATTTTCGTTTTACGAATCGATATGATTACCATTGAAAATTGACAGGAATGTTTCGTGAGTTACATGAAGTCATGTATCTCCATTTCCTCGTTTTTATGTAACATAAACGAGGAAAAAGCAAATTTATTATCGTTGAAAGTTCATAAGCAAATCAGTAAAGGAGGAGATAATTCAGATGAAGTAAACTAAAAATAGAAAAGAGTATATTGTAGGCATTGGAAGACAAAATATTCCTACAAAACTAATATGTTTCTCTGTAAAACTTAGTCGTATGTAGATCATCATACACTATACAGAGAGAGAGAGAGAGAGAGAGAGAGAGAGAGAGAGAGAGAAAATAGAATAGAGAAATAAGTAATAAAAATACACCAATTACAAATATTTCAACGACATATTAGTCAACATTGTCAGTTTAATTTATTGTAAAATGTGAGGGCGAGAACCATCGTTATAATCTTTTCATTCTAAGGAGATGCTTTGGAAGGTTTATAGGAGCAGGAAGCGTTTTGGAGTGGCACTTATGGCAGTGCGGAAGTATTACGTTATCACTCGCGTCCCGAGGATCAGGTGTCATACATAGGAGGGCGAGCAATGAAGTTGAAGAGAAAAAACGTAATGAAATAATGTTTGTATATTACATTATATATATACTGTATATATATATATATATAAATAATATATATATGTATGTATATATACATATATATATATATGTATGTATATATGTATATATACTTATATATATTTATATAAGTATATATAATATAAATAATTTATGTATATTCATATTTTATATATATATATATATATATATATTATATATATATATATATATATATGTGTGTGTGTGTGTGTGTGTGTATGTGTGTGTGTGCGTGTCTGCGTGTGTATAGGTATATGTATATTGTGAGTACGTGAAATCAAATATACTTTTATCTATATAAATTTGTTTATTAATATTGTATGCATATTCACTGAGGTTCGTGTTTGTATATAATACTTTTTCCTCTTTGTGAATGGTGCCGTAAACAGGAAAATATATTCAGTTGCAGGATACAAAAAAATGAAGTTTTCTGTAACCAAGTGTTTCTAGTGGAAGATTAAGATGGCAAGCAAAAGCACTTGTTTACAGGCACATTTGTCCTCCTTTTATTGTTTATCTTATTCATTATCTTTCTACCATTTGATAAATATTCAGTCACCTCTTGTGACACCTTTTGGAATTGTCATGTAGTATCAGTGTAGCATAACAAGGGGGGTTGTGCCGTCAGTGCACCTCATGCAGTGCAATGTAGGCGTTCTTTGCAGCGTCCTTGGCCCCTAGCTGCAACCCCTTTCATTCCTTTTACTGTACGTCCGTTCGTATTCTCTTTCCTCCATCTTCTGTCCACCCTCTCCTAACAAATATTCATAGCGCAACTGCGAGGTTTTCCTTCTGTTACACCTTTCAAACTTTTACTGCCAATTTCCGTTTCAGCGCTGAATAGTCGTAGTTGCCCCAGTTCTTGGCATGTATGCAAAACCTATAAATCAATCAATCAACAAACAGGTTTGACATAGACGCTTAAATTTATCATTTAGCTGAGTGTACCTCACCATACCAGTTGCCACTCCAACCAGACTCTTAATACGTAATAGTCAAGTGAGCTTATGTCAACAGCGTCTGCAAACCATTGGTGGTCCTGTAAAGTCACCAATTCGGCGCCAGGATAGTGTTTCGGCGGCGCCATTAATTAAGTCTCCGCTGAGCTTGTTTTCTTTGGTGACTTCCCGTTTTCTTCAAGCTCAATTAGTCACGCCTAAAACGTGCCAGGTCACGCATTTTAATCATTTTTACTTTATGGTATTTATACGAATGTCACACATTGTGTATCACATGTTTCTTCATTCACAGGCATCAAGACTGTATCTATATTGTAGCTCTGTATGTTTTGTATTGTAATTTGTACTCGTTCACTGCATATTATTGTTTATTGTTTCGACCTCAGGTCACAGTCAATTCCATTGTCTCTCACGGCCCGGCGTCAGTCGGCCGCAATATAAGCTGCCTGGATCTGTAATAAAGTAGCAGTAACCTTTACCTGCTCGTTTCTTTGACACCTTACAGTGGTGACCCCCGGAGTATCCCGGAGCCATTAGCGGACTCACACGGCGACTCAGTCTTGGCTCCAGGATTTCTCCAAAACGCTCTTAGCGGCCTAAACACGGCGCTGTAACCAGCGTTTGAGCGTGCTGACTCTCGTCGGCTTACCCCACCAGCGTCACTAGCGGAACCACACGGCGCACGAAAGTGCGTACTGACGCGAGTACCCCACTCCAGTAAGGGGTCAAAGGAGCGAGCATGGACGCGGATATCCCCTCCTTCATGCAGTTAACCGCGGACTCCGAGGTCGCCAGCGCGTGCGCTGAGGCCCTGCTCTCCAGTTGGGTTAGCCGCTTCGGCGTCCCGGACCACATCACAACCGACAGGGGCCCCGCTTTCCTCTCCGAGTTGTGGTCTGCCCTGGCTCAACTGCTGGGGACCACGCACCACACCACCACAGCGTACAACCCAGCGGCCAACGGCCTGGTTGAACGGTTCCACAGGTCCTTAAAGTCATCCCTCATGGCCCGCTGCACCGCCGAGGACTGGAAACATCAGCTGCCGTGGGTCCTCCTCGGGTTGAGGACCGCCCCCAGAGCCGACGGCACCCCATCCGCAGCTGAACAAACCTATGGGGAACCCCTCGTGGTGCCGGGAGAGCTCGTGACGGATGATCGCCACTCCCCATCTCTGCAGAGGCTCCGCGACGTGGCCAGCAAGTTCGCCCCTTGCAGGCGCTCATACATCGACAAAGCAACCACCTTCATGCCGCCACAGCTGTCATCCGCCACCCACGTCTTCGCCAGAGTCGACGCCGTCCGTCCACCACTAACTAAGGCCTACAGGGGGACCCTTCCGCGTGCTGGAGCGGAACAGCAAGGCGTTCCGGCTGGCACTCCCAGGCAAGAACGACTGGGTTTCCATAGACCGGCTAAAGCCCGCCTTCCTGTCGGAGAGTCCTGGCAGCGACGCAGCACCCCTTCCGCCCAAACGCACTCCAGCACGCCCTCACCCCCGCAGGCGCGGCCGCCCCAGGAAGGGACCGCCCAAACAGCAGCCTCACAGGCGGGAGGCCCCTCAGTTATCTTCAAGGAGCCGCGGCACCCTTCAGCGTCCCACCAGGTACAGGGATTAATCAGACGCGTCCCTCGTCTTGGGGGGGGAGTATTTGTAAAGTCACCAATTCGGCGCCAGGATAGTGTTTCGGCGGCGCCATTAATTAAGTCTCCGCTGAGCTTGTTTTCTTTGGTGACTTCCCGTTTTCTTCAAGCTCAATTAGTCACGCCTAAAACGTGCCAGGTCACGCATTTTAATCATTTTTACTTTATGGTATTTATACGAATGTCACACATTGTGTATCACATGTTTCTTCATTCACAGGCATCAAGACTGTATCTATATTGTAGCTCTGTATGTTTTGTATTGTAATTTGTACTCGTTCACTGCATATTATTGTTTATTGTTTCGACCTCAGGTCACAGTCAATTCCATTGTCTCTCACGGCCCGGCGTCAGTCGGCCGCAATATAAGCTGCCTGGATCTGTAATAAAGTAGCAGTAACCTTTACCTGCTCGTTTCTTTGACACCTTACAGTGGTGACCCCCGGAGTATCCCGGAGCCATTAGCGGACTCACACGGCGACTCAGTCTTGGCTCCAGGATTTCTCCAAAACGCTCTTAGCGGCCTAAACACGGCGCTGTAACCAGCGTTTGAGCGTGCTGACTCTCGTCGGCGTACCCCACCAGCGTCACTAGCGGAACCACACGGCGCACGAAAGTGCGTACTGACGCGAGTACCCCACTCCAGTAAGGGGTCAAAGGAGCGAGCATGGACGCGGATATCCCCTCCTTCATGCAGTTAACCGCGGACTCCGAGGTCGCCAGCGCGTGCGCTGAGGCCCTGCTCTCCAGTTGGGTTAGCCGCTTCGGCGTCCCGGACCACATCACAACCGACAGGGGCCCCGCTTTCCTCTCCGAGTTGTGGTCTGCCCTGGCTCAACTGCTGGGGGACCACGCACCACACCACCACAGCGTACAACCCAGCGGCCAACGGCCTGGTTGAACGGTTCCACAGGTCCTTAAAGTCATCCCTCATGGCCCGCTGCACCGCCGAGGACTGGAAACATCAGCTGCCGTGGGTCCTCCTCGGGTTGAGGACCGCCCCCAGAGCCGACGGCACCCCATCCGCAGCTGAACAAACCTATGGGGAACCCCTCGTGGTGCCGGGAGAGCTCGTGACGGATGATCGCCACTCCCCATCTCTGCAGAGGCTTCGCGACGTGGCCGGCAAGTTCGCCCCTTGCAGGCGCTCATACATCGACAAAGCAACCACCTTCATGCCGCCACAGCTGTCATCCGCCACCCACGTCTTCGTCAGAGTCGACGCCGTCCGTCCACCACTAACTAAGGCCTACAGGGGACCCTTCCGCGTGCTGGAGCGGAACAGCAAGGCGTTCCGGCTGGCACTCCCAGGCAAGAACGACTGGGTTTCCATAGACCGGCTAAAGCCCGCCTTCCTGTCGGAGAGTCCTGGCAGCGACGCAGCACCCCTTCCGCCCAAACGCACTCCAGCACGCCCTCACCCCCGCAGGCGCGGCCGCCCCAGGAAGGGACCGCCCAAACAGCAGCCTCACAGGCGGGAGGCCCCTCAGTTATCTTCAAGGAGCCGCGGCACCCTTCAGCGTCCCACCAGGTACAGGGATTAATCAGACGCGTCCCTCGTCTTGGGGGGGGAGTATTTGTAAAGTCACCAATTCGGCGCCAGGATAGTGTTTCGGCGGCGCCATTAATTAAGTCTCCGCTGAGCTTGTTTTCTTTGGTGACTTCCCGTTTTCTTCAAGCTCAATTAGTCACGCCTAAAACGTGCCAGGTCACGCATTTTAATCATTTTTACTTTATGGTATTTATACGAATGTCACACATTGTGTATCACATGTTTCTTCATTCACAGGCATCAAGACTGTATCTATATTGTAGCTCTGTATGTTTTGTATTGTAATTTGTACTCGTTCACTGCATATTATTGTTTATTGTTTCGACCTCAGGTCACAGTCAATTCCATTGTCTCTCACGGCCCGGCGTCAGTCGGCCGCAATATAAGCTGCCTGGATCTGTAATAAAGTAGCAGTAACCTTTACCTGCTCGTTTCTTTGACACCTTACAGTCCTCCACTCAGTGTTGCCAAGCATTATATCTATATGATGGCAATTCCATCTGTTGTCCAGCAAGTCTTGATAAACATGTTTCGAAGTTTCTTTGCCATTGAAAAATAACGCATCTGGTTGTGATTTTTCGAGGAAAAATTAGTAAATTAATAAAATACTACATATACTATTTTAATGAGTAGTTTTCCCGTTTTGCCTTTGATTTTAAGTTACCTTCGAATAGTTAGCTCATGTTTATGACAGTTTTAACACGAAAGTAACTAAATAATTACTAGAACACCTTTTAATCCCTGCCATTTTCTCTGGAGATCATTTAAAACAAGTAAAAAAATGCGCCAAAGTTTCTTAAGCGCAATCGAGACTTATGTACATCGTATAATCAGTGCCACCGAAAGTAGATCTATCTTTCGATGGTTTCGGTATAATGCTGTGTGATCCGCGGCCCATGAAACTTTAACCACGTCCCGGTGGTGGCATGGCCTATATCATTGCCAGATGCACGATTATGGCTGACTTTAACCTTATATAAAATAAAAACTACTGAGGCTAGAGGGCTGCAATTTGGCATGTTTGATGATTGGAGGGTGGATGATCAACATACCAGTTTGCAATCCTGTAGCCTTAGTAGTTTGTAAGATCTGAGGGCGGACAGAAAGAAGTGCAGACGACACAGACAAAGCCGGCACAACAGTTTTCAGAAAACTAAAAAGTCAGTAACCATGGTTTTCGCTAACAGTCGATAGAATAATTTCGTTGAACTCGGAACGGTTTCGGATCATAGATCAAACTAGTCTCGAATCACTGGTCGAAGCAATCCCAATGGACAATGTAAACAGCTAGTGAATCGATACTGTTTTCGAACAAGTTCAGATCAGCTTTTTATTGTATTTCCATCGAAAGATTTGGATCATAGCTCGAGGCAGTTTTAAATTACGGATTGAAACTATCAAATTTTATAATCGACTCATAGTTCAAAACAGTTTCAAACAGGGATCGAAATTATGTGCGCGTCACAGTTTAGGATCGTAAATTAGAACTATATCGGGTCAGAGTTCGAAAACGTTCCAAGCATCGATTCTGTTTCACAGTTTCGAATACTAGGTAGAACCCTTTCGTATCAGAGTTCGAAAATGTTCCATGCTTCAACACAGTTTCATAATTTCGGATCGTAAATCAGAACCATCTCGTATCAGAGAGTTCGAAAACGTTCTACGCTTTGATACAGCTTCCCAGTTTCGAATAGTAGATGAGAACCGTTTCGGATCAGAGTTCGAAAACGTTCCACGGTTTGATACAGTTTCCAAATTTCGAATATAGATGAGAACCATTTCATATCAGAGTTCGAAAACGTTCCATGCTTCAATACAGTTTCATAATTTCGGATCGTAAATCAGAACCATCTCGTACCAGAGTTCGAAAACGCTCCACGCTTCGATACAGTTTCCCAGTTTCGAATAGTAGATGAGAACCGTTTCGTATTAGAGTTCGAAAACGCTCCACGCCGTTGTTCGAAGCCGCTTCGACCCAAGTAGGAAACAAAGAAAAACTGGGTCTGTAGAAGAAGAAATAGAGGACGTCCCTGCATGACATAAAAATAGCGACATCCTACACCCGTCATCTCGTCTTACGTTCCGAGTCCTCTTGTTCGATAACCCGTGCTGTAAGGTCGCCTTCGGGAGTTGATTGATGACAGAGTGCGACTTTAAGAAGAAACACTTTCTCTACATTTTTTTGTCTGAATTGATGAAGCTTCGGCAACAAAACAGAGTCTCTCTCTCTCTCTCTCTCTCTCTCTCAATGTACGTAAAGCCGTCTGCATTGTTGCTGACTCAGTTACAAGACTTTCCAAGGGCAAGAAAAAACACTGTACATTTTTTCTTCTGAATTGATGAAGCTTCGGCAACAAAACAGTCTCTCTCTCTCTCTCTCTCTCTCTCTCTCTGAGTGTACGTGAAGATGTCTACACTATTGTTGCCTTAGCTACAAGACTTGTCAAGGGCACAGAAAATATCAGGAGAAATTGTAAAGTTTTGAATACATTTAACCGGCTCAAGAAAATGTTGAACCTCTAGCTGTGAGAATTAATGATGTACATGGGGTGCCGCTTTCTCAGTAAATGAGAGTTCGGGTACGCATCTTTCTCTTTGTTTTTTATGATGGGTGGGAGAAGTATATAGATGACAAAATTAATTTCCTAATTTCCATTTTCTTGCAAGTCTTATGTTTATAGATATTTGTGCAAAGTGTCTGCTGGTCTGAGAACCTTTATTTATTTGTTTATTTTCATTTTATTTTATCTTATTTTGTCTTTTGTAGCTGAAAATTACACTTCAGGTTGCTTACTACCTCCAGGCGTCTGTAACAACAGATCTCTTTGTTTTGGTATGATTATTTGGTGCATTTATTCTTGCAAGTCTTTTGTTTATAGATATTTGTGTAAAGTGTCAGCTGGTCTGAGAACCGTTGTTTATTTGTTTATTTTTATTTTTTTTTATCTTTTGTAGCTGAAAATTACACTTCAGGATGTTTTCTACCTCCAGGCATCTGTAACAACAGATCTCTTTGTTTTGGTATGAATATTTGATGCATTTATTCTGAGGGAAGTTGGGATGTCATGAACCTGTACACGTTACATAATAGCTTGTATGTACAGAAAATGAGAAAAGTCACTATAAAAAATTCAGCAGTGTAATATTTTACATGGATAAATTTTGTCGTCATTTTTATGATTTTTTAGTCTGTAAGGAATTTTAGATTAAATGGTAAAGAACCTAATTTTTAGAAAGCCCTCAAAAGTTTTCTTTTTATAATTCAAAAAAAAAAAAAAAGAAGTATCAGCTTTGAGTAGATGCATCAACTGTATCGCTCAAACATTCGACATTACCTTTGGATGGTAATCAGTAGAGGGACTGACAGATCAGTATCATATAGATTCTCCTCTCGCATATTAGCCGCC
>JANJGK010000014.1:17320285-17337785 GCA_039081455.1 Macrobrachium rosenbergii | reverse complement strand
CCCGTTGCCCAGTAAATGCTGGGATTTGTTCCCGTTGCCCAGTAAATGCTGGGATTTGTTCCCGTTGCCCAGTAAATGCTGGGATTTGTTCCCGTTGCCCAGTAAATGCTGGGATTTGTTCCCGTTGCCCAACAAATGTTGGGATTTGTTCCCGTTGCCTAATCAATGCTGGGATTTGTTCCTGTTGCCTGATAAATGCTGGGATTTGTTCCCGTTGCCCCGTAAATGCTGGGATTTGTTCCCGTTGCGTAATAAATACTGAGATTTGTTCTCGTCATCTAAGAAATGCTGGGATTTGTTCCCGTTGCCTAAGAAATGCTGGGATTTGTTTCCGCTGCCTATAAATGTTGGGATTTGTTCCCGTGGCCCAAGAAATGCTGGGATTTGTTCCCTTGCTCAATAAATGCTGAAATTTGATCCCGTTGCTTAATACATGCTGGGATTTGTTCCCGTTGCCTAAGAAATGCTGGGATTTGTGCCCGTTGCCTAAGAAATGCTGGGATTTGTCCCCGTGGCCCAATAAATGCTGGGATTTGTTCCCTTGCTCAGTAAATGCTGGGATTTGTTCCCGTTGCCCAGTAAATGCTGGGATTTGTTCCTGTTGCCCAGTAAATGCTGGGATTTGTTCCTGTTGCCTAATAAATGCTGGGATTTGTTCCTGTTGCCTGATAAATGTTGGGATTTGTTCCCGTTGCCTAATAATGCTGGGATTTGTTCCCGTTGCCTAATAAATACTGAGATTTGTTCCCGTCATCTAAGAAATGCTGGGATTTGTTCCCGTTGCCTAATAAATGCTGGGATTTGTTCCCGTTGCCTAATAAATGTTGGGATTTGCTTCCGCTCCCTAATAAATGTTGGGATTTGTTTCCGTGGCCCAAGAAATGCTGGATTTGTTCCCTTGCTCAATAAATGCCGGAATTTGTTCCCGTTGCCTAATACATGCTGGGATTTGTTCCCATTGCCTAAGAAATGCTGGGATTTGTGCCCGTTGCCTAAGAAATGCTGGGATTTGTTCCCTTGCTCAGTAAATGCTGGGATTTGTTCCCGTTACCCAGTAAATGCTGGGATTTGTTCCCGTTGCCCAGTAAATGCTGGGATTTGTTCCCGTTGACCAACAAATGTTGGGATTTGTTCCCGTTGCCTAATAAATGTTGGGATTTGTTCCCGTTGCTTAATACATGTTGGGATTTGTTACCGTTGTCTAAGAAATGATGGAATTTGTTCCCGTTGCCTAATACATGTTGAGATTTGTTCCCGTTGTCTAAGAAATGCTGGGATTTGTTCCCGTGGCCCAATAAATGCTGGGATTTGTTCCCGTGGCCCAGTAAATGCTGGGATTTGTTCCCGTTGCCTAATAAATATTGGGATTTGTTTCCGTTGCCCATTAAATGCTGGGATTTGTTCCCGTTGCCTAATAAATGCTGGGATTTGTTCCCGTTGCTTAAGAAACGCTGGGATTTGTTGCCGTTGTCTAATAAATACTGGGATTTGTCTCCGTTGCCTAAGAAATGCTGGGATTTGTTCCCGTTGCCTAACAAATGCTGGGATATTTTCCAGTCTAATAAGTTCCGGGATTTGCTATTATGATAAGGCTTTAGGTCATGTCCAGTTATTTGATGCATTAATTTGATTAACAAGTTTGGCTCCCATTCTCCCAGAATCAGATAGATTCAGTGGTGCTTGGTTTAATGCTAACTTGAATTTAAAAGTGTTAAGTTTTTCAGCGTCCTCATTAGTACATATTCCAAGGGAATGAAAAAGACATCAGACGTGTGGAAATATTTATTAAGTACTTTTTTTTAATTTTACAGTTAGGACAGAAAATAATCAGGAAAAAATTTAGGTGATTTTGGCACATGCTTAGTGAAAACGTTACATTATATCTATGGCAGGTTTGATTAACAGTAGTTTGTCAGAAATTAGAGATATCACCTCAAGGCGAGATGATGGAGCGCTTTTAATTTGATAATTTTGGAGTGTTTCAGGGTGTCTTCAGTTTAAGGTTTAAATGAATATTATTGCTTGTAGGAAGTTATGGTTAGATGTAAAAGGCTCTAATTTTACATATATATGTTTGTTATTCTCAGTACAAATGATGAACTTAATTAGCAGTTATCAGTAGTTATATTTTTTCACAAATGGCACCTGGTACTAGATTTTATTGACGTTGTCCTTCTGCACAAACACGTCCTGAATAGACGCCCAACAAGGTCATTTTTGTTGTCCTTTCGTATAGTCTTTTAGTAGACCTAGATAAAGTTCACTCTTGTACCTTTTCCAAACACTAGGAATGAATTTTCATTCGTGCCATATTAATTACAAACTTTTATAGCTTTCAAGAGTTTTCTTGAGTACTGCAGTTATTATGCAGTTGTTTGTGTGTTGTGCAATTGACAGTTGTGGACTGGAAAAGGTAACTACTGAGTCGCCACAGTATATGCTTTGGACTGTCACGAGTTGGTGCCTTAGTCCACGAATGCTTAACTTTCAACATCTGACATGACAGACAAGTTCTGTCTTTATTGAGAGGGATAATCAAACCTGCTGCCTCAGATAAAATCTGAACATGAATGTTAACCTACGCTTCGAATGTTGTAAGCCACAATACAGTGAAATCGGCAAGATATTTTGGCTGAATAGTAGGTACTAAACAATACTGGGTAATACTTTTGTTAGTTTGTATACAAAAATATATGCATATATTCCTCTGAAGAGTAATAGGACATTAGATTATGAAAATATACCTAACCTAACTTGGCGCCCAAGTGCCCATAACAAAGATCATGTTTATCTTATTTATAATTATAGAGTACATCATTCTAGTAGAAGTGAGTGTATATACATAGGTATATCAGGGTATGTATGTGTGTATTGGATAGTACATGATCGTTACCCTTTATATATCGACTCTCGGTTAAGTGGTTACGTAGCTTAATTACTGTGTCTTTTTTTGCTACTGTTTACTAATGAAGTCATTAAAAATAACATTTCGAAATAATCATCAGAGTAGTATATTAATTTTCATTGAATAAATGGATATAATGGGGGTAAAATTTATTCATTTTGTAATGTGCATATCAGGCGTTCAGCATTAAGAAGGGGCTGTCGCCCAAGTTTTGAAAATGGCGTTTTTCGCCTGATGAGCTTTAAAATAATCCCCCCCCCCCTTTTTTTTTTTTTAAAAAGGGGGATGGGGTTGAACTATAATTTTTTATGCATACTATTCTATTCCTGATCGCAAATACTTCATCCCACACAGAATTCAACGTAGTATCTTGAAAAACAAAGAAATTAGAGAAGGTTGAATTTCCAAAACTTTGTTGGCATATAACTGAAAAAAAATTTTATGGCTTATAACTCGAAAAAAATTTTTATGGCAAGGGGCCCTTCTAATGCTGAATGCCTCATATAAAGTTTCCCTTTTATTGTAAACCGAATTTATAGATACATTTTTTATTCATTTGTCAAGATTTTGTTTTAAACACAATCGATGGCGCATTCACTAAGTTTAATCGTCCTCATGAAATCGTAAATTACTTTCATTTGTGCTAACCTGTCATTATTAACTGTCTGTTAACTACGGAGAGCAGTGCAGTATCATGTCTAAATACAAGTATTATGTTGGTACTTCGATACATTGTTGGCTTGTTTCTTAAAATGCTTAGTGACATGGAAATGTTATATAGTGTGAAGCGAATCTTATAATATTGCTATAAATATCTATGATAAAAGGCCCATAATATTTTATATACACGTACGTGAAAGTTTCTGATAACATCATCTTATAAATGCTGGTAAGAAATCTGAAATATTAAATTGTGGTCGTAATACTAGCACTTTGAACTCAAGACTTGTTCCATACGGATCTTTCATTGTAGTTCTTTCTCTGAGAATTTTCTTTCAAACGAAAAAAGTAAATGATTTGCAACCCTAGACCAACCATCATATTTATTTAGGACTCAATATACTTCCCTTTCCTCTCTTAAACCAGCTATGCAGAACACGAATGACTCCTGTCATTCCTCTTCAGGATTTATATGACTCAAGGTCACCCCACACGAGTGACTGTTAATTCTAGTTACTCTGTAGGAGTTTCCTTGCAGTTTTTACTGGACAGTAGTTACTTCCGGTTGTCCTCAGCAGGATATAATTGACCCCCAGTCATCTTGTAACCCCTCACAGGACGCACCTTAATTTATAATGCCCCATGTTCCATTACAGAGTAAAACAGACTACGTAATTACCTACAGTCCTTGTCAGGACCAACCTGGCTCCATTTCTTACACTCCCTTGAAGAGCACACAAGACCTGAATTGGGCCATTTCCGGACTTAACAGGACCCTGGGCAAAGGTTAAAAATTGGTTTCCCTTGACAGTGAAAATGCACAGTGAGATTTTCAGGTAATTATTTTGTTGCAACTACAGCTTATAATCTAACTGTATGATGATTTAGAATTCAGTATTAATTCTTCAGATTTATATACTTTCCATACTGAAATATTCCTAAAATCAGCATCCCCCAAAAATATGTGTAAAGAATGGGTCCTTGGCAAGCGCCTGGTTTGCTATATTGATAAAATGATCCTGTTTTTATATGGATCTCATGGTGACTTGCATTTTATTCAGATACCGCTAGCCCTCAGGCACCAATAAATTACGAAAGTAACTTTCAATCACCTGCCATTCCTTGGCCAATGAAAATTATTTTTAGTTGTTCACTGCAGAACTCAACTGAACCATTCCTTGTCAATCTGCCACAGTAAATGTCTTTAATTTCAATTCCTCATACTTGAGTGTATAGAATACAGTTGTGTGAAGTTCCTAAATTCCAAAAACAATATAGTGACGTTATAATCCTTAATATTGTGCTCTACATCATACTCTTCATTCCTTTTATAATACAGCTGACTCTTGATCGCCACATTGCAGAATACAACTAACTAAGCACCCTTTTATTCAAGATGACGCAGCTTATTCCAGTTACCCACATCTCCCCAAGTGGTCACATCTAACTTCCAAACATTTCTTCTCTCCTCTCCCCCAAAAATTACCCTAACATGATGCACCTACAGTAGAGATCTCCTAGTAATCCTCAAGTGGATAAAACTGACTCCCATCCCCATCATTTTCCCTAGCATCCCCTTCGTGTTGCAAATTACATGTAACATGGGATTGGCAGTAGGCCTCTACTTCTGTACAGGACCCAGCTGACACCAATTATTTTTTTTGTACAGTACTTGGATTGTAATATTAAACTGTGTTAAGACAATTTTATATAGGTTAATCAGTTCCATTTCTGTTGAATATTCACCAGGCAGACATTGGAATTGTGTTGGGATTCGTGTCTATTCTTTTCTCAAAGAGAACTATTTAAAAATGTTCCCATTTATTCGAAAATGGTTGTGTTGTGATGGTCAGAATCAGAAGAATGTAGGCAGAAAATCTGTTGTGTGTGGTATTTCACGTCGGTGACCTTCACTGTTATGACGACAGATTATGACATCAGTAAAGTAGTTCAGTGTACAGTGATCATATTACTGTATTTTTACAAAATAAAACTAGTTGCGAGAGTATATTTGCCCGTTTATTGTGTAAAAAAATAAGTAGATGTAAGGTTCCTTTCCATGGAAACATGCCATGAGTTGCGTAACAAGTAAAACTGTATTACCTCACTTCTGCTCTACTGAAAATTAATGGATATAGGGAACTGTACTAGAATATCGTACTATGCCAGTTTAAATCCTATTAAATTGCAGCACAGGTGTTCATAAATTAATCAATTAACTTTATTGCATTCTTGATACCATTAACCCACAAAGGCCTAAGGAACCCTTTCACATGGATCGGTTGGTGGATTGAGAAACTTAGGGAACAAGAGGCACTGAATAACAACGTGTGGGACTGCCCACTACTTGCCTTCCTACACGTTCAGTTTCCCTACTCCCAATTTGTCACCCTTCGTAGCTCAGCTGGGTTAACCAACCCACTTTGTCAATCTGAATGAATTTCTCCAATAGTTTTCCTATACTTATAGCTAGGTTTCACTTAAAGATAAAGTGGAAAAATCTTATTATCGCCAAAGCTGATCTTATCTTCATAAGTTCTGTTGCCGATTCCCGCCTTTCAGACGGAAGATCTCTTCGTCTTGAGGTATTTGGCAACCATGAAGGAGTCGTGAAGGAGAGGAGGAAACTGGTCGCTGTCGTGTGGCGCCACCTTCCCCATTCCGACTTGGTCTATGAGATGGTGGGATATCCTGGATGGCGACCTGTGGGAAAAGGGATGGTAAGTGATGGAAAAGTGGTGGGTGGGGTAGTACTGCTACAGTCTTTGTATTACTGTCAATTTAATTCTTATTATTTTATGGTTTATTTTTGCTGGCTTTGTCATTATTTAGTTTACAACAAATATGGCATTTTAGACTAGTGACAAATTGAGTTAATATTCTTTAATTTAATCGCATTTATTTAGAAGTATTGTTTAAACTACATTAGGTGAGATTCGCTATCTACTGCAAGGGTGTGAATTTCTTTGATTTGGACAAGTGGAGTGGCGTCAGAATTTTACGAGGGATGTAAGTGAAAAATTATAAGGGTTTTTCTGTCTACAAGCACACAAGATGAACATTGGAAAAAGCATAGTAAAGTGATGTCAGTTGATTGGAGTCTCTCAGGTGCAACACCCACTTAGTCTGGTGTAACACAAAAGAAGGGTGTACATTGGGTTGAGTCAATCCATGGTTTGTATTCAACAGGATACCAAGAAACAGACTGAATACCGTACACAAGGACAACACAAATACCAGCTCACGAACTGCAGGGTAGTCTACATATTCACTGAGAGGAAAGTTGAGTCTCTAAGGGATGGAGGAGACCGTATATATCAACGATGCTCGTTCTTCAGAAGACGGAGGAACAGGGAAAAGCACAGTGACGAACTTTACATTGGCATCGATGCCCTCACCTGACGATGGAGTACCTGTGCCTCATATCTGCAGGACTGTGATGAGATCTTGGATAACAGGTACAGGAGCAGACGGTAGTGATGCTGTTGTAAGAACCCATCCTTCCTTGTGAGATCTCCATTCCGTCGTTGGCACTAGCCAGGAGTTTTCCATTGATGGCCATGAGTTCCCCGTCTAAAGTAACCACAGACTGCGAGGCATCTTGCATCTCATAGTCGCCAGTTTTGACATCTTCCGTGTTCCTGTTTAAGGATAGTTTTGATTAATGCAACAAAGACCGAAAACAATTGGTATTCATGCGTTCACATCTATGACATAGAAATTGCTATACAGCAACAATACCTATGATAGCTTACATAATCAGGCTCAAGCATAGTTAGAATTCATTGCCATTGTTATTTAAAAGTAGACCTATTAAAATAGCACGGGAAAAGGAAATAGGAAGAAAATTTTGTGATGCCAAAGTGACCTGCAAACCTCTCCTTACATAATCTGAAAAAATGAAGGGAAGGACTTGTCTCATAGGGAAGCAATGTGCTAGACTCATGAAAGAATGTGGATTTATGATTAATTAAAAACAGAAGCTGGGAAAGCATAGATATTATGAGGAAAGAAAGTCACTGAACTAAGAAACGGGAATTGCTGGTTTCCACAAAGCAAGGTACGAAGCAGTGAACTAGCAGCTTTTAAATGTCTTCCCGAGAGGAAACAACTTCTGTCTTAAGCTCTGTCGAACTGTCCTAAAAAATACTCCCAAAAGAGACATGTATGAGATGAGAAAAAAGAATCAGCACTCGATACGTGGAGCTGTCTTGCCTAAAAGGGCAGATGAGGTCAATATAAAACTCTGTTCATTGATATGAAACGAAAATTACAGCTTTTAAATGAAAACTGGCCCTTTCTGGAGACTGGTTTATCAATTTGAATTATATGGTCGGCAATACAAATTTTCAAGAAACTTTGGCACAGGAAATTCTGAAGAGAGGTGGGACTTAATCATTGGACTAAACGCATTTGATAACTGATTGAGAGAAACAGGTAGAAACTGAGCCTTAGAAATTTTATCCTAGCTGGATTATGGGATTCATATTTATGCACGACTTCGTGCTCAGAGTTGAAAACAGAAGAAAGAGCGATCAGAACATTTTTCAAACAAAAGAGGATGGTTGGAGGTTAAAGGTGTATGTCTAAAGTGGAATCTCAGGAAAATCATAATAAAACAAGAGGCACACTGATGAGGTAAAAACTAAGCTAGCAGAACGCGGATAAAATCACTAAAGATGTGTAAAGAGAACACAGGTTGCATCGTAAACAACTATAGGTAAAAATCATCAACAGATTATGGCCTAAAATTAACAATGTTTAGAGTATTTAGTAATGATAGCAATAAGTTAGGTCAACAAGAGCTTAGTCTGGAGGCTCGAGTCTCTCAGACGAAATTACTGAGCCCCAGGAAGATAGAAAAGTCCTTTTTTTTTTTAGTTGTTCGACTCCTTTAAAACATGGACAGTCAGCATTTTTGGGAAGAGCCCTCTGGTTTTTGAAAAACAGGGGATTCTTTTTTTTGGGGGTGGGGAGAACTAAAATCAAATTAATTCCACCAACAATAATGACCACATTTTAATAAATGAGATATGCAGCTGGGGATCATAGTAGATGTGTGTAATGAGTAATAATAAAAAAAAGATAAGGTACAAAGATGGGGTTCGAACATCACAGGGATAAATCCAAACCATCTTAGCATGACCTGGGGCACCCTGGGTCATAACAGGCGGGGGGCTTCCCTTGAAAGTATGAGAGAGGTAGGGACAAAGGACAGTATCGCAGTGTTTTTGTGTTGCAAAGGTATAAAATGGGGAGGAATAGCAAGTGTACGGTCAAGTAGTGAAGTCATGGACTTAGTGAAGAGAAAATATGATTGACTGAGAGTGCATTGTGGTATTTAGTTTGAGTGAAAGAAATAAGGTGGAAGCTGTGGCGTGATAGGAAGTATGGCTGTGATGATGTAAGATAAAGGTTAGCGTGAGTAAGAAGGATTTTGTAAGTAGACAATCTCACGTAGAGAGTGGGAAAGTATAGTTTTAAAGTTTTTGAAGATGATAATAGACTTAGAGATCCTCCATATGATTAACTGGTAACCATGTTAGAACTAATGGTTATATCTTGGAAGTGAGTGTGTTTGTGCACGAGAGGTACAGGCAATTGACAAAATGTACATCAGGGATCAATTTACCACTGATGAAGAGTTGATGTGAGTGTTTGGAGTTGTTTTGAAGCTGTTTTCGTTCTTTTTTTATGTGGTGCCGATTCTTAATTCAACAAGTAAGAGGATGAAGTACTCACATTGTCATGAATCTCAACACAAGAAGATTGATGCATGCAGCCACGACTGTCAGGCCGAAGAGAATGAAGACCAGTGAAAGAGCCACGTAGCCGGGCTCGGTGGTCAAAGCATTGTTTTTCTGTCGAAGGAAAACAACGGGAACATAAGTACAGAACTGCGCATTGCATTTTGGTCAGTTGCTTCTTGTATAGCAGATCAAATCACCAAAAACCTTAACAGTATGGATTTTTCCAGTGAAAATCATGGGTCCTGAAGTGGCATCGTCAGTATTTGGTAATTTTTTTCACTGCATGAGAACGAAATGGTCATATACCTTGTTAGAAAAGATAAACAGATGGCCAATAGTATTGCCAAATAACTACGTTTTAGTATGTTTATGCTTATATAAACTATATTTCGCGTATGTATGTCGATATGTTAACCAACTGAATGTATGAATAAGGTATGTCGGTATGTTAACCAACTGAATGTATGTATAAGGTAAGAAAGGTGTATTGATGCTCCAAAAACCAAAAGGTCGCGGAAATTAACTAAGAGGATATAATTTGTACCTGCATGAAAGTTAATGGAAGATGCACTGACAAGGGCGTGTTTATGTGGTAACAGAATAAAATTTTAAACACACTTTGGCTTATGCTAAAATTGTATAGACTGGCAAGTGTTTCTCTATAATAATTATGCTAATGAAGACATGTAAATATACTGTACATTACGCGTAAGTGGAGGGACGTGTGCGCGCGCTTCTAGAGGGTCGTGTAAATGTATAGGCACTTCTGAGTGAAGTATCTATATTTTTATATAGATCCACCCATAGTAATACGTGATCTGACCATACTTATATTTCTCCGTCTTCCTGTGTGTTTTAAAATGCCTCTTCGGTTCTTTTTTTAAAGTCTTGCTCATTTATTTCAGAGTAGTATATTGTTACATATATTGCACTGAACGTTTTGGCTTTAAAGTTGTCTCAGTCTCACGTTTCTCACGTTGTAATAGAGAGGGAGGAAATCGCAGCATTGAACCTCGTTTTTAGTTTTCTGAAAAGAAAACTATTGTGCCGGCTTTGTCTGTCCGGCCGCACTTTTTTCTGTCCGCCCCCAGACCTTAAAAATAATGAGGCTAGAGGGCAGCAAATCGGGATGTTGATCATCCACTCTCCAATCATCAAACATACCAAATTGCAGCCCTCTAGCCTCAGTAGTTTTTTTTTATTTTTATTTAAGGTTAAAGTTAGCCATAATCGTGCTTCTGGCAACGATATAGGATAGGCCACCACCGGGCCGTAGTTAAAATTTCATGGGCCGCGGCTCATACAGCATTATACCGAGACCACCGAAAGACATCTATTTTCGGTAGCCTTGATTAATTATACGCTGTAGCGGCTGTACAGAAAACGGTTTCTTCGGAGCATTTTTTACTTTTTAGGTATATGTACAGTACAATAGTGACGTGTTTCATAGTACTCAGAGTCTCAGAGGAATACTTTGGTGTTTGTAGAGGGAAGTTACCTGCAGAGCCACGTAATCCCCGAAGCCAATAGTGGTGAGGGTGATGAAGCAGTAATAGAAGGAATCTATATAACTCCATTTCTCGTAGTGCGAAAAGACGGCTGCTCCAACTGTCATGACGATGGTTGACAGCGTCCCTGTCACGCACAGCTGATTGACGTCCGTTGCTTCTGTGGTGCTGCAGCCCAAGATTTTCTTTATCTGTTTAGAAAGAGAGTAACTTAGTCTTATTCTGTTGGGTAATTATTTAGATTTGTATTGCTCAACACATTTCTCACCTAATGCACATCTTTGAGCTTGCAATTGCGATATACGTGTTAGTAAGGCTACCGTTATACTTTACAAAGTAATTATAGCAATGAGGGTTATAAGTATTCCTGTCAGGTATAACCTACTATTACTGAGTAGTTTATTGCGTGATATTACCTGTAAAAGTGCCATAAAAATCAATTTATCTCTTTCTTGAAAATAAGCACACGCAAAGCGAAAAAATACGAGAAGGTAGATGAACGCTTCGTACTTTTAACAAAGTATTTTTCTAAAATTATGATAAATATCTCACCTTTTTAATGATAATAGAGGTGAACTTGTTGAGACGTTCACCAATGGACTGGAACATGACCATGCCGAGAGGTATTCCGACAATTGCATACACGATGCAGAAAGCTTTGCCCGCGACAGTCTCGGGCGTCGAATGGCCGTATCCTGAGGGTATAAAGGTTCGATTTTGAGGATGGTTTAAATATCTTATTCCATATAATTATGATATGTAAAATTACCAGTTGTCCTACACGAGAGCTTGGTAGTCAGGTGGTAAAAATTCCAGAAACCATTCCCACAATTCGCCCCAAGGTCAACACGAGTCTCCCGACAGGGCCGTCATGAAAATTTCTTACTGGAGATTAAATACCGAAATATTTTTTTTAACTTCTGAGATAAAAATTCTGTCACTGGAAAGTCTGACGGTAAAAACGTATTTTAATAACTACTAGTCAGATAAACGGCCTCTTCAAAATCCATAATAGCAAAACCTGTCCGTTTTAACTTTCAGTTCTTGGTAGCTCTTCTCTCCTTGTCAGAACAGTTGCGAGTGTTGTTATCTTCTTATCTAATGCAATATCTTTCAGCCCTTATCATACTATTGGATATTAATTTCCCCGTTGAGGAATTGAGTGTAGGGCAAGGGGCTCCGTAACCATGCTAAGGACAATGGCAAAGGTATAGCAAAGGACAACCTAGGGGCAATGCTGGTACCTTTGTAACAGGAAGGACTCTATTGTCTTTTGGCTGCCAATTCTTGCTGACCCGAAAGCCCTCTATAGCCCTAGTTATTCGGAGAAATATGACCCAACAGAACCAGGAATGGTTGAGAGAGTTCTTTAGGAAAGACGATTGGCACTAGGCAGGCTGCCGTTGCTGCAAAAATTGTCGTTTTCTAGTATCAGGACCACTCAGTTTTCTGGGAGTTTTATTTTGACTACAACTGAAATGTGGAATAGTGCAGTTGTGGAGTCTTCTGATCAAGTGTTTAAGCGAGGAGCAAATTCGTTCCTGCCCTCTGCTGACATCTCTTGAATTCGGGTGTATCGGTTTTATTTTTATTCCATTATATTTATCTATTTATCACCTTTCTAAGTTGTTTCTCTTTACAGGCTGATTTCCCTTTGGAGTCTGTGGATCTTTCCTAGATAGTGACCCCCAAGGATTTTCGGGGGTCGTTATCTAGGACTAATATTCCTTGGGGTCATTATTTTTATGATATTTACAGTCTTTTGCCCATGTTTTTATGGTAATCCCCAAAGGGCTTGTACTAAACACGCCGCAAAGGTGGATGCATACTGGGTTAAAACCCTTGGGGGTCACTATCTAGGAAAAACTGAATCTGTTGACTCTGTCCATAAGGGTTTTCAGCTGAAGTAAAAATTGCTCTGATATCTTGTGCTACAAGTTTCCTTTGTTTGTTTTGTTTTGAGGGGAGGGAGCACATTTAGGAGTGCTTAATTGATAGCCTTTATTTTTAAATATTTTTGATAGTTGACTTGGGCTTAAGTTGTTTTATATCGGAGAAGGGTGTGGGAGGGGGGACGGGTTGTTGTACGTGACCCGTTTTCTTAATCCCTGAGTTGTCATGCTTGTGGATGCTCTTGACTCGGGCACACTTTTCATCTCTTGATTATTTTCTATTTGTTATTATTATTCAGAAGATGAAACCTATTCATTTGGAACAAGCCCACATGGGCAATTAACTTCAGATTCAAGCTTCCAAAGAATATGGTGCTCATTAGGAAGAAGTAAGAGGAAATAAAGGGAAATACAGAAAGAAGAGATCCCACTAACTTATTAAAAAAGAAAAAATAGATAAATTAATAAATAGATAAAAATGTATTGAAATGCAAGGTGAATAGTAGTAGTGTACCAATGCATTGCACCTTCGCCTGAACTTTTGAAGTTCCAATTTGCCAATACTTTTATTTTTTTATTTATTTTTTTTTTTTTAGTTAAGTGTACTCCGATCACTTCGCTATTTTTATCTTCCCGTGTGGACATGCTGTGTCTTAGCCATATACCCCAACAGAGGGTAATACAATAGGAAGTTACCTCAGCAGTGGGTATCATAATAGATAGTTACCTCAGCAGTGGGTATCATAATAGGAAGTTACCTCAGCAGTGGGTATCATAATAGGAAGTTACCTCAGCAGTGGGTATCATAACAGGAAGTAACCTCAGCAGTGGGTATCATAATAGGAAGTTACCTCAACAGTGGGTATCATAATAGGAAGTTACCTTAGCAGTGGGTATCGTAATAGAAAGTTACCTCAGCAGTGGGTATCATAATAGGGAGTTACCTCAGCAGTGGGTATCATAATAGAAAGTTACCTCAGCAGTGGGTATCATAATAGGACGTTACCTCAGCAGTGGGTATCATAATAGGACGTTACCTCAGCATTGGGTATCATAATAGAAAGTTACCTCAGCAGTGGGTATCATAATAGGACGTTACCTCAGCATTGGGTATCATAATAGGAAGTTACCTCAGCAGTGGGTATCATAATAAGAAGTTACCTCAGCAGTGGGTATCATAATAGGAGTTACCTCAGCAGTGGGTATCATAATAGAAGGTTACCTCAGCAGTGGGTATCATAATAGGAAGTTACCTCAGCAGTGGGTATCATAATAGGAAGTTACCTCAGCAGTGGGTATCATAATAGGAAGTTACCTCAACAGTGGGTATCATAATAGGAAGTTACCTCAGCAGTGGGTATCATAATAGGAAGTTACCTCAGCAGTGGGTATCATGACAGGAAGTTACCTCAGCAGTGGGTATCATAATAGGAAGTTACCTCAGCAGTGGGTATCATAATAGGAAGTTACCTCAACAGTGGGTATCATAATAGAAAGTTACCTCAGCCAGTGGGTATCATAATAGAAAGTTACCTCAGCAGTGGGTGGGTATCATGATAGAAAGTTACCTCAGCCAGTGGGTATCATAATAGGAAGTTACCTCATTAGTGGGTATCATAATAGAAAGCTACCTCAGCAGTGGGTATCATAACAGGAAGTTACCTCAGCAGTGGGTATCATAATAGGAAGTTACCTCAGCAGTGGGTATCATGATAGAAAGTTACCTCAGCAGTGGGTATCATAATAGAAAGCTACCTCAGCAGTGGGTATCATAATGGGAAGTTACCTCAGCAGTGGGTATCATAATAAGAAGTTACCTCAGCAGTGGGTATCATAAAAGAAAGTTACCTCAGCAGTGGGTATCATAATAGAAAGTTACCTCAGCAGTGGGTATCATAATAGAAAGCTACCTCAGCAGTGGGTATCATAATAGGAAGTTACCTCAGCAGTGGGTATCATAATAGGAAGTTACCTCAGCAGTGGGTATGATAATAGAAAGTTTCCTCAGCAGTGGGTATCATAATAGACAGTTACCACAGCAGTGGGTATCATAATAGGAAGTTACCTCAACAGTGGCTATCATAATAGCAAGTTACCTCAGCAGTGGGTATCATAATAGAAAGCTACCTCAGCAGTGGGTATCATAATAGAAAGCTACCTCAGCAGTGGGTATCATAATGGGAAGTTACCTCAGCAGTGGGTATCATAATAGGAAGTTACCTCAGCAGTGGGTATCATAATAGAAAGCTACCTCAGCAGTGGGTATCATAATAGGAAGTTACCTCAGCAGTGGGTAACATAATAGAAAGCTACCTCAGCAGTGGGTATCATAATAGAAAGCTACCTCAACAGTGGCTATCATAATAGCAAGTTACCTCAGCAGTGGGTATCATAATAGAAAGCTACCTCAGCAGTGGGTATCATAATAGAAAGCTACCTCAGCAGTGGGTATCATAATAGAAAGCTACCTCAACAGTGGCTATCATAATAGCAAGTTACCTCAGCAGTGGGTATCATAATAGAAAGCTACCTCAGCAGTGGGTATCATAATAGAAAGCTACCTCAACAGTGGCTATCATAATAGCAAGTTACCTCAGCAGTGGGTATCATAATAGAAAGCTACCTCAGCAGTGGGTATCATAATAGAAAGCTACCTCAGCAGTGGGTATCATAATAGAAAGCTACCTCAGCAGTGGGTATCATAATAGAAAGCTACCTCAACAGTGGCTATCATAATAGCAAGTTACCTCAGCAGTGGGTATCATAATAGAAAGCTACCTCAGCAGTGGGTATCATAATAGAAAGCTACCTCAGCAGTGGGTATCATAATGGGAAGTTACCTCAGCAGTGGGTATCATAATAGGAAGTTACCTCAGCAGTGGGTATCATAATAGAAAGCTACCTCAGCAGTGGGTATCATAATAGGAAGTTACCTCAGCAGTGGGTATCATAATAGAAAGCTACCTCAGCAGTGGGTATCATAATGGGAAGTTACCTCAGCAGTGGGTATCATAATAGGAAGTTACCTCAGCAGTGGGTATCATAATAGAAAGCTACCTCAGCAGTGGGTATCATAATAGGAAGTTACCTCAGCAATGGGTATCATAATAGAAAGCTACCTCAGCAGTGGGTATCATAATAGGAAGTTACCTCAGCAGTGGGTATCATAATAGGAAGTTACCTCAGCAGTGGGTATGATAATAGAAAGTTTCCTCAGCAGTGGGTATCATAATAGAAAGTTACCACAGCAGTGGGTATCATAATAGGAAGTTACCTCAACAGTGGTTATCATAATAGCAAGTTACCTCAGCAGTGGGTATCATAATAGAAAGCTACCTCAGCAGTGGGTATCATAATGGGAAGTTACATCAGCAGTGGGTATGATAATAGAAAGTTTCCTCAGCAGTGGGTATCATAATAGAAAGTTACCACAGCACTGGGTATCATAATAGGAAGTTACCTCAACAGTGGTTATCATAATAGCAAGTTACCTCAGCAGTGGGTGTCATAATAGAAAGCTACCTCAGCAGTGGGTATCATAATAGAAAGCTACCTCAGCAGTGGGTATCATAATGGGAAGTTACCTCAGCAGTGGGTATCATAATAGGAAGTTACCTCAGCAGTGGGTATGATAATAGAAAGTTTCCTCAGCAGTGGGTATCATAATAGAAAGTTACCACAGCAGTGGGTATCATAATAGGAAGTTACCTCAGCAGTGGGTATCATAATATAAAGTTACCACAGCAGTGGGTATCATAATAGGAAGTTAGCTCAGCAGTGGGTATCATAATAGGAAGTTACCTCAGCAGTGGGTATCATAATAGGAAGTTACCTCAGCAGTGGGTATCATAACAGGAAGTAACTGCTCAGCATCCTCACCAATCACATCGGCACTTATAGCGATATATATTAAATATTGTATACAATATATAATGGCGGCATTTATAGCAATATATATTAAATATTGTATACAATATATAATGGCTAATCAATGGAAAGGCACTGTGGAAGAAAACTAATGAGTACATAAGGAATGAAGACGATTGAAAGCCATACCGTGGAGTACCTAAACACAGTTCTGCTAAAGATTCATACGACTGGACAGAATCGTACCAAACATTGAATTTTCGGGGACTGGTGCAAGCGGCAACGGGGATTAAAATAACGGCCTAGAGTTAACTAAACACTCGAGGAATTATATTATCCTTACCTATCATGGCAACGACGACCGTGACGAAATAGAGCGCCCCAGCAAACTTCCACTGGGGCCCAGCTTTGTGGGGCTGGTTCTCTATGATGACGGTTTCTATGAGCTTGTACTCAGGCTCACTTATGTTGTACTTCTCTTGTAAGCCTCGACGTATCTCTGGAAGGAAGAGAGGGAACTATGTAGTATGTTTTCGCTATAATCAAATCAAATGTTCGGGCCATGTAAGTAAGAATTATTCCCAGTTCCATTGTAAAGTTGCTGTAGCAAATAGCTAATGTTACCAGTATGAGATAAAACAAAAGAGAGATGAAAAGTTATGTAGCAGATAGCTAATTTTACTGGTAGGAGATATAACAAAAGAGAGATGAAAAGTTATATAGCAGATAGCTAATTTTGCCGCTAGGAGATAAAACAAAAGAGATGAAAAGTTATATAGCAGATAGCTAATTTTACCGGTAGGGGATAAAACAAAAGAGATGAAAAGTTATTTAGCAGATAGCTAATTTTACCGCTTGGAGATAAAACAAGAGATGAAAAGTTATATAGCAGATTGCTAATTTTACCGGTAGGAGATC
>JANJGK010000014.1:17250285-17312785 GCA_039081455.1 Macrobrachium rosenbergii | reverse complement strand
TTCTATCTGTAAGCTGTAAAATTATACACAAGGACAACCTTCTTGTAGACATACAGTAATATATATATATATATATATATATATATATATATATATATATATATATATATATATATATATATATATATATATATATATATATATTACGTGGTTTATGTATGTATGTATGTATGTATCAACCACCTTTATTTGCCATGTCAAAGAATATTGGTTAAAAAATCGTAAGTGTTTCCTAATTGTAAAAGTGTTACCAGTAATTTAGGTAGAATGCAGAGTAGGGAAAAGAGTTAGGCGCCCAAAGTCAGGTTAGGAAGGTAAGTTCTGGTTAGGTCAGGGCACGACGCTCTAGGAAAGGTCAGGGGAGTCCCGCCGATCTGTTGTCGATAATCAGGATTTGCCCGTTTTTACAGTCGGATTTCTCATGCCTATTCCTGTCTCCTTACTCTGCATCCGCTCCAATACAATACATATACCTAGGTTTTAAAATAAAACAGAAGAATAACGCTCATGTAAGCATGTATTATAGCAAAAATACTAATTTTCATGTGCTGTTAGGATATCCGCAAATACCAATGTTTACCCTGTTGAAGAGGTGACGTACTCTCTTAATGACTACGGGATCTTCATAGAAAACGAGAGTACACGAAGACTTAAACCATTAATTTAAGGCATTGAGGATGAGAAATTATTTATTGTTCTGAAAATTCAAGCTTATTTTTATTTCTAAATTAGGAAATTCTAAAGTGTACACTTACGGCAGTTTTCTTTACAGAGTAAACGAAATATTAAAGGCCATTACCTGATTCAATCAAAGTGAAAATGGAAGTCAGTATCGGTTGGAGAGGTATGGCTTAGCCTTAGACGGTCACTAATTCTAATTAGGACAATTTTATTATGACAAGTGAGAATAACATATAAGAACAGGGTTGGAAAGTGAAATAGGTTTATATTTACGGAAGGTTGCGTCATTGAGTCTTCATGGAATGCTTGTGGTTACAGAGGCGTAAAAAGAAGGATAACAATGAAATGAAAGGGTTGAAGGGGCAAAAAAGAGCATCATGTCAAGATTAGCGAACCCAACATCATGTCAAGAACAGCGAACCCAATGACCCCCATGTAAAGAATGGCCAACCCTTTCTGATCCGAATTCCAATTCCGCATGAGGGCTAGTACTAAACACGGCGAAACAGTGATTCATCTACACTGTTTCGCCATGTTTAGTACTAGCCCCTGGGGGTGTCAAATGTATTTCGCCTTGTTTAATAGTAGCCCCTGGGTGATTAATGTATTTCTCCTTGTTTAGTACTAGCCCCTGGGTGATCAAATGTCTGGTACCGAAGTGTTCATATCTAGAACAGCGAACCCGATTATTCCCATGTAAAGAATAACGAACCCAATAATCTTCTTATAAAGAATAGTGAACCTGCTGCGAGTGGGTTCGCTAATCTTGATATAGTCCAAAAAAGAGACTTAAATTTGCATATGTTTAAATTTCAGAGGCAGTACAGACGACAAGAGCGTGCAGTAATACAAGAATTATCAGCTAGGTTACAAGGGGATGTGAAAGAGAATAACTGATAGATTGATACATGTTTGGTCTAATTGCCTGAGTTAAGAGGAAAAACATGAAAGTTTTTGCAAGAATTATGACAGAAAAGTGTTATGAGTAGTGAGTTAAGTGGCAGAGTACTGACTGAGAGGTGTGACGGATAACAGAATGATTGATGGAGTAGAGTACGTGGATTTAAATCAAGAGAATGGCATGGCCCAAGTCTGTATGAAACAGCCAATTGAAAAGTCTGAAAGTAGACTGAAAATGCTGTATGCTTGGGATGTGTGAGGAAATTTGTCGGGGGAATTAAAATTTTTAGATTTTACGTTGAACTTGAAGCCTATATAGGACTTTGCTAAAGAGAGAGAGGCTGATTTGGCGTAATAATGGGTCTCGGAAAAGAGAGGGTTGTTTCCATGGCTTTTAATATTTTTATTGATAGTGCAATGAGAGAAATCTGGAAATTTGGGTGCGATTTTGAGGGACAAGAAAAAGGGCTATGAATGGATTGTCGAGTGATTTGTGTTGGTGAATTTTCACGTGTTAGCTGGTGATGGCAAAAGTGAACACTACGGCTCGGCACCTTGAAGATAAAAAGTGTCATGGAGTTTTGCCTTGTGAGGGATAAGACAGACATTCCTTCTTCAATGGGAAATTGTAGTCTTCTGAATATATTAAAAAAAAAATAGTTAAGAAGCCAAATCAATTGCATTTCTAGCATTAAATTCATCATATTACATTATTCAGAAATTGACAATTATAGATTTAATATCAAATTTATCCAGCAAGGTACAAATCTTAATTAATATTTTGGGTTCCAGATAAGTGGTACAAGGTGGTGATTGATTATTTAAATGGAAAGGTGCTCCAGCCACATTTTGGATTACACGTACAGATCATGAATGATTTTAAGTTTTGGAATGCACCCACGTGATTTTGTGGTTGTAGAAAAACAGCAGCAGTGTGTCATCGAGGTAAGATCTGCTCTCATGGTTATGTAGCACCTGTTTTGGAAGTAAAGATTTAGATATTCGTTCTAATATTTATTTTCATAAAGTTGGAAACAAACCCCTTTTCAGACATTTAAGTATCAGTTGTAAATTAACCTGTTACTTTGACTATTAGCTCATAAAATGTTGCTATGATAGTGAAGACTACAAGAAAGATATTTTGATCAAGTAGAACATAAATTTATTACTGCTGTGAATTATAATTTTCCCCGTCCACCTTTAGAAAGGTTATTAAAGTTTTGCACTAATATATAAATGATGCTGCACTTCAGTTGTTAGCTGCTTGGTCTTAGGATGAATGTGTATTGCCTTCATGGTTATATGCAGGTAAAAGTTACCTGAAATTTACCAGAATACGATTAAAAACTTAAGCTTAATTTAGTAGCAATACTGACAAATCAGAAGATATACTATGATCAATTTTTGCAGTGAGGCCTTGTATATAGAAAACACAAATGCCTTATACTTTATTACTATACAGTATAGTTGATATATTTAGCCTTGAACTTCTAAACTAAAAACCAGTGTAACATTAACTTTATGATTGCAACAGATTAATTGAACTCAGATTTAGTCTTAACTTGCCGTCTGCCCTGAATCGTGCACAACTTTTTCGAATGATGAATATTTTCAAAAGTGGTGCAAAAATGAAATGAAACTCAAAGAGGAGCTGATTAATTCATTAATTTTCTCTAATACACTTGACCTTGAAGTGAAAAATCAGATTTGATCAGGGTTTTGAATTAAACCCTCTGAAGCTCTGCAAGTTTGTCTTTCATCCATCCATGGTCTTTTATTACTTATCAGTAACTTTCCAGACTAAACTACCTACGTCAATAGTGAGATTTAAGCAGTTTGACCCATTATACTATATATCTTTGGTATAGCTCTTTGTACCGTGAACGTTTTCAGGTGTTTTACACAATGTGTTTATCAGATAGTAGAGAAACAGTTTGTAATTCTGTTGCACCTGACCACAAATCACCCAGTACTGTATTTCATAGAATTATATAGTAATATCCAGCTCTGATCGAACTACTCATTTGTTTTCATATGGATATATTACCCGAGAAACATGTTATGCTCCTCCTCCAACGAAATCCAAGTTAGAACAGGAATCCTTCCTCCAGCATTCGAGGAAAATGTTGCATAAAGAACAGTGCTATGCGCCGCGTCCATTATGGTCGAAAATAATATTTAATGCAAAGTGCTTTTCGCCATTCGGGAACGATTAACACCATGTCTCTGGAGAGGCAGTATGAGAAATGCCTGCCGTCGAGAATAACCTGTTATACGTTATGCGGTGGCCAGCCAACCTACGCAACTCTTATTTCTGGGGAGCCGTTATGAAGAAGAATGTCATTGAGACTAATATTATATGCCGGGAGGCGGGTCAGCCAATCAGCGCTTTAGTTGTTGTCGTGTGAGAGCCAATCAGCGTTCTGAATATCGTCAGCGGAGCGTTAATTCCTGCACTGTGCAATAAAATTTCATCGCCATTTTCGGCGATAATATATATCGTCCAGCGGTAATATTAGCGCTGTAATGAGCTTCGACAATGGAGTTTATTTGGAAGTGTTCCGGGCCGTCCCTGGATAGTGTGAAAAACAAAAAAAAAAGGGGGGGGGATACATGTCTGCGTGTCGGTGGCTCCCCTGATAAATGCACTGTCAAAAGAACGGGTCTGTCAAAAAGAGTACCAAGTTAATCCTCCTCACCTGGTGATCAGCGTCACGGATCCCACAGCTGCCGTTTACCGTAGTCCTGACCAATACCCTTGTTCAGTAACCTCTATCTGTTTCAAGTCTTTGCGAAAGCGAGAGAGAGGAAAGTTATTTTTTGAATGTTCACGTGATTATGGGGTAGGGCCTATTATTTTACGTTGATACCGGTTATCAGTGTTGGCTTTTTTTTTTTCCTTATCCGCCATAAGCCATGAGGTGCTGTGCGTCGCTGGAATCGTCGCATTAGCCTATATGTTGTGTAAGGGCGACAATATTATCGAGACACTATTTTCAAATTCCGTGATGAATTTAGTCCAGTGCCTTACCTTTGCGTGAGTGACATCAATAGTTTCACCAACTCTTCAGCTTACTGTTGAACATAGAAGATGCCAATTTTCTCTTGAACATGGCCTAGGTATAAAAATAGCAAAACTGTACACCTTTCTTCAGTGGGACGAGGGAGGCTTTTCTGTCTCTAAGTAGAGCAATGGTCAAAGATTTTTATAATTGTTTATTTTGTAATTTTTTTGTAGATAGGCTAATGGCTTCTTAGGATGATGCTGCTGATTCATTATCATCAAATAGGCCTAGTGATTTCGAGATTATTATGATGACAGTGACGATAGTGATGATGAAAGTGGAACTGATAGTGATAATAGTGTGCAGATTGATGCGGAAAGTTTGTGGGGTTTGGTATATGTACCTGAAAGCCCTTGTTCAGAGATGAAATATAGTTTTGGCAGAGACATACAGGACCAGTAAACATTCCCAATAAAAATATACAGTACATCCCATAGAGTAATTTTGTTATTTATATATATAGTGACAGTATCAACAAATTATCTACTGAAACTAACAGATATGCAGACCAAGACCTTTCTGAGAAGGCAAGAGTGGATTGCATCGCATCCATGTTCACAGTATTATAAATGGAAACCTGTCGCTTGAAACAGATGAAAAAGTGTCTGGGTTTGTCCTTGTTGATTGGGCTTATTCCTCTAAAAAATGTGAAGCATTTTTGGAGCTCTTCTAGAGAAACTAGAGACAATGACAAGGGATGAATACTTGCTTATTAGCAGATTTTTCAATGTTAGTGATAATGCACTTGTCTGTCCTAAAGGTCATCCCAGGTTTGATGCTTGGGCTTGTATGAGACCATTTTTGGATTTGTGTAACAGTCTGTTCAAACATTATAATAACCCAGAGCAAACTGTCTTTATGTGAGAGTATGGTAGGTATGCTCAACAGGTGTGTGTGTGTACATTCAAAATATGCCAAATAAAGGCATTCTAGGTACGATGTAAAAATATTTGAATTGTATGAAGCCAGTACTGGGCACTTGTACCATATTGACCTATATTTAGGGAGGGAGTTTTATGCTATTAGGTGTGAAAAAGGTCTTGCACACACAGTGGTACTGAGTATTATGGAGAAGAGTAATCTACTGAATAAAGGTTACCATCTTGTAACAGGCAATTTTTATACAAAAGTACCTCTTGCTAATGATTTATTGGTTCATAATACTTTCCTAACTGGAGCCATACGAATAACATCAAAATTTTTGCCAGACATATTAAAAAATGAAAAACTGGAGGTTGATGACAGTTGTTTATGTAAGGAAGGGTCAGCTGCTTGTTTGCAGCTTCAAGGAAGAACCTTCTCTAAGCTGGTATATATACTTAAAACATTTTGTCATGTTGAAAACATAACATTGAAGAAAAAGTATGATGATGTTGTGAAACCTAAAGTGGTACATGATTATAATATAGGGATTGGGGGGTGGACTTGAGTGACAAGAAGCTGTATCATTTTTGCTACTCAAAGGCCTATACGGAGTTACTGGAAAAAAATATTCATGAACCTTGTTGATATTTTAGTGCTGAATTCATATACACTATACCAAAGAAACACTGATAAACCAGTTGAGAGATACAAATTTGTTCATATGACAGTAGGAGTCCTTTGCCAAGATGAGTAAATTTATCCTTACTCAATGATCCCAGCATCACCTTTGTCACTTTCCAGTATAGTTGCTTATCACACCTGTTGGATTCCTCACCTGGTCCTATGGGCCAAAATAAAGATTGTGTGCTATATGTCCTAAAAGGTCAAAACACAGGTGCCTGGGATGTAACATAGATACAGTATTCATGAAAGTGTTGGGCCAAGTTGGACCTCTATTTAGGGTGAAAGGGTGCCCTAAGAAGAGATGGATTATGATGAATGAGTAATGAAGAAATTTTTGTATGTGATGAAAGTATTACAAAAAACTACAAGTTCATTTCTAATTTCTGTTTTTATTTTATTCTTCGAGTGTAGGTAGCGTGCATATGATGTTGAAAATACACTCACACATACATCCATTCAACCAATTAATAAATTCTATATTTTTTTTATTTTTCAGGTGTTTATTCATTACCTAAGGAGTAATTTTGTCATGAAAGAATTTGGAATTGTCTCAGAAAATATTGTACTAAGCATTCCAGAAATAAAAAGCTTTTGAAAATTTTTTCAAAATATTTTTTATAGAAAATTTTTAAAGTATCTTATATTTTATTATTGACTATTAATTTGCAACAAAAGTTGGTTGCAGCCATAAATAACATTGTGATAAGTTAAAAAATGAGCAAGAAAATATTGGTTCTATTACTTAAGTTGCACTCCCCTAGCACTTTGTGGGTTAATGTGCCTACTACAAGAAGCATACTAAAATCTATTGCAGGTTTACCATTAGAAGATATATTTACTGTCTTTATGTTTCAGTGTTCATACTCGTGGGGCTGGTATTAAACACGGAATTCTTGGCACTGGGTGAGATATTAAAGTAAAATTTTGTGTAAGTAACTTACCAAATAATTACATAGCTATAGTTTCTACTTTATGCGGCAGCTCAAAATTCAAAATTCGCGGTAGCACTCTTTTGTTTTGGGTGTAGGTATATTGCCCCGCCCACTTTCGGGGAAGAATAGGCACAACATAGCTAAAGAGCTCAATTCGTTTCTGCCGGCTAATGACTGAGCACTAGTTATTAGCAGCTCTTGATTCATTTTCGCCGGGTGGTCAGAGATCGTCTTTTGGTGAAGTACTCTTTGCTTTTGGTGACGTAGCCATTTAGCTTCGCTAGAATTCCGGAATATATCTTCAATTGTGACTTTCCTGATTGGACTTTTGACCTATTATCTCTGACTTTAGTTTGTCTAGCACTAGGTATTGCAGCAAAGGCTGCAAAACTAGACTCACTTCTGCAAAATATGACTTGCATACCAAATGTAGCTCTTATAGGGAGCAAATTTGCCCTCCTGAGCTTAATTGTGGAGAATGTAACGTCTGGGATAAGGGAAAGTGGAAGACTTTACAGACACACTTAGATAAATTACAGTGTGACTGACTGAGGAAAGCTACAGCTAGGGCTGAAGCTAAGGCTTCTGCTAGTACAGGTCATTCTCCAGGAGTTGATATTGCTGTTCTGCCTATCCCTTCAGCACCTGTGACAGCTTTTTCTCCCATTTCCAGTCCTCCAGCTTTTCCTGTCACTCCATTACCTAGCTCTCATTCTCCTGAACCCAATGCCATTGCCAGCTTAGATGCACGGGTAGATAAAAAATTTAATTTCCTTGTGAATGCTGTTTCGTAGATTGAGAATTCTGTGAAGGTCCTGATGGACAAATTTAATGGTGTAGTGTTGAGTGCAGTGTCAGTGGAGGGGGCGGCTGTTCATCCTACCGATGCTCCTAGATCAAGGTCCTTGCTCAACTCCCCTTGCTCTCCTGGGAGGAAGCAAACTGGCAGTCCAAGGGAGATTGGTGGGGTTTGTCCATGAGCAGTTGTCGCCTCATCCAGCCTGTTGCCCGCTAATCCTAGGCTGCGGAGGAACGCCATTGGAAAGGTGTCTGAATGGATGTACATGCCCTATCATTAAGTGATTCAGACACTCCTTTATCCAAGAAGCGCAGTGGTCATTTTGTGAAAGTTTCTAGACTGTTGAAAAGGCTGAGCGCTTCCTTGGAAACAGATTCACCTGTCTCGTAAGCGAGCTGTAGCCCTGTCCCTTCATGTAGTTGTTGGGAGTCGCCAGCGAGAGATTCTCGTGCCCATTCAGTTGGGAAAGTGCGTTCTGACCCCAAAAGAGTGTGTGCCAGTCCAGCTCATTGGCGCAAAGCGTCTGAGCGCCCAGCATATGATAGTGTTGTGTGTAAGCGCCAACTTGAAGATCGTTTGGTATCTGAGCTATCATCTCTAGAGCGCCCGTGTCCGAGCGCCCATCATATTAGCGCACTTCGTCCGAGCACCCATCACACGAGCGTTCAGTATCTGCCTTTCCAGTTCATGGGCGCCCAGTTTCCGATCGTTCCGAATTGGAAGATCCTGTGTATGACCGCTTGGTGTTTGAACGTCAAATCGCCGAGCGCCCAGGTGCCGAGTGCCCATCCTTGGGGCGCCAAGTGTCCTCTAAGAATGCAGCCACCTCAAAAGATTCAGTGTCTGTTCTGACAGCGAGTGGGCGTCCAACATCTGTGCGTCCAGTCTCTGTGAGGGCTTCCCTTGAAGTCCACCCTACTTCTAGCATCTAGCAACCCCGCAAGGAGAGATTCCAGTGCATGATTCTTCAGGAGAATTTCATTCTGTTGCTCAAGATCCTTCATTCATGCTGCTTCAACTCCAGCTTGACAAAGTTCTGAGCCCCCTTCTCAGTACTGGACGATTGGCTCCTATGCTCCCCCTTGAGATCTTGGTGCATGGAGGACCTGCAGAAACTCTTCGTTTTGCCCAAGATTTAGGCCTTTTAATAAACTTCAAGAAGTCACAGGTAGTCCCGATTCAGTCTATTCTATATTTGGGGATAGTGATAGACTCTGAGTTTTGGGGCTTTTCCATCCCAACAAAGGATCTTAAATTGTCGCAGAAAAGTCCAAGACTTCGCAACTCGCCCCTCCTGCCCAGCCAACACATGGATGAGTCTTCTGGGAACCCTCTCTTCCATAAAGAAGTTTGTTTCATTAGGCAGGCTACACACAAGAGTACTGCAATTTTACCTCAAGGCCAATTGGCAGAGGAAGTCGCTCCCGGATTCGTTCGTCTTCAACATAACTCCCCAGATAAAAGAGGACCTTTGGTGGTGGCTGGCAAAGGACAGATTTGCAACAGGTAAGTCTCTGGCCCCAGTGAACCCCCAACCTAACGTTATACTCAGAGACGCTTCGGATCTGGGTTGGGGAGCCCTTCTCAACGATATGGAAGTTTCAGGAACTTGGTCTTGTACCAAAAGAAACCTCCACATCAGTGTAAAAAAATTAAAAGCGATTCATCTTGCACTTCAGCATTTTGCGACGCAAACCTTCAACAAGACAGTAGCGGTCCACTCGGACATCATGACTGCCCTGGCTTATATCAAGAATCAAGGAGGGACTCATTCTTTTACGCTCTGTGAAGTGACAAAGGATTTTCTCCTGTGGGCAAGAAGCAGTGAGACCCAATTAGTGCCCCACTTCATTCAGGGTAGAATGAGCGCCCTTGCGGACGAATTGAGTCATGGCAAACAGGTTTTACCGATGGAGTGGACACTCAATCCACAGGTGTGCACCTACCTGTGGAAGCTGTGGGGAAAGCCGTTAATAGACCTTTTTGCGACGTCGAGGAACCATCGTCTTCCGTTGTATTGTTCCCCAGCTCTGGATCCGTAAGCATGGGCGACAAATGCCGTGCTGCAGGACTGGTCCGACCTCGACCTTTACACCTTCCCTCCCTTCAGCATGGTGAGGGACATGTTGAAAAAGTTCAACGCACACAACAGTGCGTCGATGACCTTAGTCGCTCCCTTTTAGCCACACAAGGAGTGGTTCCCTGATCTGCTAAGCCTTTTGATGGACTTCCCAAGGCTACTACCTCAGAAGAGAAATCTTCTCAAACAGCTGCATTTTCTCCGATTCCATCAAGGGTTATCCACTCTCACTCTGACAGGCTTCACACTGTTAGGGAGCTTGTCAGAGCGAAAGGATTTTCAAGGAAGGCTGCAGAGGCTATTGCTAAGTGTAGACGACGATCTTCTGCAGTCTACCAAGCCAAGTGGGCAGTTTTTCGGAAGTGGTGCCGGGAGCGAAATATCTCCTCTTCTCAAACATCTGTAGCCCAAATCGCAGATTTTCTATTATAGTACATCTTAGAACCTCGAAAGGACTTGCAACATCTGCCATCAAGGGTTACAGAGCGATGTTGAGTTCAGTCTTTAAACATAGAGGAGTTGACCTGTCTTCAAACCAAGACATCAGCAATTTAATAAAACATTTTAATACTAGTAAGCAAGCAAAACCTTTGGGAGTTGCTTGGAAAAGAAAGTATACAGGATGTGGTCCTTAGATGGCTGTCAAGAGCTGTGTGAACCTTTGGAATCATCGTCACTTCGGAATTTGATGAAGTCCTTATTCTTGTTGGCACTGGCTACAGCCAAGAGAGCTAGTGAGCTTCATGCCATCGATAAAAGGGTTTCTCACAAGGCAATGCTGTATACTCGGTGATTTTGGATTTTTTGGCCAAGAATGAGGACCCTACTAACCCTTGGCCTCATTCTTTTTCAATCAAGAGCCTCTCCGAAGTACTCGGTCCATCCGATCAAGAGAAAGTCCTCTGTCCTGTAAGAGCCTTGAGAGCATACCTAGAAAGAACCAGAAACCTTAGAGGTTCGGCCTCGAATCTTTGGTGTTCTATGAAAGACCCCAGCCATCCTTTGTTCAAGAATGCATTAACATTCTTTTTAAGATCCGTGATTTCGGAAGCTTATTCAGGAGTTCAAGATGATTTACTACTCTTACATAAAGTAAAGGCTCATGAAATAAGAGCTGTGGCAACGTCTTTGGCTTTCAGACGTAAGCTGTCTCTCTTCAATTTTACAAGCAACATATTGGAGGTGCAAGTCAGTGTTTGCCATGTTTTACTTACGGGATATTGAAACAGTATGAAAAATGCTGTACTTTAGGTCTGTTCTTTGCAGCTGGCATGGTATTGGGGGATGAAGGATAGGAGGAACGCCTTCTTTTCCTCTATTCACTCTCCTTGAATAAGGATAGTGCACTTCTTGGGAAATATGGTGAATACTGAGTCGTGGGTGTCACCTATATGTATTTTCTGATTTTGGTTAAAATTTTGTGGTAGTGCAGGTTAATCTTATCTTGTCTTTGTTGTTTTATTGTACTGCGCCCAGGGCAAGGGCATATACACATATTATTTATGTGACCCTTTTGGATTGTAAGCTTTGGGAACCTGTGATTAACCTACGTTGCAAAGCACCCACTCAAGTAGAGGCAACCCTTGGCTCTACCGCCACGCCGCTGCAGGTTGAGAGGAGCTTCGACCAGAGGCATTACCGGTCTGCCGTTGCATTTCAAGATGCTAGCTAACTTTCTATTCCAAATTCTTCTCCATATCGGAGTTTATTTTGGGGTAGTATATGTCCACTCATCCCACTCCCAATCAGTGTGGGATTCAGCTATGTAATTATCTGGTAAGTTACTTATATAAAAATGACATTTTTATAATAAAATAGTTTTATATATACTTACCAAATAATTACATGATCAGAGCCTTCCCTCCTCCCCTCTCATGGACATAGAGCATAAACGAATTGAGCTCTTTAGCTATGTTGTACCTACACAAAACAAAAGAGCGTTACCATGAATTTTGAACTTTGAGCTGCCGTGTAAAGTAGAAATTATAGCTATGTAATTATTTGGTAATTATATATAAAACTTTATTTCATTATAAAAATGTCATATTCACAAAATGTGTAGAATGCAGTACTGAACCAGAGGGGTGAGGTAGTAGCCACTAGTTTTACTGTAAATTAAACAATACAGTACTTACCTATCAAAACAGCAATTAATTGAATTTAATTATTTCCAATTTCTCCCTTACAAATTTGATCATGCCATTTAATATACTGTACTGTAAAGTAAATTTTTCATTTAAATCATGATTGCATTCCAGAGTTGAAAATATGATTTTCTTGTGTCTTATTTTGTGCTTTGAATGTTTCTGACATTCATTTTGTTGGCAACTAATTACGGTAGTTTAGAGATACTGGACCCCCCTTACTTATATACTATAATTTTGGAGGATCATACTGGGAAAGTGGGATATTTGGGTGGGAGGGAACACAAAATGAGTGCTGTACTGTACAAAGATGTATATACTCTGACCTGACCCAGGGTGTTGGGACCCTCCCCACATTTCCAAGTGAAAATAACATAACGTTACAAATGCTAACCATCCTTTCCCAAAGTGCACTTGAACAAAAAAAAAAAAAAAAAAAAAAAAAAAATTGATTGTGAGCTCCACTTGTTGAAATATTAACAAAGAACTAAGAAAAGTCCAAGTAGTACAGTAATAATATTCATTGGTAAATATTTTGGTAACAGTCAGTTTGCAGTAGATTTTAGTTTGACCTTCATATTAAGCATGTTAAGGAGACTTATAAATAAACGCAGCATACAAACTCTAATATCAAGTACCGTACCTGTACTGGTATTTAAAGTAAAATAATATTCTTTAACAAAATATTTTTTATCCTGAACAAGTAAGCTACAGTACTGCCTATTCATAACTAGTGTGCCTTTCTTTGCTTTCTTAATAACTTTTAGCATAATTCTATTGTTTTTCAATAGTTATGGTGACCATTTGCCGAACGTATCGTGTTCAAGACAATCTCGAGTTCACATAAATTGTTGAGATTATTTGAGACTTGCAATATATAAGGCAACAATTGACTTATGGTAGGTCAATAACAAAAACATTGCTCTTCTCAAAATGTCTTGAGATGTATGAATTTTTAATATTAAGCTAATCACTCATTAAAAGAACAAACCCTGATATTTGCTATACATGTTAATATTCTGATAGTCCCCTTTTCTCTAGTATTTTAGTGAGCTAACACATGATCAGATAACAGTAGCACTGCCTATTTAAGGAGTTGTCTTTGTTTACCACTCAAATTTAAATGCATTTCCTCCAGCTGTATAAATCTGACCAAGTTCTTATTTAGTTTCACTTAACATTTCACATATATAGTCATTTAATATTTCACATACATATATTTGAAATACAGTTTACAGTACATTACTAAGGAAAAATCTGTCTGAAATTATTTCTAAGTAGTTGTATTGGGTGATGAACTTAAGAAAATAAAAGTATATTCCTTTCTACGAAAATCTCTACACGAAGAATGGCAATTCCCTTTCTGAAAGGAAAGAAAGGCACACTATTACGACAGCATACTGTACATAATCTACTTTTGATATTTTGTGAAAGCACTTATGCATTTCATTTAGATCATACTGAAGTTTGGTTGGTTGCTGCCATTTGCCTGTACTGTAGGACCTTTTAACTTGATCACCTGAACTTTTTTGTGCACTTTATAGTACATCCATCCCTGAAACATAATTCTGTTCCATGAAATGATGAAATCATAATCTTTTTCCAACAGTGTCATTGTTTCTGCTTTTGCTTGCAGTAACTAATAATGGCACTAAAATCCTTGATATGTAGTGGAAATCTTTTACAAAAGTTCACTCTCACATCTGTGTGACAGAGGATGTGTACTGTCATGATGTCAATTAATCAAATCTCTTTTACAAATGCTGGATGCCCTGTTCTTTCTAGACTGTGGGTAAAAGTAAAGCTGTTTTGGATGTTTTGTTTTCAGATGATGGTGATAGTGATAATTACATAGGAGTCTTCTCCAGTGATAGATCATGGTGAGCATTGTTATTGAACAAAGCAGTCATAAAAGGTGAGGATAAAGAGGAAAGCTGTGACATTAAAGGGAAGAAGGGGAAAAATAAAGGAAAGACTAGTACTGTAGTACTGAAAAAATAAGAGCTCCATTATTATTATTAAGATTTTAGTTCCAGTGAATCCTCCGATGAGGAGTGGGTGTATCCCTGTGACAGTGATAGTGATTCAAAATATAATGATCCATCTCTTTGTACCACTAGTAGCCCCATTTGTGTGGGCAAGTGCCACCCCTCCTCAGTTTTGATGCCAGTGCTACCACCAATAGTGGAACCTTCTATTAATGACACTAATTTTCCAGTACGGAAGGAAAAAGAAAGAAAAAAAGGTTAATAGACCAGAAACATGGGCTGCTAATGTTGCTAAAAGGCCAAAAAAAACCTTTGCCTCTCTTAAGAAAGCTTTGTTATGAAGACTGGTACTAAGTGAACTATTCCAGCCAAGAAGGTCAGTTTCCCTTGCAACAGGAAGAACAAGTGTTTGTTCCTACACAAAATACAAACCTTCGGTCTTTACTTGAGGAATTTGCTTCAGCGTAGCTGGAGAACAGCCGTCTAACTTTTAAACAAGGTGGTTAGGCAGTTAACTACCATCTTCCTGGTGGGAGTTCCACCTACCTGGACAGTAAGCATTCACTTTGCTTTTGGCCGCCATGTGATGAGGAACTTGCTGTACCCTCTGCCCTGCCAGCAATTTTGCTTGGATTATCTTTCAAAATTTCCAGTTGGATTGTTTCTTGTTGTGTGTTTGTGTGTATACTGTGGATATTTGTGTGTTCGTGTTTTTGCAGTATGCAAGCCCATGAATCATCTGATAAGCCTGACGAGCAGAAGGCTGGTACTAAGCGTGTCTGCCCTGGTACAGCCTCTAAGCCTTGTAACCGTTGCCTCCCGTCGATCGATGTTGACCCTCATGTCCTTTGCATGAGTTGCAGGGGGCATGACTGTAACCAGGATGATCTCTGCTCGGTGGTCTGTGTTCATTCGGAAGAGAAGGAATCCCCTTTGGAGCAAAGAGAGGCCTCCCCTACTTCCCCGACTTTTGCAGGTGTTGGAGAGACAGAGGAGCTTCAAGAGACTTGGCTCTCTCTGGGTCGCTCAGGTGAGCCTTCAGTGCGGGGCTTGCTCAGCCACCTGAGGGCCTCTCAAGCCCCTCCGATGACTGCTGCTTCAGTCACTGTGACTACTGCCACAGTGGTCATGTCGACTGGATCGAGAACCACTTCTACAACAGCGGTTCCTGCGATCCCCACGCCCGTCGTCAGCGCTCCTGCATTTCTGCCACCATCCTCCGGATGGGGAGATGCTCTCCTGCTCTTCTTGATGAAGAAGGCGTATGGCAGGAAGAAGTCGAAGAAGAGGAGCCGAAAGGTGTCATTATCGTCTTCGTCGTCTGCTGCTGCCTCCCCCCCTTGTTCTTCCAAAGCTCACAAGCAGAGGAAGAAGAAGGTAGCTTCTACCTACTGGAAAAAGTCCCATCCTGTGGCTTCTGAAGGTCTGCCTCCTTCCATGGAAGAGGCAAAGGGATCTCTCCGGGGCACACCAGGTGCACTGGTAGAGTCTAGCTCTGCCCAAGTTTCTCCAGACACTCAGGTAGTGGGAGCAATTGAAGATTGTGCCTCACGTGACTTGGGAACTCCAGGTGTGCAGACCTCCAAGGAGACCCGAGTCACCTCTACCAGTCCATGGACTGCTGTAGGCTCTTCTGCTACTGTATGGGGTCCCGCGGACCTCCACGACACTGGTAAGCGAGAGAGAGAGAGTGCCAAGCATGCAGGTGCTGCCTCACCCCTTGCCAGTGCTCACCCTAGTATGTGGTCAGGGTCCCATGCAGGTGCAGCTGGCCCACAAGTCAGCTCACCTGGAGAAGCTTTGGGGGGGTCCCCCACACAGTCTTCTTCTCGTGTAGAGGCCATGACCTCAAAGAAGACTAGAGCACGTCACAAGGACAGCTCAAGTACACACGCAAGAGTGCGCGATCGCTCTCCCCGGGTCAGCCCCCGCCCACGTTTGAGCAAACGACCCCACTCACCTGGGGATAGCTTCTGCACACGTTCGCATGAACCCATTTGCTCTCCTCGGGACAGCCCACGTTCGTGTGAGTGGGTTCGCTCTCCAAAACCCCTGCAGTCATCGTCACCTCAGGTTGAGAATTGCTCAAGGCTTTCTTCTCATGTCAGGGCTTCAGCTTCCAACAGGTCTGAGAAAGGTGCTCGGCCCCTCTCACCTGTCCCCTCAACCTCCTGGGGTTACACTGGAAGCCATGAGACAGACAGGGTGGTTTGTGATTGGGATGCCATGTCCCAAAGCAGCCCTCCCAAGAAGGTTTACGTGCCAAACTATGCCGAAGTGGTTGAGCAGGGGCCTGTGGGTTCTGCTGAGGGTCTCTCTCCTGCTGGAAGAGTAGCCCAAGAGGACCATGTTCTGGAAGGACCTGAGGGTCCTTTCCCTCAGGACACGGACAGCCCTGAGCTGCAGAGGAATTTTGCAGAGATCGTGGGGCTGATACGCCGGCACAACGATCTCGGGGAAGGGACCGTGGCCACATCTGTGGATTGTCTGTCTGCCCTTGAAGCCTACTGGGGACCCAAGAAGGAACCCAGGGCTTCGTTGGGCCTGCCATGGTCTGATCTTTCCGAAGGGGTTCTGGAGCAAGTAAACTCTTTGGTCTCTGGGGAGGAGAATTCGCTTCGCTCTAGCCATTCGAATAAGATACTTCCTCCTCCTCTCCCTCGACAGAAGCATTTCTATGCACCGTCGGAGAAGCCCTTGCCGCCCAAACAGGTTGACCTGGACTTGGTTCGTCTCAGTCCGGGTCTGTCACTGCAGCAGCTTTGTGCAGAGTGTATCACCCTCTCACAGGAGGAAGCAGCAAACCTGGAATCAACTGCCATGGCAGCGTTTCAGGCAGTCTCATGGTTGGACTGGTGGTCTCTCACATTGTCCAAGGTTGCTGCTTCTTCGGGCTCCATGAACCCCGAGGAGGAAGCCACCTTTGCGGAACTGAGCTGTTCAGGAGGTAGGGCCATTACCTACCTAGCCCACCAGATGGCAAACCTGTGGGCAAACTTGGTTCTTAAGAGGAGGGACGCTGTCCTGACTCGAGTATCCAAGTTCGTGGGACCAGAGTCAGCATTGGCTTTACGGAATGGACCGTTGTTGGGTTCTACCTCTCTCCTTCCTCGAGAGTTGGTGGATGCCGCGGTAGACAAACATCGAGTCGAGAGCATTGACCGACTTCTCCACCAGGCAGTGGCAAAGACTTCCAGGCCTTCGTGTGCCACTGTGGCCCAACCTTTGGGTCAGGCTGGCACTTCCTCTGCAGGCCTTAAGTCCCAGGCTTGGAAGGGTCCTCATGGGAACACCCAGCCTCCATCTGTCCCCTCCAGGAAGGGCGCACAGCTGCGTTCCTTTCAGTCAAAAGGGGCCAAGGGTAAGAAGAAGAGAGGAGGACGCTAGGGACAGCATTCCCCTCCACATACTGCCATTGGTGGGTGTGTGCCTGTCGAGCCATTGGGTAACATGGCAGTGATACGGATCAGAGACCTGGGTAGTGGATGTCCTTCGGGATGGGTATCTACTTCCATTTGAGTCACGGCCACCTCTCACTAACAGTCTGGTCCATCTCCAGACATATGTTCCCAGCTTGCGGAAGGACCTCGCCCCTTGGGAGTAGGTGGAAGTGATGCTGAAGAAAGGCGCTGTGGAAGATGTGACAGGCTGGTCCCCAGGCTTTTACACCTGAGTCTTTCTTGTAGAGAAAACGACAGGGGGTTGGAGACTGGTCATAGACCTCTCTCCCTTACACCGATTCATTTGCCAGACTTGGTTCACGATGGAAACAACACTTTCTGTGCTCGCAACTATCAGGAAGTCCGAATTCATGTTTACGGTGGACCTGAAGGATGCGTATTTCCAAATACCCATCCATTGGTCTTCTTGCAAGTACCTCCGCTTTATCCTCGGGGAGATGGTGTTCAAGTTCAGGGCACTCTGTTTTGGGCTCTCAATTGCTCCCCAGGTGTTCCTGTCTCGACAGGAGCAACCAGCTAGGCAGTGGCAAGTCGTTCTCGGTCACCTGTCCTCCCTGGAGAAGCTAGTCCCTCATGGGTGGCTTCACCTTCATTCCCTTCAGTGGAAGATGAAGGAGTCTGATCTCTGGCAAGGGACTCCCTGTTTCTTCCCATTCCTCTCTTGGAGGAAGTGACAGGATTTAATCTGGTGGCTAGATGACAGGAACCTCATAATAGGACTGTCTACACACTCCCCCTCTGGAGAAGCTTCTGTTCTCGGAAGCAACAACCGAGGTATGGGGCGCACACCTGGAGGAGTTGCTGATTTCAGGTGTGTGGAGCCAGAATGACAGGCACCTTCGCATCAACATCCTGGAGCTCAAGGCATCCTTCCTGGCTCTCCAAGTGTTTCAGGATCGAGTGATGGGGCACTCTGTGGTGTTGATGAGCGACAACACCACGGTAGTGGCATATGTCAACAAGTAGGGGGGCCTAGTATCTCTTCCGCTACACCTGTTATCACTCCATAGAGCTGTTGGCCAGATACATTCTAGGCAAGAGAAATGTAGTGGCAGACAAGCTCAGTTGCCAGGGTCAAGTGATAGGGATAGAGTGGTCCCTTCACCCAGACATTACGTAGAGGCTGTTCGACCTTTGGGGTCGACCGTCAGTCGATTGTTTGCCACACAGCAAAATAGAAAGCTATAGGTGTTTTCTTCTGTTGTGCTAGACCCATGGACTGCAGCAGAGAACACCTTCCAGCACCCAAGGGACAACCTAGACACGTACACCTTTTCCTCTGTTTTGTCTGATTCACGGTGATCAACAGTTAATGATCACCCTGAATCTCAGAATGATCCTGGTGGCTCCCAAATGGCCACATGCCGTATTGTATCTGGACCTGCTAACTCTACTGTCCAATGCACTGAGGGAGATTCCTCCCCTGGTCCAACCTTCTGCATCAGCCACATGTAGAACGGTACCACCAGTCAATGAAGTCTGTTTCACTTCATGGCTGGAGACTATCCAGCATCTCTTATGAAGGAGAGGTTTTGTTGCCACATAGCAACAGAGCTGTCTGGATACCTGCATCATTTCCTCTGCATCTGTGTACTAGGGGAAATGGGCTTTCTTTTGAGTTGGGTCGTAGATGAGGTCTCTCTCTGGTAGGAGCTACTATTCAGCAGGTAACAGACTTTCTCATCTTTTTCTGCCGTGAGAAGCTTCTCTTTTTCTCAGCTGTCAAGGGCAACAGGGCTGCCCTGGGCCTAGTCCTGTGCCTGTAAGGCGTCAGTATCTCCTCGCTGGAGATTTCTTTGCTGATGAGAAGCTTTGAAAGGTCTTGCCCTCCCAGGGAACTCAGGCCCTCCTGCGTGGGAGTGTAACTCTCATTCTTAGGAACCTGACTCGTGTAATGTATGAGCCTTTATGAGAGTTGTCAGACAGGGATCTGACCCTCAAGACCGTTTTCTTGCTTGTCCTGGCATTGCTGAAGAGAGTAGGCGAACTTCATGGACTTTCCTTCGATGTTAAGCGCTCGAGGGGATGCGGATCCATTACGCTCGATTTTGTCCCGGATTGTAGCGAAGACTCAGAATCCGTCAGTCCCTGACGCCAAGTTTGAATCCTTCTCAATCCCCTCCCTAGACTTTGTTGATAATTACCCAGACAAGAAGCTACTCTGTCCAGTTACGGTGCTGCTATGCTATCTTAAGGGGACTTGACATCTCCGGCCTGAGTATTGATGACTCGTTGTTATTACTGGCTCGACCAAGAAAGAGGTGTCCAAGAACACAATTTCTTTCTGGCTTTGTGAGGCAATCATCTGGCAAGGAGGACACCAGTGCATTCCGGGCCAGAGCTCACGAGGTCAGGGCCATTGCTCTGTCCCTCACATTCAGGAAGAATCTGTCGGTTCCTCAGGTAGTGAAGGTGGGTGTGTGGTTGTGCCAGACCACCTTCACCTCCTTCGACCTTCCAGACGTTGCCCACAAGTCCTTGGACACTTTTTCCTTGGGTCCTGTGGTGGCTGCTCAACAAGATGTGAAGCTTACCCGGTTCCCCTGGTGGGACAGGTAGCATTTCACTTAAGGTGTTCGATTGTGAAAGACAGTGTAGTGTGAGTGACTGGCCTCCTCCCTTTCTCTTTCCTTAACCTTCATCTTCCCTGCGGGCCGAGGGGAAGGTTAGTGAGCCATCATGTGCTAGACTGGCAACTGATGCAGGTGAGTTGTGCAACTGAACATCCTTTCTATTATCTGTACAGTATTTCTGTAGATTAATAGGAGCAAGACCTACCCTCTCTCTAAAAAGGAGGGCCTGGCAAGAAATCAAACCCATTGGTTGTATATAGCTTGATTGTCACCGACTCTTAGATTCAACCTGGCCTTTTTCGAATTGATGTTACTTACACACCCATTCATTCGAAAAGGCCCAGAAGTCTGACAGTTAAGCACACTTATGTTCAGAGGCAGGGACTCCTTCCTCAGCTCTACACAACCAGGAAGGAGTTCCCAGGTGTGGCAAACTACCAGTCAGTTCAGAAGCTTACTGAGATTCCATCCCCCAAGGAAGTAAATCTTCCTCATGTAAAGACTGATGGTTTGTATTTTGTGTAGGAACAAATGACATTTTAAAAGTAATTTGTATTTTTCCTAACTATACAAACTGAGGTCTTTCCCTTTACTACCCATCTCATGCCACCCCTCATTTTGATACCTGGGACGAAAGACAAAGTGAATGCTTACCGTCCAGGTGGGTGGGACTCCCACCAGGCGGATGGTAGTTAACTATTTAACCACCTTGTTTAAAAGTTAAAAGCCATTCACCAGCTATGCTGAAGCAAATTCCTCATGTAAAGACCTCAGGTTTGTATAGTTAGGAAAAATACAAATTACTTTTAAAATTTGTCACTTTTCAAAAGTGGGGAACGAGGCAATTAATGTGGTCTTTAAGGCATACTGGGCAATGGGAGACTTCAACTTGCAGACATCATATCTTCAAAGAAGTACTCATGGGGAACCTATCAAGAGGAAGCTTTCTAAGGCTGAAGAAAGCAACAAGTGAACATTAAGCTACTCTGTTACCATCATGGGCAAGGAAATAACAATCTACAAGGCTGCCTTCCTCTCTTCTCCGTTCATGCAATAACTGCAATGAGGACCCAAGTTGCTATGGAAAAGTTGTCTGATGGAGGACCAACAATAAAGGACCTGAGGGTTATGAACCCCCGCACAGGAAAATAATGGGGTGTTCTAGATTGTGTCCATGAATGTATACAACTTCTGCCAGTTTATTCCAGCTACTACACCCTTATATACACCCTGAGTTGGCAATTTTTGGAGTTTCACCTCAGCACGAGAGCACTTTGAGAAATACCTTGATTGAATGGATATCAGCCATCCTGATGTTGCTGTGATGAAGTTAAAATATTACCATAAGATTTAAAGTTGTCATTACAGGATCAGTTTTCGTCTTTTGAAAAAGGATGTTGTAACGCCTGTGAGCAGCTCACGAAACCCCTTGTTGATGGGAGGCAGACCAGAATAAATACTGTATCTTACCTTCAACAAGAACAGGAGGCACATCATGAAAAACAATAGTATCTGCAGCTTTCAGTGCTATGAAGACTGCCAGCACTGTGGCAATGATTGGTTCTGTGTCACCATGGACTTACAACTGACATGCTCTGTCCTTGTCTTTCTGTCAGCTCTGTGTACTACAAACACAGATTATGATAATACAATTTTTGTGTACACAACATCAAGCAAAATGAGTCGTACCTCTGCATATGTGAGGAACACGATGCAGCCAGAGCGTCCAATGAAGTATTAAGTTGTCTTGTCAGGTGGTTAGGGGACTAACTACTTAGCATCCCTGATCATCCAAATAACCCCAGAATATTTGTTGACAACTGTGGGGGTCATAATAAAAACATTTCCATGATCTTTGCACTGCTTCTTGATGTCCACGTACAGCACTTTGATAGAATCGAGCAGTGCTATCAAGTGTCTGGTCACTCGTACATAGCATTTGACCACTCTTTTGGTGTTGGAGTGGAATATTAGGAAGTGCAAGAGGTAATGTGAGAAGATAGCAAACTCCTGTAAAAAGAAGAGGTTCCCCTTGTACAACATGACAAGAGAAGACTTCCTGGATTTTGGCAACTTAATTATCACCAGGAGGGCATTCAGCAGGAGTGCAGGGGTAAACAGCTTGAGAATGCTGCTCGTCATCATCATCTTATCGCCATGGGTACATCCTCAAGAAAAATTACAATGTGGCTGATAGTGAAGGTATTAGGGTCAGTGGGGGTCCCCTCAGAGATTCTGTTCACAGTGTTCCTCAGCTAAATGCCACTGCAACCAAATTACTCCCAAGACTGGCAACTTCAACTGGCAAAGTGGATGATATTCAGACCCTGATTCAGTACAGAGGCAATCTTGAAAGTTTATGGATCTGGGATATTATTGCTCAGCAGCAGAAACTATGGTGCTCCTAAAGACATCTGAGTATACAGAGGACCCTGATGACTCTGTAAATGTTTGGCTCTATGACTGTGATGCTGGTGCAAGGTACTAAGGAGGTACCAAGACATAGCCTTTTCAACATTCCTGGCCTCTTCCCACTCCTTGTCGGTGACCCTTTCCTGTCTTTGGATTAAGGCAACCGATTACTACACAAAAATAATAAACAAGGTAAGAACTTTTCAGTTTTGGTGAGGGGAAAACTATTTTTTGTCACCATCCGTTTTTTCATGCCTTTTCATCCATATATGATTATTTTAATTCATTGATCACCATTATCTTCATCATTAATCATTATTCACATTTACTGATGTTTGTTATTTGCATGGCAATATTAATTTTTTGGCAATCTTGCCATTATCACCATTTCTTCACCTCTAATAATTTTTCACAGGTTTTTTGGGATTTTTTATTGATGTTTATTGACTATTGCGATGATATAAATTTTTTAGAAGTTTTTAAAATGTTTTGCATTAATCACTGATATCTTCATCATTAAAGGATTATTATTAGCATATTAGATGATGTCATGTTTAATAATATGTTTTTTTATTACTGTGTGAGACTTATTCGATTTTTGGGGGGCATTAATCATCAGTATCTTCATCATTAATCATTACAGATATGTTTGCTAGGATTAATTTTAACATACTCCATGACATGTTTACTGTTTATTGATTAATAGTGTGACAGCATTTTTGGATTTTGTAAGACATAAATATTTTTGGGGGAGAGTTTGGAGTAAATGTTTTGTTTTTATTATTCACTTACAGTACAATTGTTAAACGGCATAAGATAATGTTACAAACGATATTTTGGTAATTATAGTATAAAAACATGATAAAACACTTTAGTTTATAAATGGGGTAATTGGAACAATATTAAGACGTGAGCACGTTTGGAAATATCTCAAAAGGTAGAATTTTTCAAAATTTTTATATGGGCATAATACAGTATATATACGGTACAGTATTATAATTAGCTTAAATTTTAAAAATATAAGGTCAAAGCATCATAAATAACAAAATTATCATGATTTGAAAGTATTTTCAATTGCAATTTGCAGTTTTGAAGAATATCAGTAATAGCACATAGCACATTTATCAAGTAATGGACTTATACAGGTATTTAATTTTTCAGAACAGTGCAGTAAACAGAGATGTTTGTATATTCCCATTTTTATACCAAAGACAGTGAGGTTAATGCATGTGCATATTTTCAACTTCCTGATAGATGTTGCATGCCACAGAGTATAACATATCCATCCTGATGATCTTGAAAACTGTGAGATGAAAGCCATGCAGGTATGTGAATTCCAATGTTTTTCCCTATAATTATTTTTGCAGAAGGATACACCTAATCATAATTAGGCTGTGATGGAATGTTAAGTTAGTTTACGAGTATGATCTTGCTTAGGTTGAGTGTGTGGTAACCAGGAGCAAAGGTTATACTGAATATGTACATTATTCACATCTACTCAATGTAGGAAGAAGTAAAAGTTTGACAAAGAAGAAAATATGATAGAATGTATAATAATACTGCATAACCTTAGACTTCAGAGCCCCAAATCATAACCACAAACAGAAGAGTTTAGGGTAAACTTATATGTTCCTTTTATATTTCAAATATAGATAAGATTATTAAGTAAATAATAGAAGAATGCTTAAGTTTAAACAATTTCTTTTCTTTACAATAACAATCATGAAGCTTACAGGTACATCAAGGCAAAGTACAATTTATTAGGTGCATCCAGGGACAAGGACTTCAAGACCCTGTAGTGGCATATGGCTTTTGTTGAGCTCATCTTCACTAGCCACATCTTGACAGTAGATTATCTTTGTACAATCAAGAGGGGTTAAAGTAGGATTAACCATTAATATTAGAATTTTGTTCTTGCATTAAACATTGCGCTATATTTAGATTTGTATAAGAATTATTTTATTTTTTAGATGATTAAATGTGTTATCTATTTGATCTGTACTATAAAAATAGGAATCAGGATGCAGTAGCAAAAAAATTTATTACAATTTATGCACCCTAATACTGGTTATCATCCAGTATTGTCCCCGTTTTAATGTTAAACTCACTTTTTCCCCTTTTGACTATGAAGACAACCTGCTATGAAGATGTGGGTTGGTGAAGGTCATACACCACAACCAGGTCGTAAGTCATTGTCTCTGGATGCTCATAGTAATTTGTGCACTTTGCCTTCTCTTGTATACCTCATCTGATAATTGTCTAACAGTTTCAATTTTATATTTCTCTGTTCTTATACTTATCGTTAGCTTTTATTAGCTACCTCATAGCATTACTTAATATATGTAAAATGTTAACCTAAACATAAAAATTTATATACTGACGAAGTACAACACATGAGTTTACAAAGATTGACTAAGACAAGAAAGAAGCCATTCTCAACATATCAGTTTTGAATCAGTCAACACTCTATTTGTTCAGTGTGGAATGCAACCACCATCCTTTTGAGGAAGCAAGTCAGTGGTCTTGCCAGTCTTCGAGAAGTTGGGCTGTCAAAGATGCTTGTCCTGAACCTTAGGATTTGGTTGCAATGTCAGCCCAACCATCTTCATAAATCCTATGTTGTGTTAAACTTGGGGCTGTGCAGCAGAGAAGTCCTGGTGTACTTGAATAAGGGCCTTGTATGATTAAAGCTGGAAGAATACAAAAAAATAATTTTGTTACATGATTTCTCATGGCATAACTGGACTAGAAGTTGATGATTCAATTAAGCTGATTTTAGTTGTTTGATTATTGTGGAATGCAATGTCAGAAAAATAATATTACTTTCTCTAAAGGAGGATATTGATTCTTTGTAACACAATATGCAGCAGTTGGAGTAACTACAAAAGAAATCCCAGTAGGTCACACGATCACAACCTCTTATTTTTATGTTCCTGTGTAGGCCATATGAGTAGCAATCCTTTGTTTCATTAAGGACCACAGATGAGGTTGGTTCCTCTCTTTTTCACCCCCCAACCTTAGCCACCTTTATTGGCACCTCCCTCTCTGGGTTAGAATTGACACCTGTAAGGTCTCAAAAGGTTGGGTAACTTGGCCACTGACCCAAAGGAAGTGAACTGTAACTGTTCTTAAGAGTTTATGAATGTAAAAAAAAAAATTGTCCTGGAGAAATTTGTGAAACCCTTCCCTTGGGTTTTATGTCTGGCTCTTAACCTTATTGTCAAGGTGAGAAACTTTTTAAGGAGATTATCAATGACTAGAAGAGATGGAACTCCATAAGTTTTTCCCCTCATACTCTACCAGCCAGAAAGCATTTGTGATTAATTTACTCTTAAACAGTGACTCTTACTTTCTACCCCTCCGCTTTGAGAGATCATCCGAAATGTTTTCATATCAAATTGGAATAGGTAATCACAGTCATCCCAGATGTTCTCATCTTAAATTGGAGTAGGTAAACATCCATTTTCTGCCAACACCCTTGATTCTTTGGACTTTGTAATGACATTCAAATAGATGACCTTCCTGGCGACTGGTAGTGCCATAAGTAACCATGAATTTGAAGAGCGAAACACCTATTTTCTGCCAATACCAGTGATTCTCCTGATACCCAGAACTCAGCACGAGCAAGAAAGATCCAGTGAGCTCTGGCAACTTATAAAAGCCCAAATAACCCCTGCCAAATATTCTGAAATTATTGATTAGGAGATACTTTATATTCACTATTCACATAACTTATTTTTAAAATGTTTATAATTTGCTTAGAATTCCAACTCCAGCCAAAGATGAATTTTCTCAAGCTCTATAGATCTTTTTCCATCCTGTTCAATATTCCACTGTATAACACCAAAAGAATGGTCAAATGCCATGTATGAGTGACCAGACACTTGATAGCACTGCTCAGTTCTATCAAAGTGCTGTATGTGGACTTCACGAAGCAGTGTAAAGATCATGAAAATGTTTTTATTATGACCCCCACATATATTTGGATGATCAGGGATGCTAAGTACATAGTCCCCTAACCACCTGACAAGACACCTTAATATTTCATTGGACCCTCTGGCTGCGTCGTGTTCCTCCCATATGCACAGGTACGACTCATTTTGCTTGATGTTCTGTACACAAAAATTGTACAACCACAATCTGTGTTTGCAGTGCACAGAGCTGACAGATAGACAAGGACAAAGCATGTCAGTTGTAAGTCCATAGTGACACAGAACCAATCATTGCCACAGAGCTGACAGTCTTCATAGCACTAAAGGCTACAGATATTTTTTTCAAGATGTGCCTCCTGTTCTTGTTCAAGGTGAGATACAGTATTTATTCTGGTCTGCCTCCCATCGACAAGGGGTTTCGTGAGCTGCTCACAAGCGTTGCAGCATCCTTTTTCACAAGACGGAAACTGATCTTGTAATGACAACTAAAAACCTTGTGGTATGATTTTAACTTCATCACAGCAACATCAGGATGGCTGATATCCATTCAATCAAGGTATTTCTCATAGCAACATCAGGATGGCTGATATCCATTCAATCAAGGTATTTCTCATAAAGTGCTTTCATGCTGAGGTGAGACTCCAAAAATTGCCAGCTCAGGGTGTATATAAGGGTTTCGTGGCTGGAACAAACTGGCAGAAGTTCTACATGTTCATGGACACAATCTAGAACACCCCATTATTTTCCTGTGCAGGGGTTCATAACCCTCAGGTCCTTTATTGTTGCTCCTCCATCAAACAATATTTCCATAGCAACCTGGGTCTCATTGCAGTTATTGCATGAATGGAGAAGAGAGGAAGGCAGCCTTGCAGATTATTATTTCCTTGCCCTTAATGGTATCAGAGTAGCTCAGTGTTCACTTGTTGCCTTCTTCAGCCTTAGATAGCTTCCTCTTGATAGGTTCCCAGTGAATATTTCTTTGAAGATATGATGTCTGCAAGTAGTAGTCTCTCATTGCCCAGTATGCCTTAAAGACCACATTAATTGCCTCATTCCCCACTTTTGAAAAATGACAGATTCTAAAAGTATTTTTCGTAACTATACAAACCTGAGGTCTTTACATGAGGCATTTGCCTCAGTGTAGCTGGAGAATGGCTTTTAACTTTTAAACAAGGTGATTAGGTAGTTAACTACTGTTAGCCTGGTGGGAGTCCCACCCACCTGGATGGCAAGCATTCACTTTGCTTTTTGCTCCAGGTATCAAAATGAGGGGTGGCATGAGATGGGCAGTAAATGGAAAGACCTCAGGTTCATATAGTTAGGAAAAATATAAATTACTTTTAAAATTTGTCATTAGTTCTATACAAAGTACAAACCATCAGTCTTTATATGAGGAAGACTTACCTCCTTGGTGGGAGAAATCTGAGTAAGCTTCTGAACTGACTGGTAGTTTGCCACACCTAGGAATTCCTTCCTGGTTGTGTAGAACAGAGGAAGGAGTTCCTGCCTCTGAACATAAGTGTGCCCAACTGTCAGAATTCTGGACCTTTTCGAATGAATGGGTGTGCAAGCAACATTAATTCAAAAAAGGCCAGGTTGAATCTGAGAGTCGGTGACAATCAATCTACTGTATATACAACCAATGAGTTTGATTTATTGCAAGGCCCTCCTTTTTAGAGTGAGGGTAGGACTTGCTCCTATTAGTCTATAAAAACACAGATAACAGAAAGATGCTCAGTTGCACAACTCACCTGCATCAGTTGCCAGTCCAGCACTTGACGGCTCGTTAACCTCCTCTCTGCCCTCAGGGAAGATGAAGGTTAAGGAAAGAGAAAGGGAAGAGGCCAGTCACTCACACAAGCACTCTGTCTTTCACAACCAAACACCTTAGGCGAGATGCTACCTGTCCCACTAGGGGATCCAGGTAAGCTACACAACTTGCTAAGCAGCCACCACAGGACCCAAGGAAAAAGTGTCCAAGGACTTGTGGCAACGTCCCGAAGGTAGGAGGAGGTGCAGGTGGTCTGGTACCACCACACCCCCACCTTCAGTACCTGAGGAACCAACAGATTCTTCTTGATGTGAGGGACGGAACTCTTTCCATGAACGTACTGGTGTCGTCCTTGCCAGATGATCACCTCATGAAGCCAGAAAGAAATGTGTTCTTGGACACCTCTTTCTTGGTCTAGCCAGTACTAACAAAGAGTCGTCAACACTTGGGCCGGAGATGTCGAGTCCTCTTAAGATAGTACCAAAGCACCCTAACTGGACAGATTAGCACCTAGTCTGGATCATTATTAACAAAGTCTAGGGAGGGGATCAAGAAGGACTTGAACCTGGCGTCAGGGACTAACAGATTCTGAGTCTTCACTACAATCCGGGACGAAATTGAGTGTAACGGATCCCCATTCCCTCGAGTGCTTAACATCGAAGGAAAGTCCATGAAGTTCACCTACTCTCTTCAACAATGCCAGGGCAAGCAAGAAAATGGTCTTGAGGGTTAGATCCTTAACTGACGAGTCTCGTAAAGGCTCTACAGTACACGAGTCGGGCTCCTAAGAACGAGTCACATCCCACGCAGGGGTACCCGAGTTCCCTGGGAGGGCAGGACCTTTCAAAGCTTATCATAAGCAAAGAAATCTCCAGTGAGGATATATTGACACCTTTCAGGCACAGGACTAGGCCCAGGGCATCCCTATAGTCCTTGACAGCCAAGACAGATAAACTTCTATTGGCAAAAGAAAATGAGAAAGTCTGCTACCTGCTGAATAGTGGCTCCTACTGGAGAGAGACCCCATCTACAACCCAACCACAGAAGACAGTCCATTTCCCCTGGTACACAGACACAGAGGATAGACACAGGTACCCAGACAGCTCTGTTGCTGTGCGGCGACAAAACCTCTCGCTTGTAATCATGTTGTGCCATCCCATAGGGTAGGGTAGGGAGCGGACATTTGGGAGTCGGTTCTCACTTGTGCCATTGGTGGAAGAATAAACGCCATGAAAGGCTGATGATATCTTTTTAAGGTTTTCAGGTTTAATTTTTTTTTTTATACTCATTATGTCGAGTAATTTTAAAGATTCAAGTACCCCTGGGCCCTTTGATGATAGTGACTCGGCACATTTGGCAACCGCTGGAACTTCCTCTGAGAACATTTCTCTGGAAAAATCAAAGAAAAATCCTAATGTAATTACACTGGAACCCTATGCTCTAGTACAAAGCAAACCAAAAAAAAAAAGCAAATATCTTGACCCAACCTTGACTTCTGCGACTCCTTCTTTGGGAGTGGAAGTTGGTCAAGATTCCTGACCTTAGAAACAAAAAAGAAAATATCAGCATTGAAATTAGAAAACTAAATTGTTGAATCGACATTCAGCTACTGAAATGTCATTCAGACAAATAAAAGATCAGATGTGGTTGATAGAAACCACAACAAAAAATCAATCAGAAAATTACTTAACTATAAAAAATATTGATGATATAAAGGTGCATATAAAAACATGACAATATGAACAGTGTAAAGGGTACCATAGTACTCCCTGATAATGATGAAGAACCAATAGAAAAGATATATTGCTGGATTCCCCTAAAAAGTTACAACAATGTAAAAGATTGCGAAATATATAACATAGCTAGTAGACAGAATAATGGAAAAACACTGAGTAGCAAAGATAAAATTTGAAGGCCATGAATTACCCTTAAAAATTAAAATCATGGGCCAAAGCAGAGTACTGAGACTGTATGTTCCAAAACCACTACAGTGCCAAAACTGCTGTATTTATGGACATACAAGGAAAAATTGCCGTAATACAGTGCAGTACATCTATATGTGCATATTGTGGATCTGACAAACATACCGCACAGTGGTGTGGTGAACCAAAATGTGTGAACTGTGGACAGAATTACCATGCAAGATCTAAGGAGTGTATGTACTACGTATACAATACAGAATTAAAATTACTTCAGGAAAGAACGAGAATGCCTATAAAAGAAGCCAAATTAGAACTAAAAGTTAGAGGAATGCATGATCCCGCTAGGAAACGAACATTTTCTTCTATAACAAGATCAAACAATGAAACAAAAATGGAAATAGGTGAGAGTAACAAACCCTGATACATAAATCCCAGGGGAAAATAACTACTTTGCAAGAAGAAACTAATACAGCAAAAAACCAAGAAACATATACAATACTTGTTCAAATTCATTTGAAATATTAACAGAAATGGAAGAGCAAGAATATAATACAAGTACCACAGAAATATTAGAAGAAAGTTATGATGAATTAGAAGCTAAAGAAAAAAAGAGGCCTTTAGAAAGAACTCCACCCAAGACCAACAAAAAGCCAATTATTATTAGAGATACATCAAATAAACTAGACAGGAGACCCGAAGGAAGATCATAAACCAAAAAATTATAAAAGTATACCTTTTTCTCCTAAAATAATAATAAAACCAATGGAAACAGATACCCAGAACATCAAAGAAATAGTAGAAGAACAAACCATTGACAAGAATGATCATGCGATGGGCGAAGAGATTACTCCATCACTGATAATTGGTGCAACAAGAGTAAACGAAAAAAGACACATGAAAACACGTGGATGTAATGAATGTTTCGTTGAACTGTGCAACAAAAACAAAAGCATAACAAAGACAGTTTAACAAACACTATATGAAATTTTATAAGATGCAGAGATAAAGAAACTACTAGTTTAGACACTCATAAAAGGGCTGTAAGTGCATTGAACACCTAATATCATAAAGAAAAACAAATAAATATTGTAAGTAAAATTTTAGAAAAAATGCAAATTGATGATCCACAAAAAAATAACACTTGAACACACTAACGTAATATTTTCAATAATTATATTGTACAATGGAATGTAAATGGTCTACAGACCAGATTACATTTGGGAGAAATACAACGATTACTAAGGGAAAATGAACCAATGATATTATGTTTACAACATGTCAACAAAACAATATTAACAATAGGTAAATATACCTTAGTATCTGCATCTAGAGACAAAGAAGGAAATTTAGGTACTGCTATATGTGTACATAACAAAGTATGTTATGACAGAGTACATGTAAAGATTACTGACTTCCAAATATCAAGTATTAAATATGAATAAAAACTATAATTACATAATTTATAATTTATACAACCAACCTAATAAAAATTACAACATTGATAAACTTAAGTAAAATACTTAACAATACCAAGGAACCTACATTAATAAGTAGGTGATTTTAATGCTCACAACTCAGTATGGGACTGTAATTGTACAAACTCAAATAGAACAGGGAGTAAAGTAGAAGAGTTCATGGATTTAAACGACATGTGCTACATATATGATGACAAAATTTTAGCACACATTTTTCAAAAACACATGGAACATTTTCCTTAGTAGACTTAACTCCATGTACAACAAGTATAGTTGGCAGATTAGATTGGAATACAGTAAACCCCCTGTATTCGCGTTCTCACGATTCGCGGACTCACGTGTTCACGGATCTCTCTGGGGACCGTATCTACCCATTATTCGCGGAAAATTCGCCCATTCACAGTATTTTTCACTTGGAAATATTCACTAATTACTGTATTATCATATTTTCATGACTAAATGCACTTTTTGTGATAAAACTATTAAAATACTCAGGTATAAGCATTTTTAGAGGGTTTTTCTTGTGTTTAAACTATCAAAATAGGCAGTTCTAAGTGTTTTTAGAGGGGTTTTAAGTATTCGCGGATTTTAGCTATTCGCGGGGGGATGCATGGGATGCAGTATGTATCCCCCACAAATACGGGGGGTTTACTGTACAGTTGATGACTTGCACACCAGTGATCATTTCCCAATATTAATTTCCTTATTACAAAATAATCCTGCAAAACATGTCCCTCGTTATGACATTTATAAAGCCGATTGGGAGCGATATGAAATGCATACTAGAAATATCCCACCATTTGAATATTTAAAGACCATAATGAAACTAATAAATTTCTTATTGATTTCATTAAAAATGTTGCTGATAAAGCAATACCAAACTCAAAATCCTATCCAACAAAACACTCAGTTCCTTGGTGGTCTGATAAGCTAACAGAATTAATGAATATAAAACACTCATTTGGGAGACGATTAGATAATTTGAATAGAAAGTTCAGTAAAATGAATAAAACATTACCAATATTAGAAGGAACTTTATAAAAAATTAAATTACTATATTATTACTAGAAATTGATATATTAAAACTTCTATACAACAAAATATCTGCAAAATTTAAAAAGAAGTAATTCAAAGAAGAATCATTTCATGGAGGAAATACATATCAGATCTCTCTAATAATACTCCCATACAAAAAATTTGGGAAAAATTTCAGGAAAATAAATGGTACCCATGTTAAACCACCTAGACATGCCATATTAAAGGATGGGGAACAAACACTTGCTCCAAAGGAAATAAGTACTATAATAGGAGAAAATTTAGCAAATATAAGTAGTGATAAAAATTTAGATGAACACTTCCGCACAAAGAAAAATAAAATAGAATTAATAAAAAATTTTGAAACAATAGAAGATATATTATATATATATATATATATATATATATATATATATATATATATATATATATATTATATATTTATGAGAAAATTTAATATGTCAGAGTTGGAATATGCTCTTTTGAACAGCAATAAATCTGCTCCTGGAGGTGACAATAGTTTTGAGATGATCTGCCACTCAGCACCTTTGGCAAAGTCATACTTTAATATTAGAGTTTATCATGGCTTCGAAATGTGAAGTAACCTGGGTAGCGTAATACAAAACTTAGGCTGCGATTAGGTTAGTATGTTGCAGATCGTTTAGGCTATACAATCTTCAGTATCCACAGCAGAATTGTATGGAATTGCATCAGCTATAAAAATAATTAAAGAAACATCATTCAATAATTTTGTGATTTATTTTGACTCGAGAAGTGCTATAGAAGCTATTCATATTTACAAACCAAAAAATAATGTAGTACAACAAATTAAATTATTTCTCCATAATGTATATAATAATGGAAAAAATGTAGAAATATGTTGGGGCAGGGATCAAAGGAAATGAAGATGCAGACAAAGCAGCCAAAGAAGCAACCCACATGACAAGATCAAATGTGAATATCCCTGTTACTGATTGTGTAACACATAAAAATGGGTGTCATAAATAAATGGCAATATATATAGAATGAAGAACCTGAAAGTAATAAATTGAGACAAATAAAACCTATTGTTAAAAAATGGAGTTCATCACATCAGAGAGAGAGACACGCACAAGTAATTCTAATGCGTCTCAGAATAGGCCATACTCGTCTGACACAAGGACACTTAATGAGCAGCCCATGTGGCCCAGCTCCCAAGTGCTCAGAGTGCAGGGTGATAATAATGGTAAGACATGTGTTGTGTGAATGTCCAAAGTATGACCAACAGCGACTGTCAACTTTTGGAAGTAAATCAGTGGAGAAAAATTTGTCAGAATCTTTTACTCTGACAGCCGTTCCAATTTTGATGTTCATGAGGAACTGTGATTTAGTTATTTTTGCATGAAAACCCTTATAGCATTTGTCGAATTAAAATTTTTTTTTTTTTATTTATTTATGAATTTTAATATACCATTTTAGTGTAGAAGCATGAGTAAATGTATTTATTGTGTGTGTGTGTTGCAGTGTGAGAACATGTGCCTATGTATGTGCAGTTTTTAATTTTATTTTAATTTGTTGCTCATCTTACTGAATGACCTATTGGGTCCCAGTGCTTGGCCTCAGGCCTAGAACTGGTATTTTATTCTAATCCTTCGGGACAGCCCTATGAAAACTGAAAATCAGCTCAGTGGTCTGGTTAAACCACTTTAATACTACTGTCATCTAGCCACCGGATTAAGTCCTGTCTCACTTCCTCCAAGAGAGGAATGGGAAGGAAGAGGGAGTCCCTTGCCAGAAACCAGAGCTCCTTCATCCTCCACTGAAGGGAACGAAGGTGAAGCCACCCCATGAAGGACTAGCTTCTCCAGGGATGACAGGTGACCGAGAACGACTTGCCACTGCTGAGCTGGTTGCTCCTGTTGAGACAGGAACAACTGCACTGCCTCCCTGAACCTGCTGATACACAAGTCTGAGGGGAAGACTCGCTGCTGCCGTATCTATCAGTATGCCCAGGTACTTTATCCTCTGCTTGGGTATGAGATCGGACTTCTCAGAGTATACCACAACTCTTAGTTCATGGCAAAACTCGAGAAGGCGATCTTTGTCATGGAGCAACTACAACGAGTGCTCACCAGGACTAGGCAATCATCAAGATACCTCAGGAGACATATCATGTGCAAATGGGACCAAGACAACACCGGGTTGAACACTCGTGTGAACACCTGGGGAGCAGTTGAGAGCCCGAAACAGAGTGCCCTGAACTGGAACACTGTCTCCCCGAGAACAAAGTGGAGGTACAGTACTTGCAAGAGGACCGATGGATGGGTATTTGGAAATACGCATCCTTAAGGTCCACCTAAGCATGAAGATGGACTTCTGATGGTTTGAGTACAGAATGTGTTTCCATCGTGAACCGAGTCTGGCGAACGAATTGGTTCAGGGGAGAGAGGTCTATGACCAGTCTCCAACCCTCTGTCACTTTCTCTACGAGAAAGACTTGGCTGTAAAAGCCTGGGAGCCAGTCTGTCACATCTTCTACAGTGCTTTTCTTCAGCATTGCTTCCAGCTCCCCCAAAAAGGGCAAGATCCTTCTGCAAGCCAGGAACGTATGTCTGGAGATGGACTGGACTGTAGGTGAGAGGCGGCTGCGACTCGAAGGGAAGTAGATACCCATCCTGAAGGACATCCACTACCCAGGTCTCTGTTCTGTACCGCTGCCATGTTGCCCAATAACTCAATAGGTACCCCCTGCCAATGGCAGTATGTGGAGGGGAATGCTGGCCCACGTACTTGGATAGTCGAGTCAGGGCAGCGCCCCTCCTCTTAAGAACCAAGTTTGCTCACAGGTTTGGCATCTGGTGGCCTAGGTAGGTAATGGCCCTACCTCCAGAACGGCTCAGCTCCGCAAAGGTGGCTTCCTCCTTGGGGTTCATTGATCCCGAAGAAGCAGCGACCTTGGACAATGTGAGTGACCACCAGTCCAACCATGACATTGCCTGAAACGCTGCCATGGCAGTTGATTCCCGGTTCGCTGCTTGTTGCTGCGAGAGGATGATAACCTCCTCACAAAACTGCTGCAGCAACAGACCCGGACTGAGACGAACCACATCTAGGTCAACCCATTTAGGCGGCAAGGGCTTCTCCGAGGGCGTATAGAAATGCTTCTGTCGAGGGACAGGAGGAGGAGGAAGTATCTTATCCGAATGGCTAGAGCGAAGCGACTTCTCCTACCCAGAGACCAGAAAGTTCACTTGCCCCTTCAGAAAGATGAAACCATGGCAGGCCCAACGAGTCCCTGGGTTCCTTCTTGGGTCCCCAGAGGCCTTCGAGGACAGACGGACAATCCACAGACGTGGCCTCAGTACCTTCCCTGAGATCGTTGTGCCGACTTATCAACCCTATGATCTCTGCGAAAGTCGTCTTCAGCTCATGGGTGTCTGTACCCCGAGGGAAAGGACCCTCAGGTCCTTCCAGAACATGGTCCTCCCAGGCTATTCTTTCAGCAGGAGGGAGACCCTCAGCAGGACCCATAGGCCCCTGCTCAACCACTTGGGCATATGACCAGGTCAATCCGAGGGCCGAACATAAACTTTCGTGGGAGTTGCGTTGGGACATGGCATTGTGGTAGTGTAAAGAAAAATTGTTTTGTATGAATTAATTTGATTAAAAAAAATTTTTTTTTGTTTGTGAGTGAGTCATTGTTTAGGTAATCTTTGTTTTTTTCTTTTGTTACTTACAGTTTGCTGAGTGTGCCAGGGTAGAGTGGCTTACTCCCCTTCATCCAATTTACCAGAGGATGGGTCAGAAGTTAAGATACTTCCTTGTGGAATATATTTGGGAATAGATATCTACTGACGGGAACTGTGGTGGAAATAAAAGTCAGTATTGGCAATTGACAAATAAGTTGAACAGTTGATGAGACCAAGTCCATTTTCATGTAAGTGTCTGTCCAAAATGGGATGGGGATCAGAGAAGAGTGAAGTGCTTTTTTGTAGAAAATACTACATTAAGATATTCTAAGGTAATTTCTGCCCTCAGCTTGGATGTCATAGCTAAAATAAACTCTGTGGTGATCCCCAAATTATAAGTTTAATGACTTTCATAATTGTCTTTGGATTATTCTGAGATGAAGTGCTGAAAAAGATAAGAAACTATTTTGGGATATATATGCCAGATTTGGGGATTTGGTGATCATATTTTGACTATACGTAGTAATAAGTTTAGTGATTGGCACCAGACTACTAATTTAATGTCTTTTGTATATAGTACATTGTTATATTGAAACTGTTTGCAGTTGGAGTTTTTTTTTTTATGATTTTGAACTAAGGATAAGTTTTGATGAGGTATAGTATTAAGTTAGGCTAAGTTAGTATAGGTTGAGTTAGGTAGAGTTAAGGTTGAAGGTCATAGACCACTGTAGTATTAAGATAATAAATTAGGTTAAGTATAATCAGGGTTTTATTTAAGAACCTTCAAATTTGTTCCAACATCCTGATCTAATGGTAAATATTAAAAGTCCCCTACAGCATCCCAATCACAAACCATTCTGTCCGTCCATTGGCTTCCAGTGTAACCCCAGGAGGTTGAGTGGACAGGTGAGAGGGGCCAAGCACCTTTCTCGGACCTGTTTGAAGCTGAAGTCCTGACATGAAAGGAAAGCCTTGAGCGGTATAGGAAAGTGAACCCACTCACTCGATTGTGGGCTCTCCCAAGGATAGCCAACGGGTTCACGCAAACTTGCACAGAAGCTATACCCAGGTGAGTGGGGTCGTTCGCTGGAACGTGGGTGACGACTGACCCGGGAGAGCGATCGTGCACTCTCGGGCGTGTACTGGGCTGTCCTCGTGACATGCTCCAGTCTTCTTCAAGGCCATGACCTCTACACAAGAAGAAGACTGACTGTGTGGGGGACCTCCCCAAAGCTTCTCCAGGTGAGCTGACTCGTGGGCCAGCTGCACCTGCATGGGACCCTGGTCACGTACTAGGGTGAGCACTGGCAGGGGATGAGGTAGCGTCTGCATGCTTGGCACACACTCTCTCTCTTGTGTACCAGTGTCACAGAGGTCCATGGGACCCCACATAGTGGTAGAAGAGCCTACACCAATCCATGGACTGGTAGAGGTGACTTGGGGTTTCGAAGAAACCCGAGTACCTGGGGGTGACACAGGTCTCCTTGGAGGTCGGCGCACCTGGAGCTCCCAAGTCACATGAGGCACGATCATCAGTTGCTCCCTCTACCCAAGCGTCCGGAGAAACTCCAGCAGAGGTAGACTCTACCTGGGCACCTGGTGCCTCGTGAGTCACAGGGTCTCGTTGAGACCCGCTGCACAGCCCCCGAGTCTGAAGACTAGAAAAACACACGAGAGATCCCTTTGCCTCTTCCATGGAAGGAGGCAGACCTTCAGACGCCCTGGGAAGGGACTTCTTTCAGTAAGGGGGAAGCTACCTTCTTCCTCTGCTTCTGAACTTTGGAAGAAGAATTGGGGGAGGCGGCAGCAGACAATGATGACACCTTTCACCTCCTCTTCTTCGACTGCTTCCTACCAAATGCCTTCTTCATCAAGAAGAGCAGAAGAGCATCCCCCCATCCAGAGGATGGTGGCAGAAACGCAGGAGCACAGACGACGGGTGTGGGGATCGCAGGAACCACTGCTGTAGAAGTGGTTTTCGATCCAGTCGATTTGGTCACTGTGGCGGTAGTCACTGGAGGGGCTTGAGAGCCCCTCAGGTGGCTGAGCAAACCCTGCACCAAAGGCTCACCTGAGAAATCCAGAGAGAGCCAAGTCCCTTGAAGCTCCTCAGTCTCTCCAATACCTGCAAAAGTCGGGTAAGTAGGGGCAGCCTCTCTTCGCTCCGAAGGGGATTCCTCCCCTTCCGAACGAACACAGACCACTGAGCAGAGATCATCCCAGTTACAGTCATGCCCCCTGCAGCTCATGCAAAGGACATGTGGGTCAACATCGATTGACAGGAGGTAATGGTTACAAGGCTTAGAGGCTGTACCAGGGCACACACACTTAGTACCAGCCTTGAGATTGCCAGGCTTATCAGATGACTCATGGGTTTGCATATTGCAAATATCCAAAATATACACACAGACAAACAACAAGAAACAATCCCACTGGAAACGTTGAAAGATAATCCAAGCAAAATGGCAGGCAGGGCAGAGGGTACAGCAAGTTCTTCATCACACGGCAGCCAAAGGCAAAAGTGAATGCTTACCGTCCGGGTAGGTGGGACTTCCACCAGGCAGATGGTAGTTAACTACCTAACCACCTTGTGTAAAAGTTAGACGGCCATTCTCCAGCTACGCTGAAGCAAATTCCTCAAGTAAAGACCGATGGTTTGTATTGTGTGTTGGTACAAACACTTGTTCTTCCAGTTGCAAGGGGAACTGACCTTCTTGGCTGGAATAGTTCACTTAGTACCAGTCTTCACAACAAAGCTTTCATAGGAGAGGCCAAGGGTTTTTTTGCCTTTTAACAACATAATCAGCCCATGTTTCTGGTCTATTAACCTTTTGTCTTTCTTTTTCCTTCCGTACTTGAAAATTAGCATCATTAATGGAAGGTTCCATTGTTGGCGGTAGCACTGGCATCAAAACTGACGGGGGTGGCACTTGCCCACACAAATAGGGCTGCTGGTGGTGCAAAGAGATAGATTATATTTTGAATCACCATCACTATCACAGGGGTACACCCACTCATCATCAGAGGATTCACTGGAACTAAAATCTTAATAATCATGGATCTCTTTTTTTTTCACACTACAGTACTAGCCTTTCCTTTATTACCCCTTCTTCCCTTTGATGTCACAGCTTTCCTCTTTATCCTCACCTTTTATGACACTGCCTTGTTCAGTAACAATGCTCACCATGATCTATTACTGGAGAAGACTCATAATTATCACTATCACCATCATCTGAAAACAAAACATCCAAAACAGCTTTACTTTTACCCACAGTCTAGAAAGAACAGGGCATCCAGCATATGTAAAAGAGATTTGATTAATTGACATCATGACATTACACATCTTATGTCACACAGATGTGAGAGTGAACTTATGTAAAAAATTTCTATTATATATCAATGATTTTAGTGTCATTATTAGTTACTGCAAGCAAAAGCAGAAACAATGACACTGTTGGAAAAAGATTATGATTTTATCATTTCATGGGACAGAATTGTTTCAGGGATGGATGTACTATAAAGGTGCACAAAAAAGTTCAGGTGATCAAGTTAAAAGGTCCCATATGCAAATGACAACAAACAACCAATTTTCAGTATGATCTAAATCAGTGGTTCTCAACCTTTTTATTACCACGCCCCCTCTAAGAGCTGGTCCTTCCCTCCACGCCCCCCTTGCATCTATGAGTAAAATTCCCTCGCAGATTAGGAGGAAAATAAAAAAAAAAAAGAGAAAGAGAAGAAGTTTCGAGGGTCAGGGAGGGAGGTAAGTAATTATAAAATAATGGTAAGCCTAGTGAGTCTAACTAGAATGATAGACTACAGGAAACTAACGTTAGAAGGCGATACTTTTTCATTCTTTTTATAAACTTCTGAATATTAGTTCCTCACTCTTGCTAAGAGAATAACGAATATAATTCTAGAATTTTTAAATTTTCCGTAGGCCTCGCGCCTCCCCTGGAAATTGCCGACGCCCCCCTAGGGGGGCGCGCCCCCCAGGTTGAGAACCACTGATCTAAATGAAATGCATAAGTGCTTTCACAAAATATCAAAAGTAGATTATGTACATTATGCTGTCGTAATAGTGTGCCTTTCTTTCCTTTCAGAAAGGGAATTGCCATTCTTTGTGTATAGATTTTGGTAGAAAGGAATATACTTTTGTTTTCTGATGTTCATCACCCAATACAACCACTTAAAAATAATTTCAATGACAGATTTTTTCTTAGTAATGTAAATGTTTTTCAAATATATGTATGTGAAATATTAAATGACTATGTGTGTGAAATATTAAATGACTATATATATGAAATGTTAAGTGAAGCTAAATAAGAATTTGGTCAGGTTTATACAGCTGGAAGAAATCCATTTAAATGTGAGTGGTAAACAAAGACAACTTAAATAGGCAGTACTACTTATATCTGATCATGTGTTAGCTCACTAAAATACTAGAGAAAAGGGGACTATTATAATATTAACATGTATAACAAATATCAGGGTTTGTTCTTTTAATGAGTGATTAACTTAATATTAAAGATTCATATATCTCAAGATATTTTGAGAAGAACAATGCTTTTGTTATTGACCTACCATAAGTCAATTGTTGCCTTATATACTGAAAGCCTCAATCTCAACAATTTATGTGAACTCGAGATTGTCTTGAACACTGTGGATACGTCTGGCAAATGAATGGTCACGAATGGTCACCATAACTATTCAAAAACAATAAAATTATGCTAAAAAGTTATTAAGAAAGCAAGGAAAGGCATACTAGTTATGAATAGGCAGTAGCTTACTTGTTCAGGATGAAAAATATTTTGTTAAAGAATATTATTTTACTTTAAATACCAGTACAGGTACAGTACTTGATATTAGAGTTTGTATGCTGTGTTTATTTATAAGGCTCCTTATCATGCTTAATATGAAAGTCAAACTGAAATCTACTGCAAACTGACTGTTACCAAAATATTTACCTATGAATATTACTACTTGGACTTTTCTTAGTTCTTTGTTAATATTTCGACAAGTGGAGCTCACAATCAAATTTTTTTTTTTTTTATCTAAGTGCACTCTGGGTAAGGATGGTTAGCATTTGTAACGTTATGTTATATGCACTGGGAAATGTTGGAAAGGTCCCAACACCCTGGGTTAGGTTAGACTATATACATCCTTGTACAGCACTCATTTTGTATTCCCTCCCACCCAAAAATCCCACTTTCCCAGTATGACCCTCCAAAATTATAGTATATAAGTAGGGGAGTCCAGTGGAGCCTCGATGGCTCGGTTGGTAGAGCAGCAACCTCAGACTTCATAGAGGCCTGTGGCAAGGGTTCAGCCGACCAGTCAGAGAAGGCGGACACTTTGCTATCCGTGTAGAAACCCCGGGATTACGTATGTAATCAACGGATAGGTTTGCTGAAAGCAAATGAGTGTTACAAACTAATACACACACAAACAAAGCCACTCCAACATCTTCTAAAAACATAACAGACACCTCACACGTCTTGAACTGTCGACCTACCCGCCCAGTTCTCCTCGCTGCTGGGAGAAAGGGAGCTGGGGATTTGGTACAATACATGTACACATTCGTTACCGGGGTCTAAGCAATGTCAGGCAGGGCAGCCGATCGAGGCTACGGCCTACCCCACCGCCAAATCAAAGTCCTTCAAAAGAAGGCATTGTGCTTACCCCATAATATGGAAAAAAGCACGTTAAAACGAAGAAAAGTAGGGGAGTCCAGTATCTCTAAAACTAACTAGTTGCCAACAAAATGAATGTCGGACACATTCAAAGCACAAAATAGACATAAGAAAATCATATTTTCAACTCAGGAATGCAATCTTAATTTAAATTAAAAATTTACCTTGCAGTATATTAAATGGCATGATCAAATTTGGAAATAATTAAATTCAACAAATTACCGTTTTGATAGGTAAGCATAGTTTAATTTACAGTTAAACAAGAGGCTACTACCTCGCCCCTCTGGTTCAGTAACTACCACTTTACTTGCGAAATGGGAGCCATGTTCAGTCCCAGCCCCTTAGGGCTGAGTGTAAAAACAAGAGCAAAAGACATTAAATATCATAAAGGACAAAACAAACAAAAACATAAACAAAGGACAAATCAAACAAAACAGAAATGGAAGGCAGTAAATATTCTAGTTGGTGACTGGCAGGAACCAGGCAGCAATGGTAGTGTTCAGTTTTATCTATTTTAAATCCTACATTTACAATTTCCATTAGGTTAGTTGGAGCAAATCCACAGTGAGGAGTCATTGTTTACGTAGGCCTAGTAGGCACTTCTGTAGTAGGCATTTCAGTGGAAATATGACCTAAACGAATTAACCTTAACCTAATCTAACCTCGGATACTGGTCCTTAACCTGGTGGGGTTGGGGGGGGGAGAACTTTGCTTCCCATGGACCCCCAAATTAAGTCGTAACATCTCACACTGTATTCTGCACATTTTGTAAATTTTTACTTTCATATCTTGCCCAGTTCCAAGAGTTCCGTGTTTAGTACTAGCCCCACGAGTATGAACATTGAAACACAAAGGTGGTAAATATATCTTCTAATGGTAAACTTGCAATAGATTTTAGTATGCTTCTTATAGTAGGCACATTAAGCCACGAAGTGCTAGGGGGATGCTTCAATGCCGCTTAAGGATGATGACAGTCGCATGCATTTGCAACTTAAGTAATAGAACCAATATTTTCTTGCTTATTTTTTAACTTATCACCTAATGTTATACATGGCTGCAACCAACTTTTGTTGCAAATTAACAGACAATAATAAAATATAAGATACTTTAAAAAATGTCTATAAAAAATATTTTTTGGAAAAATTTTTCAAAAACTTTTTATTTCTGTAATGCTTAGTACAATATTTTCTGAGACAATTCCAAATTTTTCCATGCCAAAATTACTCCTTAGGTATATAATGAATAAACACCTGAAAAAATAAAGAATATACAACAATTTATTAATTGGTTGAATGGATGTGTGAGTGTATTTTCAACATCATATGGACGTTAACCTACACACCAGTATTACTCAAAGAATAAAAATAAAAACAAATACTGTATTAGAAATGAACTTGTAGCTTTTTGTAATACTTTCATCACATACAAAAATTTCTTTATTACTTATTCATCATCATCACGTCTCTTTTTAGGGCACCCTTTCACCCTAAAATAGGGGTCCAACTTGGCCCAACACTTTTCATGAATACTGTACCTGTGCTACATCCTGGGCACCAGTGTTTTGACCAGCTAGGACATATCTCACTTCCTCTCCCTCTTACTGTGTCACTCCCTTCCCAACCCCCATCCCGTTTGGTGCCATTGATGTCTTACCTCCACAGTATTCTTTTCCAGATAGTAAGTCATATGTATACTGAGATTAGTTATGATAAATGCTTAAAGTTACTAAGTCTACGGGCATAACCAGCTGCGTTTCAGGGAAGCCCTCTCCCCCCCCACCCACCTTTGGTGCCCTTTGGTGCTAGTGATGTCTTACCCCCACAGTGCTGATCTCTAGATACAAAGTCAAATGTATACCAAGTTTGGTTGAAATTGCGCAATGCATTTCAGAGTTATTGTGGCACATACACATACATCCATTTTTATATACTATATGTTCCATATCTCCTGGGTTCAGTTATACATACATTATATATACAGTATATTTATATATATATATATATATATATATATATATATATATATATATATATAATATATATATATATATATATATATAATTAATATATAATTAATAATATACAGTAGGGCATTATAATTAAAGATAATTCGTAGAACAGGATAGGAAAATATAGAAACTTGTACTATATAGAATCATCGGAGTAGTATGAGTCTCTCTCTCTCTCTCTCTCTCTCTCTCTCTCTCTCTCTCTCTCTCTCTCTCTCTCTCTCTCTCTCTCTCTCTCTTGTGTGTGAATGTTCCGTTGGCAAAGTGATCAACTAATCATTATAACTTCATTTCAGTTATATTCATCGTTGTTATAAGTCTCGAATGCAATATTCGCCGAAATATTCACATTTGGTTGTGTGCTGTGATAGTATGAGAAAGAGTGAGCAGAAGCTAGAATCGTGAATGACTGAATAGTATGAGAAAGAGTGAGCAGAAATTAGAATTGTGAATGACTCAATAGTATGAGAAAGAATGAGGAGAAGATAGAAACGTGAATGACTGAATAGTATGAAAAAGAATGAGCAGAAACTAGAAACATGAATGACTTAATAACTGATCATAGTTGTCGAGGTAAAACGTCACTTTTGCAAAGGATTCTTCTTTCACGCCTTTTGTCATGTACGTTTTTGAAGTCATTTTAACATTTAAGTAATTATACCCTCCAAAAATTCCTTGTTTTTTTATATACGTCTTCCACATTTAAGCTCTCGATTTTGTGGAAGCTCTCCCGGGCGGTCAGTGACCGTTTTGGATTGATGCATCGTAATCATCATTATCATCAAAATTGCCTTGCACGCTTTCCACAATTTGATGACGCTGTAAGTAGGATGGAAGTTCGAATGAATCACGAAATTAGCAGAAGACAATAATATTGTATTCGTGTAAAGACATTGTAGACCAGTGTCACTGGTCAATATCACTAATCATAAGTGAGAGAGAGAGAGAGAGAGATTATCCAATGATTTGTTTGACACTTCTTATGAAGCGAAGGATCACCTCAGAGAGAGCCCTCTCTGTATATTTGACGTTCATGCATCAGTTATACTGACGATATATGAGAGAGAGAGAGAGAGAGAAGGTCGGGGGGGGGGGAGGATTAAACCAAAAAGGACAACAACAGTGTTCCCATATCGTCTGACTGAAAATGTGCTAGCATTGCTCTAAAATTATGTTAAATTGACAAAAAAAATGTACTAAGCATTAAACTCGATCATGCCAAAATTATGCCAGATTGCAAAAATTTTGTGAAATGTGACTAAGAAATTAAATTGACGTTACAAACATACCACAAAGTTAACAATACATATTTTATTTATTTTGCAGAAAATTATCTATGATTTTACAAAAGTGCAATAATTATGGCTGAATCATCCAGGCATGTCGAATCATATGCATGGCAATATTTTGATAAAGTAACGACTGAAGAATCAGCAAAGTGTAAAAAATGTAACACACTGATAAAGTGCAGAGGATGGTCCACCAGTGGCATGATCCGCCACTTAAAAAACAAACATTCAATTGAGAAACCAGCAGACCTTAAGCGCACTGGAGACACAGAATGCGCAGAAATGAGCGAAGTGAAAAGAAAACCTAACCAGTTGAAGATGACTGACTTTGTGAAAAAGGAGACGAGGAATGAAATAATTGCAAAGCTGGCAGCAGTGGATGGGTTCTCAATAAATGCCATCACAAAAAGTGAATTCATCCGAAAATCAATGCTTGAAAAAGGATATAAAATGCCTCAAAATCCATCTCTTGTCATGGATCTCGCGTACAATCAGTACAATGTTATAAAAGAGAAAGTTCTATTTGATATTAACAGAAGAAAAAAGGCTGGAGTTAGGTTTGGAGTATCTCTGGATGAATATACATCACATAAAAACAAGCGTTACTTGAACATTAACTTGCACACTGGTGAGACCTTTTGGAATTTAGGAATGGTGAGAATTGCGGCTTCACTTCCAGCAGAAACTGCAGTTGATGTGGTAATGAAGAAGCTAGCTGAATTTCATTTAGAATTAGAAAGGGATGTAGTAGCATGTGTAACAGATGGGACTAGTCCTATGGTAAAATTTGGCAGACTGCTTAAGACCAATCATCAACAGTGTTATGCTCATGGAATACACTTAGCTGTGTGTGATGTACTGTATAAGAAAAAAGATTATTTGGATACACAGACCTACCCAAATCCTCAGCTTCCACAAGAAGAAACTAATGATTTGGTAACTGAAGAGGAGGAAGAGGGCTTTCACGAGGTAAGTAGTGCAAGTGCAATAGAGGTGATATCAGATGATGGATTGGATAACGATAGGAGAGTAGAACTAGAGGATTATGGAACACAAAACATAAATTTGTCCGTAACGATTGATAAAGTTAGGAAAATTGTAAGAATGTTTAGAAGATCACCAACAAAAAACGAAAAGTTAAAGATCCATGTTCGTAATGAGCATGGAAAAGAACTAATGCTGAAACTGGACTCAAAAACGAGGTGGAACAGTTTGCTGGACATGTTAGAGCGATTTCTTGAGGTAAAAAATTCTGTTGCAAAAGCCATGATTGACTGTGATATTGAAATGGACATTAAAAACAGTGAATTTGGGGTAATAAATGACTTGGTTAAAGCACTGCAGCCAGTGAAAATAGGGGCAGAAAGGCTGGGAAACAGAAGTACAACTTTGCTTAGTTCAGAGGGTATATTTTCATTCATATTAAAAGAACTGGATGAGCAGAATTCTCCATTTTCAGCTAAGTTGAAAAGTTCCTTATTCAAAAGAATAAATGAAAGGAGGAATAAAGTTCTTGTTGGCCTCATGAAATACCTTCATTGTGGAAAGTATTATGATAACTGTGAAGGAGTGCTACCAGCGTTGCCAGCGAAGTCCACTCTTGTAGATGCAGCTAAAAAGATGTTTACAAGACTGTTTGCAATACCCAACGAAGAGGACCCAGGTTCTGAGCCCCAACTATCAGAATCTGATGAGAATGTGGATATATCTATTGAAGAAGAAATGACACTTGCACATAAACTCCAGGCGGCGATAGAACAGGTTCACAGCATAAGCAAAAAGGAGTATGACTGCAAACATATAAGAAAGGAATTTAATGTGTTTGAGGTAACGGGAGAGAGAACACAAAATTTAGAGAAAATATTCCAGCCCCTCAAAAATGTACCACCAACATCAGTTGAAGCTGAAAGGACTTTTTCAGCCGCTGGACTCTTTATTACAAAACTAAGAACCAGTCTACCTGATCGCAGTATTGATTGTTTGTGTTTTTTGAAGAGCTACTATATCAATAACTCATAGATAATGTTGTGTAACTCGAAAAAATTTCTAGTTTATTTCATGCAGCTCCAAAAAATTTTAGTTCAATTTATGTAACTCGAAAAAATTCTAGTTTATTTTATGTAACTCAAAAAAATTCTTGTCTATTTTAAGTAGCTCAAAAAGTTCTAGTTTATTTTATGTAGCTCAAAAAAATTCTAGTTTATTTTATTTTCCCAAAAGTTAAAAGCTACTGAAATCAGCATTAATGTACTAAGTTTTAATGGAGTAAGGATTATTATCCTATTACAGTAGCTTCTAATTCTAAATTACATTGATTTAGTTTAAATGTAATGGTTACCAATAATATCAATGAAAACTAATAGCACTTAATTCTCTGATTAATTAAATGAGGTTAAATAAAATTGTGCTTAATCAACCACGTGTATCATTCGACAGCCTAGTTTACTGCTGTTACACTATTTTTACACTTACTTTGAAAGTATGATACACTGTAGCTCTTTGAGATATTAAAGCATTAATAGAGCTTAGTATAAAACCTTTTAATAACACCTGATGCGGGAAATCCCGGGATCCCGGGAAATGCCTGATTTTTTCCGAAATCCCGGGATACAGAAAAGTCCCTAAAACAGGCAACCCTAATTCTTATCGTAACGAAGTGACGTTGTAAGCAGGGAATAAGCAGCAGAATTAACATGCATAACCGATTATCGTGGGCAGTGGAGATAAAAAAAAAAAAAACTATGCTCTTCAGGTATAAAATTGATTTCCTCACCCAGGAGAGTTAAAATTCCTTTGATGCTGTTTCTGGGCTTCAGTATATATATATATATATATATATATATATATATATATATATATATATATATATATATATATATATATTATATATATATATATATATATATATATATATATATATATATATATATATATATATATATATATATATATATATATATATATTATATATATATATATATATATATATATATATATATATATATATATATATATATATATATATATATATATATATAATATATATATATATTTTTTTTGCGTCATTTTAAGGGATTGCTACGCTACTTTAACCACTATAGTAAACTAAAGGATTTTATTTCGTGAAAAGCAAGCGGATAGAATATCATGTAGATATTTATCATCAATAGTTCCTCCTTATTCATTCATTATCATGTAGATGAAGGACTCGATTTCTCAGGGAAGTGAAATAGGTAAAGTGGAATTGTTCAAGATAAATAAATGGCATCACACCACCGTAAGTACAGTACAACGTAACGGATATTAACCAAGTGACTCCGAGTTCGTTAGCTATTAGCAATTATAATATCGGACGTCACCTCGTTGCTGATATGATCTGGAATGAAGTTCTGCATTGCGTTCATGTTTCATATTAAAGAAATTTGCCCCGTATGTAGCCTATGTATTAATAAGTTTACTATACCTTATTAATAGGTTTACTATATTAAAGCAAAACCCGTACCTCACCTCCCTCCCCTTAAAATAAATAAAAAGTAAAACTAGAGCAACGGTTCTCAACCTTGGGGGCGTAAGCCCTAGGAAATAATTAAAAATTCCCTGATGATATTCATTATTCTCTTAACAAGAGTGAGGAACTAATATTCAGAAGTTTATGAAAAAATGCAAAAGTATCGCCTTAAACGATAGTTTCCTATAGTCTACTACTCTAGTTAGACTCGTTGGGCTTAAGAATAAAAACACCCCCTCTCTATTTTTCATTTTCCTTTAAATCCGGGAGGGAATTTTACTCATAGATGCAAGGGGGTGGGGGTGCATGGAGGGAAGGACCCACTCTCAGAGGGGGTGTGGCAATAAAAAGGTTAAGAACCACTGAAGTAGAGCAACCATTGGCACGTCGCTCAACAGAACAGACAAAGCATTGAGGCGTCCTGAATGTCTTCGTCAGTTTCAAAGTTGCATGGGTGGAGTTACCGGGTTACTTGATTGTATCTTACTTCAAATATCACGGTGTAAGAACAGACCTTTCAGAAATGTCATGCAACGCAACCTGGATTTCAACGGACGTGTATCTGGATGAACAAACTGTCAGCGCCTGGGGTTTAATAGATTACGTTCACAAAGTTTTGCTTTATAAACTATTTTAAGCTTGGCATGTGAGTCCGAGCCACATTTTCACCGTCGGGAAACGATATTTCTTTTTCTCGCTAGAAAGTGGTATATTTATAATATGAAAAATAAATGATTCACGTGTTCTGTGATGCAGAAGAAAAAAAATCAACGTATCGTACCGTTTCGCAAACAAAATCGTAAATTCACCATTCATGAATTTACTCATAAAGTGTATCTGAAGCTGCTGAACGGGTGCATTGAGGCCGCTAGTTCTTGAAGCGATATATTCTTTCCACTTTATCTTCTTGACATTTCGTAGTCACACGATAGCTCGCTTTATGTAGGCATCCACTACTAAAAAGACGCCTACAGGCCCATCTAAATAATGGATCCATCCACCAACACTACATAGCTATACCATCACAACCGCAAACCTTCGACACAAGAGTTAGTGGAGAATAAAGATACCATCTACACAGAACATAGTCGTCATAGATTAATCATAGCAGAATCTGTTTGCATTTTATTACGTAAACCTACACTGAACAGACAACTAGAAGCGGAAAGATCATTCCCATCTCGCAGACGCCTTACAACATACAGCGCTAATATAAGAAACAGCCATAACAACGGCAGCAACACCTTTTAAATCACACGCTTTCTCCCCCCTCCCGCTCCCCCTTTCCACCACTCCTATCCCCGTAATCCGTATACCCGCATTTCCATTTCTGTTTTGTCCGTTGCCACCAGAACACGTGATTTTGTTTTCATATTTTTCACGAATTAAATTATGTTCTTTATCACAAATTTTATTGTATTGTAACTTTTATAACTGTAAATAAATTAACATTGTTTATTTTGTACTTATTGATATTATAATGACTTAATCAGTTCCTCGCTGGGTGAGCGGGTTCCGTTCTCAGCTACCACTCTGTTGGTCGCGAGTTCGAATCTCCGACCGGCCAGTGAAGAACAAGAGGAATTTGTTTCTGGTGATAGAAATTCATTTCTCGCTATAATGTGGTTCGGATTCCACAATAAGCTGTAGGTCCCGTTGCTAGGTAACCAATTGGTTCTTAGCCGACGTAAAAATAAATCTAATCCTTCGGGCCAGCCCTCTCTAGGAGAGCTGTTAATCAGCTCAGTGGTCTGGTTAAACTAAGTTATACTTAACTTATTGTATTATTATTGTTTGGACGCTACATATCCGTCTGCACACTGTAACAAAACAACAAGACGCTATTTCCAGATACTTACGGGCTGCGCTAGGAGCAAGAGCCCGTGCTGGCACAATACCAGCTAAATCTGAAACAACATTCCAGATATCTATGGGCTGCTCTATGAGCAAGAGCCCATGCTGGCACAAGGCCAGCTAAATCTGAAACAACAACATGTCCAGATTCTTGATGTTTTGTTACAGTGTGCGGATCAGTAGATCTCAGCATCCCGGCAGCAGCAGCTGGGATCCACTCAGCAACCCTCAAAGGATGCTGGAGGCTCTCTGACAATGCCTCCACTCTACAAACTGAACTAATTGCCATTGAAAAAGTTCTAGAAGACTCTCAGCGCAGGAAGGGAAACACAACAATTCATACTGACTCAAAAGGAGCAATACAAGCTATAACAAGAGAAAAAAGCAAAAGAAAACATCAGACTTCTATCGAGCATATGGGCAATCGCAAGCCTCCATCAAAACAGAAACAGGCAAATAACACTAAACTGGATTCCGAGCCATGTGGGAATCCAAGGAAATGAAGAAGCTGATTCTTTAGCAAAAACTGGTTTACCACACAGCAACATTAGCATCAAAATCACCCGCTTGCTCACACAACTTTAAAACATAGCAGTAGCACACTGCCAACTGCAGGAAGAAAGCAAAGTTACAAGAGCTGTCTTCGGTGGCTCAAAAACCGCTAAATGGCACATAGACACCGCAAACCTAAAACCACACAATATAACCAAAGACATGTCACCGGGCCCTAGCAGTCATAATCCATCGGCTAAGGCTAGGAGACCAATGCACATGGCAAAGAATAGGAGACAACCCCCAACCATGCAAGCACTGTGAAACAATCCCTGAAGAACCCCTGGAACACTACCTTCTTGACTGTACAGAGATAGAACAGTTAAGAACAAGATATGAAGGAAATGAAAGAACAGCTACCCAAATAACAAAGCACATGCTGGCAAACATTCACGAACTTGCAGGCTTCTTATGCTCCTACCCACCACCACGGTAACTAAAGAATCCTTACCTTTACCTACCCGCTCTCCTTCCCAACCAATCACCTTAAAACAGATACGACCCCTACTTTAAACCAGACAACAAAATTATCAAAAACCACTCTATCGCATCTCTAACCGCTACAACAAAGGCTGACTCTTTAGAAATCACTCTCTCCCCTATCAAAATCACCTTTTATCCACCACAATCAACACCCAACACATGCAAAAAATACACACACACACAAGGAATAGGACCGGACAAGTAATATGGCTTTAGACCATCATGAGCTAGCATACTAGCTACCTGTGCCTACTACTCAGAATCTTTTTTTTTTTCCCATCTGTTGGCCTTTCCCACTAGCCAACACTCACTTCTATCATACTTTTGTCCACATCTGATGGGTACCTTATGGTTCAAAGAGGTTGCAACCTTGCCTGTTAAATCTTTTCACTTCAAAATCACCCCCACCAAAATCACTTTCATGCATCATAATAAAGTTTTCATGTAACCTAACCATCTCACAGACTCATCAACATAAAGCTACGGGCTGCTCTAGGAGCAAGAGCCCGTGCTGGCACAAGGCCAGCTAAATCTGAAACAACATGTCCAGATTATACGCTTTGAAGAGGTCATGACGAGTGACGGAACAGCTGTGGTGTTGTGTTTTTAGTAAATGGAACAGAGAGTTAATCTTCGTTTTTTGTCCAACTGAATTTGGAAGAACGGAGAATATTCAGAAAATATTGTCAAACTACTAAGAAGTTGATCAATAATCAAAAAGCCATAGAATTTAACGAAATTTGCATATATACATATTATAGATATACATATTGTATGTATACATGTATATTATATATACACATCTATATTATATATATATATATATATATATATATATATATATATATATATATATATATATACCAGTACAGTCGGTTCCAAAGTCCAACCACACTTACTGGGCATTATTTTCAAAGTATCGGTGGACTTTATATTCGACTCTTTATATGAGCTAGATGAATCACCAGGGCTCCAGACAGTTTACATGGCGTTAAACGATTCGTTAATTATTGTCCATGAACTTCTAATAAGAGTTCGAGGTAGATCCCACAACCATTAGGTAGGTCCCTTGGACTGCAGACCTGATGTTCACAACGCGTTCAGTTGATTTACTTCAAAGCGGTCGACTTGGCTTGGAAGTCTCGCGTAAATAGTTGAAACGAGCTCATCCGGTAATTGCGTCTTTTATCGGTCGTTGTCTATTTAATTTTCTTAAGGTAACAACTTAAAATATAATGTTGCGAGATGGTGCATTATGATTTTCCAGAGACTCGTTTCTTGTAAAAGGAATGTTTAGATCTTGTAACCCTGACCTAGACCGTGCGGGTTGGTAAAGGGTGATTTTTCTTCCCAGACGCATCCTGACCGACCAGTTTTAATTTATATTAGATTAGGTCGCTAGCAGTTCACCGGATTGCTTTTGTGCCTGTAAAGGATTCGGGTTAGATGACGTTGGCTCTGGGCGATTACTGAGTGTAGACAACGAATCCGGTTTGTAGGCAATTGTTTTTTTTTAACAGACCTCCGAAAGTCCGAATGCGATTGGCTAACACTGGTTCCAAGTCGATGATGAACTCTTACAAGGGTACGATAGGACAAAACATTTCTGCTGATGAAGTAGCTAAGCGCACGAAGAACTGCGCACACTGAGGAAATTACAAAATGGGAACACTAGATTCAGGGAAATACAATTTGGCAATAACAATGCCCACTGAGTATGTAATAATCGTGAGAGAGGATAAGACAATGGTGTGAACAATTTTGAATAAATTTTAATTCTTGCGCGTTCAAAATAATGGTTTCTCTTGCGAGGAAAATGTCAAAATTAAAATAACAATTAAAAAGTAGTTTGGGAAACTCCACTTAAATGACGCACCCAAGAAGGATCCTCGAGATGGCAGTAATATAAATATACAGAATTATCGGAGATCTCTCTCCAAGACGCAAACGCCGACTAGCCCCAAGACAGTAATAACACCGCAATGATAGAGCACCGATTAGCGAGAGATGTTTCTAAAAATAAAACAAAAGATTAAATAAACATGCAGGACGAGACCAGTATGTTAGCAATAAGATGAAAGAGGAACACAATAAGTCAAGAGTGACTTACGTAGTAAGAATTTTGGTTCATATTATAACTGAATTAATGTTCATAATTGATCTGTTTCGTCCATTGCTTGTTTACTAGTTCACAGTTTTCATCGTATTTCTATTTTTTTTTAAAGAAAAACTTATTTCCCTGAGTTAATTAATTCATAAAGGATGAAAGTTGGATGCCTGCTTACGTATAAAGATTTTCGAATGAACAGCCTTAAAGGGAAACTTAAAACTAATGAAAGATCAATATACAAATGCTAACTTCTTTTTTTTTACGAAATGTAAGTAGGTGAATGAAAATTTAAGATTATGTTGTTTTTATTTGAAGCCAAGCTAAGTTTCTTTGTTATTCATATTGTTAACAGTAATATACATGAAATAGAAAGTCTCACAGCGAGTTAACAAACATTCCGATTATTGGAATTAAATGTTTTTTATGAAATTTTTTAAATAATTACGAGTAAATTCAGCATGTTTTGAATTTCCGCATTGCTATTGAAACACTAAAATAATGTTCACTCAGTCACTGAGAAAAGATATGTCCCTTTAACCTGCATAATCACTTCATTACCAGTCTCTCCGAAACAAATAAGACTAAAGGCTCTCCAGCCCTGGCTGATTGGCAAGAGCCATCTCGTCGAGAGAGAGAGAGAGAGAGAGAGAGAGAGAGAGAGAGAGAGAGCATCATCAGTAGGATTATACATCAAAATCAGAACTTATCCTGCGGAAGTCTCATGGACAGATGTTGCTAGATTTATACAAATTATTTATTTACTATATTTTACATGGAAACAATGTTGCCTTGATTGCAAACGTTTTTCAGTACTTGACAACACCTGAAGTTGTGTTTAGTGCTGTGCAGTCTCCTGCATCAAGTCATTGTAACATATAATGCAAATCAGCAGTCTTGAAACTTCGTCTTGCATAGCTAATCAGTAACCGTAGACTCAAAAAACTAACATCATAGTTTTTCAGTTGTTAAAGTCGCGCCTTAATTCTGAACCGTCGCAGGGCGAACAGAAGTGATGAGTCAAAATTCCACCTCAGTAATCCTTCTCAGAGGAAGGTCATATAATTCAACTAAAATTGATTTTGTGACGCAAAGCTACTCGTCACCTGCCAATCAACATCCTCAGAATAACGTTGTTTTTCAATCTGCACTTCGCGTATTTGAATATCAATATTTTATCATAAAAATGGCAGTAGTAATGCTGACTAATGAAACGCCGACATAATAACTAAAGTTATTACAAATATGATAATAACAGTATTTAAGAACCGTAGTGATATTAAGAAAGGGCGCCAAAAGTTTCTGTTTACCTATGTGCTAATGACACAGTCCCCGTAAGGGGGTAGCGCCATCAACGCACTACACACGGGGCAATGTAGGCAATACTTAGGTTCTTTGTTACCTCCGTTCATATTCTCTTTCTTCCATCTTGCTATCCACCCTCTCCTAACAATTGTTTCCTAGTACAACTGCGAGGTTTTCCTCCATTTACACCTTTCAAGCTTCTCTACTTGCAGTTCCCGTTTCAGCGCTGGATGACCTCATAGGTCCCAGCGCTTGGCCTTCGGCCTAAAATTCATATTCCATTCCTGATGACGCATTGTAGATCGCTACTGTTGAGCAGATGCTAAAAGTCAGGTAACAATTACCTTAGTAAACGAATTGGAAAATGTTAAATGATTTTAGATAAGGTGGATTTGCAACGTAACAAGCTGTTGCAGTTAGTATCGAGAATGGTCAGGGATTCAAGATCAGAATGAGAGAGAAAATAACCTAGGTGAAAATGTGAATTTGTATTCGCTGCTTTGGACACTTAATATCGAATTACATTTATCGTAATTTTCTGGATAATATGGAAGAAGAAAAAAGTATCTCTGATATTGCAGTCGTAACACTGGACCTTGTAACGAAATCGTTTTCACTTGCTAAAATCAACAGTATAATAATATTACCCCAGTAGCGGGGTAATGCCGTCAGCGCACTGTAGCCTTTACTAGGGTTCTTTGCAGCGTCCCTTCGGCCACTAGCTGCAACCCCTTTCCTTCCTTCCTTTAACTGTACCTCTTTTCATTCTCTCTTCCATCCCACTTTCCACCCTCTCCGAACGATTGATTCATAGTGCAACTGCGAGGTTTTCCTCCTGTGACGCCTTTCAAACCTTTTACTGTCAATTTCCTTTCCAGCGTTGAATGACCTCATAGATCCCAGTGCTTGGCCTTTGGCCTGAACTCTATATTCCAATTCCATGTCTGCATAGCCTACGCTAACACTTTTGCTTGACACTAATAAATTTTTAACCACAGTTAATTACCCCGTACACTTTATCATCGCTCAGCTTATTGCTCCTCCATCAATTATATCATAAACTTTTGTGGGTCCTTGTGTATAACATACGGCTTCTCTCCATTTGCTCCCAAACTTCTCATAAAATTCATTCGTAATAAACACTTGATCCAGATGCCTTCTTTGTTCCGACCATCATTGGTCCTCTCCATCAGTCATTCTGTTATCCGTCTTGCTTCATTTTCTCCTGTCATACACATTCCTCGGTATAGTAAATATCGTTCCCATATAGTTCTTGCAGTCACTTGTATATTCCCAAGCAATTGATTGGAAAAATTCACAGGACATTTTTTGTGGAAATGGTATTAAAAGAAACATTATAGAATCTGGTATAATAAAACATAAGTAGTCTGTTTAATATTAGCAATATAAGCTAGATAACTGGCTTATGAAATGTATTGTTGAAAACTTAGTGACTATGTAATAGGCTGCTTAGTAGTTTCATTTCCGTTCATAGTATTTATCCTTTAAGTGTAATTCTTGGGTGTGGACCATTTGCGTCTTGGTTAGGCTGTTTGGTTGTTCTATATTTTAACTTCTTTTTTCGTTGTTATGTTTACCTTTGAAATTTCGAAGCTGTTTTTTCATTCTTATATTGTACCCTGATGATGTGTATCAAAAATACTCGAAAGCACTAGATACTGCTGCTTTTCATTATTTCCTGCTGGCTCTTGATATATACAGAGAACCATTCCTTTGTGGCATTTTCCTCATCCAGGAACCCCTTACACACCATGGTCAGCCGCTTAGTCGCACTTTGCTCTGAATTATCAAGCACGATCATCCTTTTACTTTCTCAAAACCCAGCAGGTCACAGATTCAGGCTACCACAAAAACACTTTTTGTCAGTCTTACACACACACAATTATATATATATATATATATATATATATATATATATAAATTTCTGTATGCTCTAACAGTTACAATTCTGGGAATATATTTTAGGTAATAGAAACTTTTATCATAGAATTTTTTTGATGTTCAGAATCCGCGATACAGAATAAAAAATCCGCGCTTTCGTTCAGTAAAAGAGCGATGAACGTAACGGGCGAGTTTCTAGGTATGCATTCTATTTACGTAAGCACTGGATGAACGCTCTCTCATCCTTTAGGTCGCTCTGACAAAGCAGCTGACATCAAAGACGCTTTGAACGTAGATATTTAACAGAAGTTGGATGCCGGTCTCAATAATACCGAGGAAATCGATACGCTGCCGTATATATCTTTCCATGAATACGTTCAAACGTGTAATTTTTAATCCGCAATGGTTATTTACGTGAATGGACGGGCGATTCGTTTCACGGGAGAGATGGGGAGAACTCAGTTGCTTCCCACTGCGCTCTCTGTAGTACGTTTTTTTTTCGTGAAAGTGAATGCATTTCGAAATAAATACCTCTTTATGCATGACGTGACGATTCGCAGAATGGTTTCAGGGTCAGGAATATCAGCGTCAGAGAAAGAAGCACTTGATATTCCGAGGAAGTGTAATTTAGGTAATGTAAAATACAGTGACATATTATGAGCTGGTGGGATGTTTTTGACGCAGATTGCAGTAAAATGTGAATCATTGAAATTTAGATAACAAATTCCTTTTATTTAGGTAGGAGGCGGGATGTTATGGAAGGAAGCTTTCTGTACGGGATTTCAGTCTTGATTTAGTATTTAAAGGCTGTATGGTAGAGATTGGTTTAGAGTAAAATTCGGTAAATTTATATATAAATAAATTAATTAACAAATAATACAGAAATAGATTAATTTTTATCATAATTATGCAAATTATACCTTCAGCATTCGTTTTCTTAAGACTCGAGTAAAAGTAAAATTAATTTCTTACATATAAAATGCATTATAAATTATTCCAATATTTTTTCTTTCCTTCATATTATAGCTTCACATAGCTGAAGAGGAATGTGATAGGAGTAATGGTGAACTATCACACCACTGATGCCGGGGGTGACGATACCAACAAATTTGAGAACCACTGCTCTAGCTCGTAGTTAAGTTAGGCTAATAATAGATCAGTTCTATACAAGGCAGTCTTGATCTTTTATGCATGATGCGTATTACATCATACTTTTCAGTTAAATGTCTTGGAAATAAGAGTTGCATTGGTTTTTTTGATAACGTGTATTTGTATTCAAATATATAGAGAGAGAGAGAGAGAGAGAGAGAGAGAGAGAGAGAGAGAGAGAGAGAGAAACACTAGTTCAAATTGACTTGAAATTGATTTCCAGGACCAGAATGAACCTTCAATCTTTTAGACATTGCTAATAAATTTAATGAAAAGTTTCTTAATAAACAAAATGAAATAATAAGCGTAGGTCTTTTCCCTGGCAAACACGGGAGAGCCTGATCCCTCTTGATTAGAAATCGATCGCCTAAGCGCGGTCGGATTTAATGCAATCTTGCTATGTTTGGCGTGCTATATTAACCCTGGCCTTATCCCAATATTGATTTCCTTACGGCGGTCATAATCTTCATGGAAATTCGCTTGTCCGGAGACAGTCAAACAGACAGACAGAGAGGGAGATACGAAAGGTCCGTTAGCTTCATGGCAGAACTATCTCTGTCGTGGACAGAGATAGTGGGAGGGAGATAGGTCTGTCAGGTTCATGACATGGCATTCACTTCTCCTAGAGACAGACAGATACAGACATACAGACGGCCAATGAAATGATTCGCTGGCTCATGGCTTGAAATTAGCTCGCAGACAAGACGTAGAGTGCTAAACATTGAGAAGGAATTCCATCGCTATATACAAACTGACAGACAAGTGAATAGAAACGATGCGCAATGTTTCTTTTGTGTGGTGTAGTACTACTCGGTTTCTTAACATTTCTTGTTATTGAGGAGTATCTTTCATTGTCCCTTAACGTCACCTTTCCTAGCAGAGATTCATCGTTATAATTTGATACACGAAAAGCCGTAATATTACGAGTATTATTTGCAATTACAGTGCTTTTAATTTACATTTGTAGCGAAACTCTCTACAGCACTACAGAAATGCTCCCTGTGTCGTTGGATCTTTCAAAACATTTTGAGAGTATCAGATTACTCTGGTTTTTGTAACTGTTGTGTAAGTAACCTACAAGCTTGACATAAACACACCCCTTGAAAGATTACAACCCTCGTAAATTCAAGCGAAGGGCCCGTTGTTAGTCTAGGGAAAACTGGATAATGGACTCGCCTCCTTCAGTCGCCTTCTCTAAACGGACGCTCTACGCTTCTTTCTTGCGAGACTTGTAATATGCTGATGGCAATCAAACAATACAGATCGCTTTTGTAATTCGTCTTGTTTTTATGCTAACTGATACGACTTACATAAACCATGTTCAGCGCTAAACGCTAACTGGACCACCCACTTGGACCTTTCCCAACCCTGGGGTCGCCAGGCACTCACAAGTCTCATAAAAAAATATGAATTCCCTATTATGAGATGTTTTCAACATATGCTATATTTCTGTGTTGCCATAATTATAGGGTATGTTACTGCTGATTATGCATCAACATTTTTTCTTGGGTATTATAATTTTACTGCAAATGTCCTAACCACTAATACTGTCTCAAGATATTTATGAGCAACTTTGCTGGCTTCATAAATCTACTCATGTATGTAATTATACATAGAGAATTTTAATAATGTATGTTTAATGCTGGTGTCCCCTGTGGGGTCGCGGTTATGGCTGGAGGAGCATGATTGAGGTCACCTGCTAAAAAGGTTGGGAACCATTGCACTAGGATATGATCAGGTTTCAGTTGGTGTTTTCGGTTTTAGTAAGATTTAGTTTTCTTTCTTTCTTTGGAGAAAGATTCTTATTCCGTATATGTAGACGTTTAGGCGTGCATACGAACGTAAATGGCTGTCTGTATATTGCGAATAAAGTTTTCCAGTGGTGAAAAGTATTTAAAATCATCTTTTTTCATTTATTTCTCTTTTCCTTTCGTGATCTCCCACGTCAAATGTTCGTTTCCTGTAGGTTAATTTTGAGTATATTAATAATATCGCACTTTTTTTTTAATATAATTGTGACTGAAATATACAGTGGCTGGCCACATTCCAAAGTTTAAGCTATTGCAGTGGCCACAAAACTCTTACCGCCTGTGTTTCATAATATTCCACTGCTTTGTGGCCTTACAGAACATAAACAAAGGATATGCACGTTCCGTTTTGCACAGTTTGTTAACGTAGCCGAAGCGTGTCGCAGAACCGCTTTCCCGAGTAGCAGAAACCTGTTCCTTTTACGTAAGACTCCACATTAACATGGGAGTGAAACGGCAGCTAAATAATACATCATGGTACGGTAGATGTCAGTCACGTGACTGGGTCCTCGGAACGGGAGCGAGAGATTTTTTTTTTTTCCAACCTAATCAATATTTGAGGAGGTTCATCCTGTGATGTCTCAAAAGGCTAATTAGGTTGGGTGGATTCGGTCAGACGTCGTCGAAATGGGAATGGGGAGAGATGTGGCCACAGTATGCAGTTACAACAGAGGCGTGCCCAGTTTACGCTCTCTGTGTGTGCGTTTCTGTGTGTTACAGCAGTAAAATTTTCTGGGAAATATCTGTAATAGATATAACTGCATATCTCTCAAGGGTGGTAATAAAAAGGGCTACCAAACAAATGAGCTTTATAGACCGAATATGTTTGGAAAAATGAAGCTCACAAAATAGTAGCTTCAAAGTAGATTTAGTTATTATAAAGAAAGAGGTAGCCTACACTTAAGTTCTATCAATGTTTATGGCATTCAAGAGAGCTTAAAAAAATTTATTTCCACGTTTACTTTTAAGAATAGACGTAAGTGCTCTGAACTTTTTCCCAGTACCATTTTCATTAAATAAGTGTTCAATAAAAATATATTTCTTGATTTCTGTGCTGAAAATACAGTGCTTCATCAAGTATAAGGTATCCGGGACAAAAAAACAAATAAAGTTGAATTCCTTCCCTAATAAACAAATTGAATATGCTGCTTAAGTGGACGTGGCTTTAATGTTATTAAAATATCTTGACCTTATCAGAAAAGACTGACTAAAGCAGAGACCAAATGAAGGCGGAGCATCACGAAAGGACCTTCTAATCTTCGGAAACGACAATAAGACATCTTTTTTATTATCTGTTATTATCTTTTTGTCAAAGGTCCAAGATCAGCCAACCTACTCTCACGCAACAGTAGCTTCAGATGTCTTGGGTCAAGTTCTGCAATTACTCTCTCTCTCTCTCTCTCGTGTTCATGATATCCGAAACACTAGCGAAAGGGTAGAAGTCAATTCCTAGGGGAGGCGGAGGACTGTAGGCATGTTCCTTTACTTAACTCTTTGCCTCTGTTGACTAAGCAGTGATTAGTTCGTGGTAGTTAGTCATCTGTGGTGGGTCACAACCAGAGGAGAGAAGGTCATGGCTCTAGCAACCCCATTCCTGAAGACTTCATGAAAGCTTGAAGAGTGCCACTTTTTGGAATCATCTCTTATGGCATTAACTATATATATATATATATATATATATATAATATATATATATATATATATATATAATATATATATATATATATATAATATATATATATATATATATTATATACACTAGCTGACCAACCCGGCGCTGCCAGGGATAACTGAATGACAACCGATAAACTTTCACTTTTCACCCTAACACCCCATCTATGATCTCCTCCCTCTCACTCTTTCTTTCTCTCTCTCTCTCTCTCTCCACCTCCGTCTCTTTCCCTCTTTTTTCTCCCAAACACAGACCCTCTAAGCTCTCTCTCACTTCCCCTCCCTCTCACTTTCTCTCTGTGTCACCCCTTTGGTGCCATTGATGTCTTACCCCTACAGTATTCTTTTCCAGATAGTACGTCATATTTATACCGAAATTAGGTATGATAAAGTCATACGTTACTAAGTCTACGGGCAGAACCAGCCACATTTCAGGGAAGGCCCCCCACCCCCACAACAACTATAGTGCCAGTGATGTCTTACCCCGACATTGCTGATTTCTAGATAGTAAGTCATATATAAACCAAGTTTGGCTGAAATTGCTCAATGCATTTCAGAGTAATTGTGGCACACACACATACATACATCCAATTTTATATAATACATATATGTATATATATGGTGCAATATATATTAACCCCAAATTAAATTTTCATGACTAATATGACTGCCGTAATTCATAAAAGATTCAAGTATTAAATGGATGACTCCGGAATCGAAGAGCCCTTTGGGACTGAGACTATCATCTCAGAGAGAGCCGTACTTTGTTAGTTACCTGCCACATT
>JANJGK010000014.1:17180184-17250185 GCA_039081455.1 Macrobrachium rosenbergii | reverse complement strand
GAGGTCTTTCAGGTCCTAACTAGGATCTGAAAGACCTCGAGATTAAAGTAATATGTAAATATTTACAAGCAAACAAGTTATATACAGGAATCATGTGGTTTTCTCTTTCCATCTTCAGAAGAAAACTGAAAGAAGTTTTTGTTTGGTTCATTATTATTATTATTATATATCCATATGTGTTTGTCATTATTTTTCCATGATATCATTTAACATATAGATTCACCGACACCAATAATGTCTCTTGCTGTTCAATAAAAAGTCAGAGATAGATAGATAGATAGCATATGTAATGAGCATTTCACGAATGGTTCTCTCTCTCTCTCTCTCTCTCTCTCTCTCTCTCTCTCTCTCTCTCTCTCTCTCTGGTCCTCAGTTCACATATAAATACCCCATTAACATAGTATCATATTTTGACCTTGCTATTTTGACGTATATAAATTGTGCATTATGATAACGCTCTGAGAACGTGTTCATGAAGTGAAATGAAATGATTGCATGTCTTTTTCACAACCTTACTTTGTAGGTTAATCAAATGGGTACAAATATAGCAATTGCTTATAATCTCGATTCAGTTTTATATATAGGAACTAAACTGCGCAGGTCATGTGATTGTGGGGGTTAACAATGTGTTTAAAGGCTAAATATTTCGTCTCATTTTGAGTTCTTTTTCATTCCTCTGATCTTAAGAAGCGACCAATGGGAATTTTCCTTCCAATATCTCAGAAAACTGTATCAAAATAAAGAATGAAATCGGATTTCAGTTTCGTCTTCAAGTCTCCCTATATTCTAAGGCGGCCACATGGTCACCATGCGGTCCTTTCTCCACCAAAAGATGTACAGCAATTTTAACTATAAGCAAGTCGTTATCGCCACCTATTGGCCAGTGAAGAAAATCAGCGCAAGTGGACCACTGCATCTTCCAAGATGGGCGTGAAATCTATCTAATTATCTTTATAAGAAGCTTTCCCTCATTGTATAAGATCATATTTGTGTTGAGATAACAAAAAACAGCGCCAACTGGGAATAAATCATTCATAGAAAGGAAAATGAGATGAGAATCATGTACGACATGAAGAAGAAGATCCAGGCACACCAACTAATCAGATTCACACCGCATTTTGAACAGCAATGTCACAGCTCTCAGCATGAGACAATTGAATAAAAAGTGATTGATTTGAAATTGAGATTTTTGAACTGACTACAGACTACTTGGAATGATAAAGTATCCTGATTCCACCTGCTTTAGAAGCCGCATAGATTGGCAGTTCCGACAACTCTGTAGTTACTGTTCGTAGACAGAACGATCGTGGCGTGTTTTACCCCGACCCCAAATGCATGCAGGGAACAAAGTCATGCCTTTAACAGTTGTTATTTCTGGGGGTGGTGGAGGGGGAGTTGAGGAGTAATCTTGCGAAAATAAACATTTAAGATCAACAAACTATACTGTTAGTGCTGAAGATATATTTCCAGTATTCATCATAAACAGCTCAAATAGAGATTCTTCCTCAACTCATCTGCTGAAACTGATGAATTTTTGCGTCATCATTTTATGAAACCAAAATATCTGAGAACCTTCAGGCAATGTCGAAGGTAGGAAGGACTGTCTGTGGTTGCAATGAGAACAGGAATTTGCACAGAGCCGTTGGAATGCAGGATATGATGACAGCAACACACATTGGAAGAATAATAATTATATATCTCCTCTTTGACACAAACTGCACCTAATTTAAAACCTTTTCAACTTCAAGATAACCATATCCCGTAGTGGGGTTAGTGCCGTCAGTGCACCTCATGTGGTGCACTGTAGGCATTACTTGAGGTTCTTTGCAGTGTCCCTTCCATGGCCCCTAACTCCTATAACCCCTTTCATTCCTTTTACTGTGCCTCCTTTCATATTCTCTTTCTTCCATGGCTTGCTATCCACCCTCTCCCAACAACTGATTCATAGTGCAACTGGGAGGTCATCCTCCTGTTACCCCTTTCAAACCTTTCTCCTCTCAATTTCCTTTCCAGTGCTGAGTGATCTCTTAGGTCCCAGTGCTTGGCCTGTGGCCTAAACTATATTCCTTCCTCAGGCTGTAGCTTTGCTTTCTGACGAATCTTGGTCTGATTGCAACATTGCCGTATTGCAAGGAAATTGCGATATATTAAATTTCGTAGGCATATTAATTCTCCAGTCTGAAGGCAAAGTGGGTTTGTTCGACGAAAAAATCTTTGGTCTATGTCCTTGCCATTCTTGCCCATTTTCCCTATCTTGCAACATTGCCGTATTGCAAGGGCATTACAATATGTTGCAAATTCTCATTTATTTTCGTGATCAGATGTCAGCATATTGCATTTTATCAAGCCTGAATCAAAAGTTTCTTTGCCAAGAGGAAAAGTCCCAAGGCTACAAGCCTTGACATTTTGGCGAATTTTCCCTTGCTGGAAACATTCCTTGTTGCAAGGAAATTGCAATAAATTGCAACTTTCCATGCATAGAGAACATCAGACTGCATTTTATCCAAAAAAGGAATAGCTGGTTTACTCCCAGGAAACATCATGATAAGGTTGATACTTTGCATTTTTTAATTTCTTGAAACATTGCCATATTGCAAAGATACTGAGGTATATTGCAAACTTCCATGCACTAATTTGTATTTATCCTGATTGAAGGAAAAGTCGTTGTGGCCCCTAAAAAGTTGCCAAAGGCTGCAGTCTTGGTATTTTGATGAATTTTGCCTGACCCCTGCAACATTGCAATAATGCAAGAAAGTTGCAATTTACTACAATTTCGACTGCATTTTGCTTTCCCTTTTTTTTAGTTTGAATCAAAAGGGTACGTTCCCCCAAAAACGCCCTAATTGTCTTGCTATTTTTTATGTCATGAGTTTGCCTGCAACCTTCCCATATTGCAAGCAAATTGCAATATATTTTGATTTCGAATGCATATTTGTCATGAGAGTCCCAGTAGACTGACTTTTATTCAGTTCGAAACTTCAAAAGTCGGTTTTGAACTCCCAAAATCCAGTGAACTACATTCTATCCAAAATCAAGTAAAATTTCTTTGGTCCTTTAGAAAAAACATTGCAGTATTACAAACTCATTTTAATAAAAGCGAATTATGCATGCTTGCAAGCCATTTAAGGCCCAGTAGACTGCATTGTATCCAGTTTCAAAGTAAAGATGGTTTGCTCCCAGAAAAAAATTCTTGCTCTCAACATTGTCATGTTGCTAGTTGATTCCAAAACATTGTAATTTCGAAAGCATTCATCATTAGAAGCCAAAAAACATCCAGTTAGAAGGGAAGATTGTTTTGCTGTTTTATACTAATTTTGCAATAATTGCAATGATACCTTATTACCCCTAATATCATCATATTTCACATTGCACCTCCATCTGCAACATTGCAGTGAGGGCGGATGTTTGCTGTCCTTTATAAGAGCCTTCTGGGATGAGGATTCTTTCATCAAATGATTGCATGGCATCTTCAGGCCCTTCTTTGGTCAGGCAATGATTTGGGTATACATATCGAAGTTATTCATTTGTCTTGATTCAGTTTCATCCACATGAAACTAAACTGTAGTGATCATGTGATTACAGGAAGTCATCATGTGTTCAAAGGCTATATTACGTTTCAGTCTGAGTTCAATTTTAGCCTCCTAACTTAACCAACGGAAATTGGGAATTGTCCTCTAATAATTTTATGAAATTGTATCATAATGATCAATTAATGAAATCGTACTTTAATTATGCCTTCAACTCTCCATATACTCTAAGGTGGCCACGTGGTCCCCATGCGGTCCTTTCTCCTCTACCAAAAATGTACAGCAATTTTGACTATAAGCAAGTCGTGAACGCCACCTATTGGCCGCCGAAGAAAATCAGCGCAAGTGGACCACTGCATTTTCTCAGATGGGAGAGGAAACCGGTTAGATTATTCTTATTCCCATCTTTTTCTCATAATCTAAAATGATGATTCCTTAGGGATATCTAAATTCAGTTTCAACTGGAAATGCATATTTCTTGCAAAAGAAAAATGACCCAAAATTCGAGGCAAGGGAAGACGATGATAACCCATTTGCCTACAGTCCTCCCACAGAGCGAAAATGCTGCCGCCCGTCATAGACGACATGAAGACCCATGCAGGCAGACCAACAACATGAAATGCAACATATCGTATTTTGGACAGGAGCACTGCAGCAGTTCTGAGCATAGAATAATATCATCATTGTATATTTATTACTAAACTAGGTTTCTGACCTGACTGCAGTTGACTTCGAATAAGAAACTCTCTCTCTGGAATTCATTGACTTTAAAAAACATTTAATTTGGATTGTCAGTTAAGACAGCCCTCCCTCCGGTTCCTCTTTATGGAGGTCAAAGTCTCAGGCCAGACATCTGCGGGAAACAATTGCGTGCTTTCTTTTTAATTCTCTAGAGAAGAACAATATTACCTATTAATTGTGAATATTTTAGCGCTGTTCCGCGCTTTTCATATTGTTCCAAAGATCTCGGAGTTGGCTATTCTGAGGGACAAATACCCGCCTGATTTAAACCTGACGTATTTTTCACGTTTCTCGCGATATTACAAATCTCGGGAAATGTTACTCACGCAGAATAATTTCACTCAATGCACTATCATGGAAGGTCTCGTTGTATCTTAGCAGTGCCCCCAAATCTGGGAAACTCTGACCGGAATTAGATGTAAAATAATGTCAACGTTTACATCTAGAAGCCACTGAAGAAGGGTCAAGAATGCCAACTTTGAATGATCTCGAACTAAAGGAACTGCATTCAGTATGTCGCATCAGGTGCTATTTATCAAACCGAAAATCCTTTGAAATCCTACAATAATAGAAAAGCATTACTCATCCTTTGATTCAGCTTGAGAACATTTAATCATTATGCTATAATGACACGTTACAGCCTCTTTTCATGATGGTCATCCTGCATCTTCCACAAAGGCCAAGCAAGAGGCGATTGATTCTGTGTGTTACCAGAAGGAAGTCTAGAAAACTCTCGAGTTTGTTCAAAATATCTAATTTCTTTCGTAATTCTTCCTGTTTAAGCATCAGTTTTATAGGCATAAATATTACTTCATCGCATTGACTTTGTGTATATGTTGACAATATTTATATTCTGTTTGGGTAAAAAAAATAAAATAATTTCTTTTTCAGCGACCAGAGTATGTCCACGGGGTCTCGTAGCTAATAATAGAGAGAGAGAGAGAGAGAGAGAGAGAGAGAGAGAGAGAGAGAGAGAGAGAGAGAGAGAGAGAATTGTTGGAGATCACCAAATCTCAGGGACTGTCCTGTCTCCCGGTGTCCGTAGATTCTTTGCAAGGAAGTTTGTCTCCTGCTTGAATTCAGGGATGGTTTCCTTATTATTATTATTATTATTATTATTATTATTATTATTATTATTATTATTATTATTATTATTATTATTATTATAAGAGCCTACGAACCTTCAGTAACTGGACCAAAGAAGGCACCCAAAATGTAAAGCCACATGGGTGGGGGGGCATTGCCTCCCTCAGGAAACCCCTCAAGAAGAAGCCCCGATGAGGGAGTTTCCAGCGTGGAGGAACACCAGTTCAGACCAACTGACCCATCACAGACGATGATGACCCCGACAGCATGTGACGTCACGCACGACCTTCCTGCCATCTGACCTCCGGCAGACTTTTCCTGAACCCTTGTCTTCTTCATGTTCTGCTGACCTTCTTTGTTCTTCTTACCCCACACTCAGGATGGACCCAGACTTCTCCCATTCATGAAGTTCTTATTTATCATTCTTATTGACATATTTACTTTTTATTATCTTTGTTTTTATTATTTCAGTTTCATATTGCTTCGAATTATCTACTTTTTTCACGAAACTTTCCCTTTATCTTATTCGTTATTTTTCTGCCTTATCGCTGTCAACTCTGCTTTATTCTTTTCCCTTATTCAGTCATCTGTTACCTTCATCATCTCCTTAGGTTTAGTAATTGAATTGTCTTTCCATTTCCATCCACTTTCCTTTCAACTTCATTTCTTTATTAACTTTTCTTTCGGGCTTTGTTTGAATGAACGACCGAAAGTGTCCAACCGCCAGTCTCACCGCCACTTGCCCCATTAACTGAAATGTGGGGCTCTTTCCCCGTAGAGTTTCATCAGTGTTCTCTCATAAGACTTCTCAGTCTCTCCCGTCAAGCTTTTATTGTCTCAGATCACCCACTTCTTCTCGTCTGCGGGTTTAAACTCCACTTAGGGGCCGCTCAAGGAACACTGGTCCGTGCTGGTATAAGGCCACTGTAATCTCCAGAATAATCCATAACATTAGAAACATCATTCTAATTCGGGGTTTATCTTCTGAATAATAATAATAATAATAATAATAATAATAATAATAATAATAATAATAATAATAATAATAATAATAATATTAATAATAATAATAGTAATAATAATAATAATAATAATCATTCATACCCTCTTCTCTCTCTCTCTCTCTCTCTCTCTCTCTCTCTCTCTCTCTGAATATCAAGGAAGCTCCGCAGATTGCTAAAGTTATTATTAATTTAATAATAATGTTCATATGTTTGATGGGTCCGTATTCAAGGTTTAGGCAATGTATTGAATTTTGTGTATTGAAAAACTGGAAAAAATGAATTGTTATTTTGCATCAAAATTGACTCATGAAAGCAACATTGCAATATATTGCAACTAGGTCCTCCAGCTGGGTAAAATGCAGTATTTTAAGTCTAATCATGCACAGGATTGCGAAATTGAAAATTCTATCAGTGCAGACTATGTCAAAACTAAAGGAGACAGTATTTTAAAATTTGCTTTTTTTTATGACCTCTCTTACAGATAATTTATATCTGTATTTCTTATTTAAAATTGGGATGCTTCCCCTGTTGGATCCCTTGGCTTTGTAGCATTCTGCTCTGCCAACTAACCCTTTCAGTCAAGGCCTCTGTAAGGTCTCTCTAAGAGCCAGAGTTGTCAATAGCAATATTTTGCTTTGTATGTTGTCTGTGAAATTATTATTCACGCTATGACGCTCATTCAGTTGTCACTGGAAAGCGGAATGCGTGTACTTTATTCTGGTATATTCAAAAGAAGCATATAAGCAAAATTTAATAATGCCAGGATGAGTTAAAATCGTCAAAAAAATAACCAGTCTCAGCATCTTAAGCCACTCTGGGGCTACTTTCCGTATGATGCACGATCAGGTTTGCAACCTAACCAACTCCTTCATGTATAAAAAAATATGCAACAAACATTTTTGTTTTAATGAAATTACTGTTGCCTAATAAACCTTTCTATACCAATTTAATTGTCCTCAAAAGCGGCTCTTCTGATGCTTTCCTTTTCGTCCGAAATGATCTCGAAAAACGAGCGGCATCACAAACCCTTTGCAAATATCATCTTAGACAAAAGGTGTCGACAGAATCTTGCAACTCCAAGATGGCAGATGACTGAGCTCTCTACATCTCCCGGATGAATCATTTTGCATCGTGGCCTTTACATTATTATTATTATTATTATTATTATTATTATTATTATTATTATTATTATTATTATTATTATTATTATTATTATATTATTATTATATTATTATTATTATTATTATTATTATTATTATTATTATTATATTATTATTATTATTATTATCAGAAGTAGTGGTAGTAGTAGTAATATTATGTGATATCACTTAAACAAAACACTAAAAAAATGGGTAAATTTGGTAAGCAATACCCTACACTATGCCTACCAAAATAAAGCTGAAAATTTCTTAAACTTTATAGATTATCTAATAAACATTAATAAAACTCTCCTAACTCGAATTACTGACATTGCAAGCTTGAAATTATCTGCCTACATCTCAGCTAGCTTTCACGAACGCAATATGTTCAATGAAACGTCTGATATTCATTATCATTTATATTTATCCATTTTTTTTAAAAAAGAGCAAACCTCACACAAGACTAGACCGTTTGATAGTTCGGAAACTAGCATTTTCCAATTAAAACACCGACGCCTCGTTTTCGCCCAAGTACCGAAGGGCCTCAGGTGACTGTGACGTATGCAAAATCAGCACTCGAAACCGGATTGGACCGGATTTAATTTCAGAATCGTGGACTACAGACGCCATCTATTAATTGCCCCAAGCAAAACGGTGTTCAAGCAGAAAACTGTTGTGCTTTTGATGGCGAGGCAAGATGAAAATTGCCGAATAAGTGATTGCAATGACTGTATGAAAAAATAGAGTTTGTATTCAGTTACTTATGCCTCTTGATGCCTAGCAAAGAAGTGTTTGAAGCCAAATGCATGAAAATGTACGAGGGAATTCACGAATTGGGTTCTGGTAATACATACACTGCCCGGGACTGTCAGCCGGCAAAAAGATAGAATTGCCAACAAAATATGATTATTCCACATATTATCATAGTCTAAATTATGGCAAAACTAGGGGTACTTTATAGAGAGAGGGATTTATATTATTATTCTTAGCTTTATTCTCTGCAAAACCTCACATAAATGATATTTTTCTTTTGGTTCGCACTTTTAATTTTTTCAAGGGTTTGTATGGCTGGCCACAGGGCTACAGGGTGTAGCTACAGGGTGTCAGCACTGGGATTCTTTTTAAGTTTTCTCCAGACTAAATGAGTCCAGAAAACCATCACTGGGTACGTTCAAATACCTCCTTCGATGATGCATTTTATAAAGGTACAAATTTCCGTACATTAACGTATTTCATCTTGAAGATAATGGTCAGCATATAAGAGATTTTACATAGCTGATATCCTAAAAGAAAGTTATTTGTCCTTCAAGTTTCTCACAACCTTCCACAAGGTTATAAAGACTGAATTCTCTCTTAGAACTGTAATGAAGTCAGAATATCCTCTGTATTAATATCATATAAAGAAAAAGTACAATAAAAAGGTCAGGAAATGCTTAAAATGATAGTGATACTGATATGGGTAACAGGATTACCAAGTGCAAACGTACTTTTAACTTTTTTGCCGGGAGAAATTGGGTATAATTTTCATACAAATTGATGGAAATTACATCTGTTTATGGTATATATCATTCTATTTATATTATTCGTATCCCCAGGGCTGCTTCTCGATTTCCTATCGTATCCAGGAGTTTTAAGGTTGGTAATTCTGAGTTACAAATTCCGACATATTTCAACCTCAAATTTCGAATTTCCACGAATTTTAGCAAACTTGAAACATGCTTTCAACCAGAAACAATTATTTTGATTGAATATATTTCAGAAAATATGGCTGCTACAAATTTTAAAGGACACATATATGCATTTTATAGCTTCAATGCTTTAAGATGTGATGAAAGAATTTATGGAGTCAGATGGAAGTAGGTCGAGAGACTCGAGGTAAAATCTTTGTGTTCAGCAAATGGTTTGATTCCTCAGCAATATTGCCGGTCAGGTGATCTCCGAAGTGTTATGTATATTCGTGAGTACGTGCGTTAATTTGATCTAGATTACGCCAAAATCTGCCCTAAAAGTGAGTTTGATCGTTCATTAACGTGATAGAACTGCAGTTGTCTAGACGTAGCTTTGGAGAGGATCCAGGCTTTAAATCGGCAGATAAGGTAGACTTTGAAATCTCTGTTTTTATGGGAGAAAATTGAACTTGTGATTTTTTACCATGATTTTCTAATCATTATGAACTTTTGAACTGGTGTGGGAGATTTAATATGAATATTCATACCTCTTTTATATTATTATTTTGTCATGTTACGTTTGCCATATCTTGGCTATGCATTTTACACTTTCCATTATTGTGTTTTGCATTTCATATATTTTTGGGAGTTTTCTATCATGTTTGATTCTTCCGACAGATGTCTGTGGACAGATGTCGGTGGACAGTGTGGACTGGTTCGAATAACATGTGGTAGACTGGTTTTGACATGACTAATTATTGATTTGGGGAGTATGTGTGAGTTTGGATATTTTCAGGCTATTAGCCATAGTGAGACTTCTTTAATCAGAAGTGTTTTGCAGTTCAGAGTTTAGTTATCTAACTCGATATTTCATTTATTATGCATTTTAATCTTTGCTTTGTTTTGTTCATTTCTTGTTGGGTTATTTGAATAATAAACCTATTTTTGTAGAAACGATTGCGTTTCTTTAAATGGTCCATTTAATTGATTTGGTGAGAATGAGTGCGATTCGGGTGGGTGAACTTCGGAAAACGATGAGAGAGAGAGAGAGAGAGAGAGAGAGAGAGAGAGAGAGAGAGAGAGAGAGAGGAGAAAAATAGATGTAAGTGTTGCCGTGAGCGAACGTTCATACGCCTCTGTTCCATGAATAAAGATCGTTGGAGCACGTTACGTACACCTTCAAAAAGGTGTTAATTCTGTCCTCGTTACAGAATTTAATGGTGGCAGCCGTGTCTGAATGAAATGGCGGCAGCGGGTGTCTTTTGATTTTAAATGGTGGCAGCATGATTTTAATGTCTTTAATGATGGCGAAAGAGGGAGATTGCTAATAGACTAATTGGTAACGTTGATGCCCAAGGCATAGGCGACTTCACCTAAGAGCTAAGGCGACGGGTCAGTGTTGAATGACTGAGTAGGTCGTGATTACGTGTGAAATACGGGGAACCTTTCCTTTTTTTTTCCGTTTCTATTCGAGTACTGGGAGTGGGGAGTTGTGAAATAGATCTGGATGATCTCTAGAGCAATTTTGGGGTTAACAAAATACCCAAATAAGTGTGAATAGTGGCGATTGTGAGTTAATTACGCAAAGTGATTATTCAACAATAATCGCGCGCTGGGTGTCCTTTTTTCGCTTAGTCGTCGAGTAGGTGACGTCACAGGTTAGCAAGTTGAGAGATAGGTACTTCGTTTTCTGTTTCAAAATTGGTAAGTACCCCATTCTCGTAAGTTGCGCAGAACGCCGTTTTCTATTCTTCTTTTAGAGGGGGTAACTTGTGCCTTTCTCTAGTGTTCTTTTTGGTTTCTCTTTTTATGTTGTTACGCTCAGGGCGTGTGATTACTCACAAAATGCCGGACGATGCAGCAAGCACATCCCAATCAATTGTGGTGCATAAAGTGACGAACATTTGTGCGGGAATTACAAATTTTAAAGGGCTAGTTGACGGAAAGCTAACCCAAAATATAGAAACTTTCATTGAGTCAGTGAACAATTATCTGAATTCCAAGAAAATTACGAATGGCGCTGAAGCTTTAACAGAGGCTAAATCATTTCTGGATTTAGATAAAGGAGATATTGGGAAACGAGCACGCAGTTTCGGGTTCAGAAGGTGTAAAACTTGGAATGAACTGCAGAAATTTCTACGAGCTACTTATGGCGGAGTTCAACGGGAATGCGCAGTTCGGAATTTGCGAGAGTTTCTCAAAATAAAGAAGGGCAATGATTCACTAGTCACATACAGTGCGAATTTATTTGATGCAGTAGTTGAGTTAAAGAAATCTATAATAGGCTCTCCATGGGTAACTGGAAATAATATCTCCTTAGATAATTTTGAAAGAGTGTTACACTTTGCTTGCCTTTTAACGTCGGTCCCAGATGTAATTGTAGATAGTTTTGATAAGAGAATTGATCAGGATACAGATGAATCCTTTTTGTTTGCACAGATTAACAAAAATCTAGCAAAATGCCCGACACTGGACAGTAGTTTTGTACAGGGAGGTGCAAAGATGTCAGCTGCGGTTTCCAAACCACAGAATAATGATAGCCGCTCGCATTCGGGAAATGATGCAACAGCGAAGACATGTGCACGAGTAGAATCGAAGAAAATTCCAGAGACATCAGTCACAACGGTACGTTGTTTTAATTGTGATAAAATAGGCCATAGTAAGTCCAATTGCAGAGTGAGATATTGTTCAGTTTGCAAATCTTCAGATCATGGATGGAGATTTTGCCCAGCCACGAAGAATAGAGATTATTCAGGGAAGTCCCGGGGAGGTTTTTCTAGATATGACAGGAGAATTCCACATGATGCAAGTTCTAGATACACAAAGGAACAGCAGAATTTTCACAAGATAAGTTCGAAAACGGACACAGGATAATGACTAATCAGGTCGTAGAGTCACTAGAACCTAGGCCGATTGTACGTGGATTCTCTAATGGCAATGAAATTCATATTTTCATTGATTCTGGTAGCTCAGTTAACTTAGTAAATGCTGACCTTTTTCACTCGAGGTTTCCAGAGTGCAAATTAGTCCCTTCTAGTGAGACAGTGTGTGATGTACAAGCGAGGAAACTGAATATTTTAGGTTCGTCATTTCTTACGCTTTGTATCGGCGGAAAGACAATAGTAGAATCATTTTTGGTCATAGAAGGCTTAGCCTTAGGTGAAATGATTTTGCTAGGACACCCTTCTTGTATGCGACATAACATCAACATTCTTACGGGAGTTCAGGGGATTACAATAGGTGAGTCAGGTTGTTTTGTTCCATATATACACAGGAAAAAAACTTGTGAGAAACTTAAGACACAGTCTGAGACATGTGTAACACATTCATTAGAGAGTGAAGATATTCCGCAGAGATCTTTCAAAGGATTTTTGCTGGAAGATGTTGAATTGCAACCGCGAGTTCCTACATTAGTTAAAGTGTCGCTGAAAGAGAAAAAGTTTCCTTCTCAAGTGTGCGTTGTTGAGGGAACCGAGAAATTCAAAGACGTTGTGAGTACGGTGTCAGTGAATGAAATTTCAGTCGCAGGCGTGACTTCAGTAGAATTAGTTAGCTATCAAGACTCAGTAAAAAAATATCACAAGGGTACTTATGTAATTGATTTTGAAGAGTTTAAGGAAGAGCATAAATTAGTGAGTTTTTGTGGAGACGGGAATATGTTTCCTAACAAGGAGCAACAGTTCCGAAGTCAGGTTCTACATGAACACTTGGCTAAAGTTGATTATCCTGAGTATTCAGATAAAGTAGAGAAAGTGTTGAAAGAATATCTAGATATCATTGCTTTGAAGGGAGATAAATTAGGAGTTACAGATGTTTTAGAACATTCAATCCGCCTAGAAAAGGGTACAAATCCCATATATATTCCAGCATATCGAATTCCTTTTAAGATCAGGGAAGAAGTAGAAAAAGAAGTTCAGAAGTGGGAGTCGGAAGGCATTATCAGACCGTCCAATTCTCCGTTTAATTTTCCTTTGCTTGCAGTTCCTAAGAAAGACGGTAGTATCAGAGTTTGTGTAGATTTTCGTAAATTGAATGAAAAAACATGCCCAGATAGATATCCGGTAGCTTGTTTGCCTGATTTGTTTGTTGAGATCGGTGGCAAGAATATATATTCATCTATAGATCTTATGCAAGGGTTTTTACAAGTTCCCCTTTGTGAGAGTAGCCGTAAATATACAGCATTTTCGGTACCAAAGGGACATTACGAGTTTAATAGGATGCCTTTTGGATTACAAGGGTCCCCAATAACATTTACTAGACTGGTTAACACAGTACTTCATGGCTTGTTAGGAAAGTCGGTGTTTGTGTACATGGATGATATTCTCATATGCACAGATACAATTGAAGAACATCTAAAGGTGTTAAAAGAAGTCCTTAAGCGATTACGGTTCGCTGGGTTAAAGGTCAAATTGGCCAAATGTGAGTTTCTGAAGAGAAAAATTGTCTATTTAGGACATGTTATCTCTAAAGAGGGAGTTAGAGTGAATGATGAGAAAGTTAAAGCCATTGTGAATTTTCCAGTTCCCAAAACCAGGAAACAGATTCGTTCGTTCCTAGGTATGTCGGGTTTCTTTCGCCGTTTTGTGCGGAATTTTTCTACAATAGCGTCGCCATTGACAGATTTGTTACGAGAAGACGTTAAGTTTGTTTGGGGTGATAGTCAACAATTAGCTTTTGAGAAGCTTAAGAACGCTTTGGTGAACCCACCAGTTTTGAAGTTTCCAGATTTTAGTCAACCGTTCACCTTAGTGACTGACGCGAGTCAGGAAGGTATAGGTGCGTGTTTGATGCAGAAATTTGAGGGGAAATTACACCCAATTGCTTTTTATAGCAGAAAGTTCAAAACACGTGGTAGTAACGAAAGGCTGATGTCAGTTGTGGACAAGGAGGCTTTCGCAGTCGTCTCTAGCCTTGTTCATTTTAAGATGTTGTTGTTGGGAAATAAAGTTGAGATTTTTACAGATCATCAACCGTTGTTAGAGCTTTTTAATAAGCCAAATTTGTCGCCCAAGAGAGCACGTTGGTTCCTAACATTGAGAGATTTTGATGCAAACCTCAAATACATTGAAGGTAAGCATAATGTAGTTGCAGATGCATTGAGCAGATATTTTCCGGTCGAGGATGAGGAAATACACACCGAATCCTGTGTGGGAGAAGAGAGTAAATATTTGGTGTCTAATGTCTCTGATATTAGTAGTTCTGAGAGATCGCATGTAGAGGACATACACGTTCCTACAGTGCATACTTCGGGGAGAAATAGTGAGTCGGCAGTCTCGGGAGAGATTGTTATTCGTGATAGTGAGAGTAACGCAGTGTGTTATATTACGGGTGAAAATGTCACTTGGGACATAGGCTTGCTGGAACAAAAGCAAGATGAAGATAAATTGTTGTCAGATGCTAAGGCATTTCTTAAGGGAGTTTCACCGAAGAAAGGGTATAAGTTGCCTTTTTCTGGTCTAGAGTTGGAGAATAATTTATTGGTGAGAAAAGTTAAGTATAACTTGCGAAGTACTCGAAGCATGGGTGAGATTACACAAATCATCGTGCCAGAGAGTCTAGTACCACAAGTTCTAGACATTGTACATTGTAAATTTGGTTCTCCTCATTTGGGTGTAGACAAGACGTATGAAAACGTCAGGTCAAAGTTCTTTTGGAAAAATATGTTTTCCGCAGTAGAAGCCTTTGTGAAGAAGTGTGCTATTTGCAATGCGAATAAGCCAGCGACGACAGTGTCGTGTCGTTTGGGTTCATATCCCATACCACATAGGCCGTTTCAGAGAGTGCATATGGATATTCTGGGTAACTTCTCAGAGTCCGCTTATGGTTATAGACATTTATTAGTAGTTGTTGATGAGTTGACTCGCTTTGTCGAGATTTTCCCACTGAAATACAAATCAGCTGAGGAAGTTGCGATAGCGTTTTTTAAGGGGATAATTTGTCGATATGGTGTTCCAGAATGTCTGATCACAGACAATGGTAGGGAGTTTATTAATAAGACTTTAGACGGTCTTGCTAATTTGTTGGGGATAAAGAAAGTATCTATAATCCCATATAGACCTGAAGCAAATGGGTTGTGTGAGAGGGCGAATCGGAAAGTAATTGAAGCTTTGCGCATGACGGTGGGAGGTTCCGATACACATTGGGACAGATCTTTGGATGAAGTGCGATATAGTATCAATACTATGATGAATGACACAATTAAGATATCTCCAGCAGAAGCTTTGTATGGATACAAGTTGAAAGGACCTTTTGATTTGTTACCAGAGCGAGTTCAGGGTGATGTTACGGTCACTTCATTGATAAATACAGCGAGAGAAAGATTTGCACGTATCAGTAAAGAACTTGAACTTAGTTCGCGTGCAATGGTAGAGAAAAGTAACGCGAAATCGAGGGGAGTAGTTTTTTCGATGGGTGATAGAGTGTTTGTTAAAGTGAATGTTCGGAATGATCTGAATTATAAATTAAGTCCGAAGTTCCACGGACCTTTTGAGATTGTAGAGATCAAAAGAGGGAATAGATTTGTAGTTAAAGATGTAAATACTGGAGTGACGAAATTGACCCATATTTCGAAGTTAAAGAAAGTTGGGATGTAATGGAACGTTTGTATATAGTTAGAGGGATAGATGGGTTAATATTTGTATATATATGATATTTTTTTTATTTTTTTCTTGTCTCTTGTTCATTTTGGATGTTGAAGTTCTTAGTCATTTGTTTTCGAATGATTTTAGGAATTGAGACATGGGCTAATTTCATACGAGATTTGACCCGTGTGTTAGTGGGTTGTTGTGTTATGATGTATTTTATCATCTGACGCAATATCTTTGTTGTTTAGGATTTTTTTTCTTGGGGAGGTATTTAGTATATCGGACCGAACAAGTCTGATTTTTTTTTTCGAGTTGGGAGATCGTATTTGAGTGTTTGGATTTTTTTTCAGTTTCTTTTTTTTAAAAATGAAGGGAGCTGTGTTGTGAGTAATTGTAGTTGTTGAGAGTTAGTCAGGTGTTGCGAAATATTTACTAACCGGAGTAGAACTTTCATGTCTTTTACGAGACATGATACCTTTTGGTGTTTAGATAGGATTCTCGAGTATTTTTTTTCTGTTGGATAGAATTTTTTTTGTGAGTGAGTTCCGTAGAGTTGTGTGCTTAATAGTGAGTTGACTGTGATTATTCTGAGATACAAACTTGGAATTAGTTCACATTGTGAGTGTTTACTTTTGCATTAGTAGTTTTCTTTGGTTCAGTAACATGAAACCTTTTTGTTATTAGACCTTTTTCGAGTGTTTTTGGGAGACTCAGTAGTGACATGGGATAGAGTAGAGACCATGTTCATTTTGGGAGATCAATATCAAGGTTCGGGAGTTGATTATAAGACGAGTTGTACTTTAGTTAGAGAGAGGTGTGTGTGTGACAGTAGTGTTTTCCAGTTGCGAGTTGTGTCTGTGGGTGGTTGTGAATTGTCATTAGTTCATGGACAGACTCCGACAGAATGTGACTTTAGACAGTTCCTGCGAGATTACCACATTGAGTCCACCAGTACTCTTCCTGCTGTGTTTTTGCAAGGAGTATGCAGTTACAATGATGTGCCAGAGCAACAAGTCGACGACATTCGTTCATCGAGGGTCCGAGCAGTTCGATTCATCCTGCAGAATCCTGTCTACGGAATTTCTCGTACTTAGCCGTGCTGTATTCAACAGTTCCGAGAAGATAATTATGCGTCATACGCATAACGAGCATTTGGTAGTGGAGGTACCTACAACCAAGGTGCCAATGACGGTTCCACCGTTGGAAGACATTGACGATTCCGTGATGTTCCAGTATCAGGAATATATTATGCCGACAATTTTAATTGTCTTAATAGCTGTTTTACTGATAATTCTTGTTGTGGGGGTAGTAAAGCTTATTCGTGTTTGTAAGATTACATGTAAAGGCTCTAAGAACTCAACCCCAGTGACTTTGGAAGTGAGTCATGAGAGCAGTCCTTAAAGCTGCAGTGCAGTAGACATTGCTGATTGAGCATAGCTCTATTCTGTTATGTTTTATACATATGCTTTTGTTTTGGTTTGCCGTTAAGGAGAGCGAGACGCTCTTATGTGGTGGCCGAGCTCTATTTCAGAAAATATGGCTGCTACAAATTTTAAAGGACACATATATGCATTTCATAGCTTCAATGCTTTAAGATGTGATGAAAGAATTTATGGAGTCAGATGGAAGTAGGTCGAGAGACTCGAGGTAAAATCTTTGTGTTCAGCAAATGGTTTGATTCCTCAGCAATATTGCCGGTCAGGTGATCTCCGAAGTGTTATGTATATTCGTGAGTACGTGCGTTAATTTGATCTAGATTACGCCAAAATCTGCCCTAAAAGTGAGTTTGATCGTTCATTAACGTGATAGAACTGCAGTTGTCTAGACGTAGCTTTGGAGAGGATCCAGGCTTTAAATCGGCAGATAAGGTAGACTTTGAAATCTCTGTTTTTATGGGAGAAAATTGAACTTGTGATTTTTTACCATGATTTTCTAATCATTATGAACTTTTGAACTGGTGTGGGAGATTTAATATGAATATTCATACCTCTTTTATATTATTATTTTGTCATGTTACGTTTGCCATATCTTGGCTATGCATTTTACACTTTCCATTATTGTGTTTTGCATTTCATATATTTTTGGGAGTTTTCTATCATGTTTGATTCTTCCGACAGATGTCTGTGGACAGATGTCGGTGGACAGTGTGGACTGGTTCGAATAACATGTGGTAGACTGGTTTTGACATGACTAATTATTGATTTGGGGAGTATGTGTGAGTTTGGATATTTTCAGGCTATTAGCCATAGTGAGACTTCTTTAATCAGAAGTGTTTTGCAGTTCAGAGTTTAGTTATCTAACTCGATATTTCATTTATTATGCATTTTAATCTTTGCTTTGTTTTGTTCATTTCTTGTTGGGTTATTTGAATAATAAACCTATTTTTGTAGAAACGATTGCGTTTCTTTAAATGGTCCATTTAATTGATTTGGTGAGAATGAGTGCGATTCGGGTGGGTGAACTTCGGAAAACGATGAGAGAGAGAGAGAGAGAGAGAGAGAGAGAGAGAGAGAGAGAGAGAGAGAGAGAGAGAAAAATAGATGTAAGTGTTGCCGTGAGCGAACGTTCATACGCCTCTGTTCCATGAATAAAGATCGTTGGAGCACGTTACGTACACCTTCAAAAAGGTGTTAATTCTGTCCTCGTTACAAATATATCTCCAAATTGGCAAAATTTCGATCAAAATATAATTTAAAGGATTCATGAGGTGTGCTTCGATTAGTCCTTGGTGTGTCATGAATGCCAACTTTTTTGACTTTTAAAAGAGAGAGCTTTCTTACTTATTTCACATTATTTGCTAATTTTTGGATCGAAAATGACGAAGTATTCCTTACGAGAATCGTTGACCATCTTTCGCTCCTTGATTTTCGTAAAGAATAGTTCGTCATTGGCCCTGAATTGCATGTTGAAGCCTCTATTAATGTTGGTAATCCTGCTTCCTCTCCGGACAAGGAGCAGCCATTGTTTGTTACCAAAACGAACTTCGTCCCTTCTGAAAACTTTTCACGTTCTTCAAAATGTCCCCTAATTAAAGATCAATTTTAGAAATATATACAAATTCTTACCCTAATAGTTATCATATATATTGATAAAGGATTTATTCGTGGTCTCGCTAAATGAATATATAATAGTTTCGTCTTCAAACAACCAACCTTCATCCAAAGATTGTCATAGCACTCAATAGATGTCTTTAGTGTACGATCATGAGAAAACTTTACTTAATAAAAAATATCTTATATTTGCCATTACTAACACGTAATACCTTTTATTTAGTATCACTAGCAAGCATAAATCTTCTTTATATTACTATTAATGCCTTTCGTCATATAATGATATAAATATCTTTATCTTTATAATGATTTTAGTTGATTTATAAAATTTAAAAGCGAGGCAGACGAGATTTCTATAGCTAACCATTATTATTATTATTCAGAAGATGAACCTTATTCATATGGAACTAGCCCACAAAGGCCATTGACTTAAAATTGAGCTCTCAAAGAATATTAAGGTGTTCAATCGAAAGAAGTAACAGAAGGTAAAAGGGAAATAAAGAAAGCAGAGATCAGTTATCAGTAAAACTGATAAATTAACAGATAAATAAACAAATAAATAAAAATGTATTAAACCTGATGCTAGAAAATGACACATGTTAATCACATCAACTGGTCAGGCTTGGCTTATCCTAACTTTTCACCCAACATACATCAAAGGGTATTTGGGTTAATTTGATATATATATTAAATAATTTATAATGCCCACAGAGGTTAAGTCCCTAGGCATGCCCCCACCCCCATCAGACCCCCAGCAGTCACTGGCTGACCACTGCACTGCAATGGCAGAAACTCAGATGCCTTTCATATCCAATATTTTGCTGGATCTTCTGAAATAAAGATTTTCTGGCCAATTTCCATTTTACGATTAACAAGCTGAATATTTACATATTTTAATCATTATTATATTGAATTTTTAAGAGGATTCCCAGTTATTTTATTTGCGTGTCTATGTCCATTTATTTACCTGTTAATAACTTTTTTTTACTTCATACTGGAGGTAATAATAATCTTCATTGAAATTTCTGAAAATGGGTTTTCGATTCACCAGCCAGTAAGGAATCGTCTACGAAGACACTTTACCAAAACCCAAAGATTTCAGCCAATAAAAGGAGACGTTAGAAACATTGTTTATGGTGTAGGCCTCTGATTGGTCAAAGCAATTCCTGTCCTTATTTTGGTCACAGCGGAAAGCCTCAGTGTAGTTCAAAACGCGAAAACGGAAAGGTAGTTTTGCTATACAACAGGTGCAGTAGAAATGGCAATAAGGACACCGCTAAGAACAAGGAGTTTCCAGGTAGTTTTTTTTTCTTATATTGGAAATCTTGAGACGTTTCTAGGTAGTTTTTTTCTGACATTATTGGGTCATATTCTTGCTTTTGTAGGAGGCGGAGGTTTGAACTACCTTTGGGAATCTGGAAAATGTTATGGAGAGGAGAATTGTGGCCACAGGATTGGGGATTTTGAACATTTTCGAAAAATACCCGTAGATTGTGAAGTCCCCCAAGGTTGGAATCTGCAGCCACCACTTGAGGCTCCTTGCAGTGTGCCTTCAATGGGCCCCCTAGCTGCTACAACCCCTTTCGTTCCTTTTACTGTACCTCCTTTCATATTCTCTTTCTTCCATATTACTTCCCTCAACCTAAAACCTATTGTTAAGCCTTTCAAACCATTTCACTGTCAGTTTCCGTTTCAGCGCTGAATGACCTCATAGGTCCCAGTGCTTGGCCCTCGGCCGAAATTCTATATTCAGTTCAGTTCAAGGTTGGAATACCCATGGTACAGTATGCTATTCAAAAGGATTTTCCAGATTATTTTTTACCAAAAATATGGTTCAGGGCCTGTGACAGACCTCTCTCTCTCTCTCTCTCTCTCATGTCTGTCTCCCTCCCTCTCCTTCTCCATCTGAGGGAAAAGGAGTCACGGCTACCAATCAGATATTCGAGGGGTGGTGATTGCCGTATTCACCTTAATTTGAATATTATAATAATAATATAATAATTCAACGAAGGAAATGCAATACATCAACCTTAACTATGAGGAGTTGACACAAAGTTGCTTCCCGGGCGATTCCCAGTCGACGAGTTGCTGGAGGCGGGTGTTGGGGAACAACAAAGGCCTCACTCACTCACACTACTGTGTCTGATGACATGACCTGGAAATTCCCTTAAATAATAATAATAATAATAATAATAATAATAATAATAATAATAATAATAATAATATCCCCTTTGTCTGTCATTTGGCCACTTCTCATCAGATTCCAGTCACATGACATGGCGGGACTTTTCAACATGACATCGCTTAAATAGATATATATTTTGATATCATAAACAATGGGATGTTTTGTCTTATTTTTCTCGTTCCTGAGGGACGTCTTTAGCAGTGGAAATGAAAGCTTCACACTCATCGAATGAAAGCCTTTTCAAAGAGGGTCCAGATTCCACATTCGAGATGGAGGTTGTTGGTAAATTGAATATGGTTTTATTTGTCTGGTTTTATTCGCTTGAGAGAGAGAGAGAGAGAGAGAGAGAGAGAGAGAGAGAGAGAGAGAGAGAGAGAGAGAGAGAGAGAGAGAGTCTAAGTGTCTAGAGAGAGAGCGAGAGAGAGCGGTCAGTGGAAATGTAACGTAGACTACGTCCACTGCGTTCGTGTGCAGGACTCCGATCCTGACTTTAACCTAACTAAAGTAGTGATGATGGCACTCTTTGTGAGTGCCAAGTAACGAGAATAATGAAGTGACTGACACTTAAAGACTGAAGTACGAAAGGATATAATGAATTAAGGATCGCCTCATGCCACGGTTGACGGACTCCAGCCGAAAAGTCAGAGCCAATCAAGCGATGTGAACAGAACTGGAGACGTTAATTAAGATGGCCGTCAGTTCGTTTTGAATTTTGAATCATCCTTGAAGCCTTTTGTCGCCCAACCCTTTTCCCCCCACACAAACCAACACCTTCCCACACCCATACACGCCCCCACACACTCTGCAGAAAGAGGGCTTTTGGTCTCCTTGTTATGAAGACCAGTCGATGGACGAAGGAGGAGGAAGAATCACATCGGCCTAAAAGGCTTTCCTCTACCATGACCTGTCTTCTCTCACTGAGTGAGTGACATAATTATTTATTATTATTATTATTATTATTATTATTATTATTATTATTATTATTATTATTATTATCATCCTTACAGTGACCAGCTGAGCATGTGAAAGTGGTTTCCTCATTGGACAGTTGGAGAATAGCTTAGTTCTTTAACCTGCAAGTAAATGAATACAGGAACCGGGTTATATATGGTCAAACTACAGTGGAATCTCTCTCTCTCTCTCTCTCCAAATTAAAAAAAATAATTCCTCCCTAAATGACGGCAGCATTCGGACGTGTCCATCAGCCGAGAAACTTGTTATGCGCCACTTCCATCGAAATTCGGGTTATGACCAGAATTCATTAAAAATGTGGATAAAGAATAACGCTATGCGCCACCTTTATCATGGTCGAGAATAGCTCTTAACTGAAAGAGTTTTCCCTGACGCCAGTCACAACTCCCCTGTTTCTGGAGAGTCAGTTTCTTTATCGATAATTAAATATTGTTCACGCCATAAGTGGGCCAGCTGCTCTGAGAAGCATTTTCTGGGGGGCCGTTGTAAAGAATTGTTGCTACTTGGGGACACGTGGTGATGTGAGTGTCAGGCCAACTGGCCAACCAGCGCCTTTTGTTATTCTTGTGTGACTGTGGGAGTCGTTCCCGCGTTCCTTCAACTTTATCGCTAACGCCGAGGATATTATCAGTCATCAAGCAACAGTATTGCTGCTGTATTGAGTTGAGACAACGTAGATTCTATGGCAGTGTGGTTTGTGACCGGAGTGCCGTCCCCCCGGATAGTGTGGGGAAAAAAGCAAAAGGGGAAAAATATCTGTCTGGGGTCGTGGCTTCTGTGGCAGAGGTCCAGCTTTTTTTGGAATATGTTTCGCGGTCAGATGATAGTGATACTGATGACAGTGAGCCTCTTCTGATAATCTTGGTGATGATGGTGTTACTGAATGAGGAAGCAGCAATGTCGTGACAGGGAGGATCGAGAGGGAAGAATGACGTCAATGTTTTGACGAAGTGGCCATGAGGCGACTCCTGTCATCCTCGAGCGCACTACAATCGCAAATTCGGGCGTGGTCCTTCCAACATTGCCCCCCCCCCCCCGCCCCCCACTGCTTGTTGATGACCCCGGTTGGTCAAGGGATTGACGCATCTCACTTTCTCCTACTCGAATGAAACGAGACGAGACAGGAAGGAACTTCTCACAATCAGGTGAGGGGAAACGACCTTTGTTTTTCCACGAGCCATTTTTGTTGCCTTAACATTCTTGAATGAATATTCTTTATAACATGAATCACCTGCTTCTTCATTCATCATTATTCGCAGTGTTGTCAGGACTCTTATCATCATTCTCTCTTTTTATTCACGTTGATGATGAACTGTGAGTGACAGTATTGATTTTGGGGGAATTATTGTCGTCATCATTCATCCATAATTATTCACAGGTTTTTTAGAATTGTGACAAACATTTAGACACCATGACATCTTTACTCTTGTTTATTGATGAAATTTTTTTATTTTTTTATAAAAAACAAATGGTTATGGGGTGGGGGTTTGGGGCAAAGCTTTTTATCAGTCACAATTCATTGTCAAGTCACGTAACAAATGGTTTTGGGGGAATTCATGCCATAAAGACGTGACAAAAGGCATTTGCGTGCATAATGGCGGGGGGGGGGGGAGTGGAGAAAGCGACGGACATTCCCTTATCATCATTGCTATATAAGCTGACTTGACATAATAATAATAATAATAATAATAATAATAATAATAATAATAATAATAATAATAATAATAATAAATTAATGGGAATAAATATTGACGGCTAAAACCGACCTCACACACAAACTCAGCAGGTGTCACCAGCGTTCGAATCGTTGCACAACATTCAAATAATTTCGAAAAAATGGTAAATAGTTTCTCGTAATTTCATCCACGAATTCGAAATCAAAAAGTAATTTCGTAATTTATGATGAAATTTATCGAATTCTTTCACCTAAATCAAATTTGGATGTAAAACAACTTCGTCAAATATATATATTCAATCATTTTATTCTCGTTTGTCAAAGGTTTCGGAGACGCTTTGTATACGCCGTGCTTCGAACATACTGTAGGCCTAGTTCAGACTGAGCTCTCTCTCTCTCTCTCTCTCTCTCTCTCTCTCTCTCTCTCTCTCTCTCTCTCTCTCAGTATTTTCCGTTTTCTAGCACATGGCTCATGATTTCAGAGAGAGAGAGAGAGAGAGAGAGAGAAGAGAGAGAGAGAGAGAGAGAGAGAGAGAGAGAGAAAGCAACCCCTCATGAAATCATTTAAATGGACAAGGAGGAAGTACGTCGAGAGATTAAAGGTGTCATAAAGGCGTAACCCAATAGACCCTGAAAATCAGAAAGCGTCCTTATTGACTGAGGGAATAAGGGTGAGAATAGAATGAAACCGGAGACACATTGGTCTTTATTACGTGGTTGAGAATCTTGGGGCGGTTAAACTCAGTCAGCTGACTGTGGTTACTTTCGTACTGAGGACAATAACTATTATCGTGTTTAAGGGAAAGACTTCATTAAGTAACAAAGTAAGGATAGGCCTTTTGACAAGTTGATGGACTCATTGATTGATTGATTGGTTGGTTAATTGGCTGCTTGTCTCGTGGCCAGTAGTGGCTACGGACACCAGAATGTAGATGCTGTCAATTTTCATTTGTTTGTGCGTTTTTGTTGTGTCGAGATTCGTCTGCTGTGCTTGTTGGCAGATTGTATCTGGGTTCTCTCTCTCTCTCTCTCTCTCTCTCTCTCTCTCTCTCTCTCTCTCTCTCTCTCTCTCTCTCTCCTGATGATGTATTCGTCTGAGTTTTTCTCAGGCGATAATCTATAGGTTTGGGGCCATTTTGATAAAGTAAGGTGATGCCTACTCTTACATTCCATTTTCGACTGTTGCAAACTTACCAAAAACTTCGGTGGCAACGTTTTTATTTATGATTGACGTTTTTATATAAAATGTGTCTTTTTGAATAATAATAATAATAATTGTACAAGGATGTAGCAGTATTTGAAGCTAGAAGCCAAAGACACTTATAGGCCTAATGCTGCATTTAATAAAACCGTGGCATTTGTCCAACTAAGTTTTTTTTATTATTATTATATAAAAATCGTGTCTTATTGTGAGTGGAGTTTATTGTAGGTTTTACATGACAAAGATTGGAGGAGGAGAGGAGGAGGAGGAGGAGGAGGAGGAGGAGGAGGAGGAGGAGGAGGAGGAGGAGGAGGGATGAGTGCCACCACCTTAATCCACCAACTCAACCCTCCTCTCCTCCGGTGTGGACGAACACCACCCCTCACGGAGGGCTCCCCCCCCCCCCCGCCCCAATCCTTTACGGAGCAACATGCGAGAGCATGACGCAGGAACTTTGCACAGTTATTATTATTATTATTATTATTATTATTATTATTATTATTATTATTATTATTATACTTGCAATTTCTGCACCGAATTACTATACTACTAAGGTAAAGGTATGAATTCATGCGTCAGTGTCAGGAGTGATTGATCAGAGAAGGAGGTCCATTTGCTTCTGTCGAAATGCTCTCGAGAACTTGACACCTCACGTTTTGTTTGTTTGTTTGTTTGTTTGTTTGACCCATGAGTTTTGGTGGAATGCTCTCCTCCTCCTCCTCCTCCTCCTCCGCTTTTGTGTTATTCTTTCCGTGAAAAGATTGTAGACTTCGGTCGACTTTCTGGGAATGCAAAAGTGTTGGCGTATATATACAGTAGATGGAGAGGCCGATTTTTGTGTGTATCCATCTGTTCCCCAACATAGGCACCTAATGCTATTTGTGTTAACTGTTCAGAACTGAGCTACATTAATTAATGCTATTACTTGGGGTCACATTGTATTCATTGCTGATGCACTACATAGTGAGGTAACTTTTTTTATTTCAAAGTTTGAAAGTCTTTTCAAACATGAACATCGAATGATTCTAAAATATACGTAGAGTCGCCGCCATATTTTTATATCTATATTTCATCAACTGTAGTACTGATCACTGCCACTGGAATGAATACCTGTGTTGGTGGTTATATTCGATTTTCTTTTTCTAGGAGTGAACTTGGACATGGAGTCGTTGAACTCACGAGACGAAGACGCTGTCATTATGATTTCATTGGCAGTAGAACGGCAGTAGAATTATCAGTGTACAAGAATATGGAGAACTTTTTCATGCACTTTTACTGGCGAAGCGAGAGAGAGAGAGAGAGAGAGAGAGAGAGAGAGAGAGAGAGAGAGAGAGAGAGAGAGAGAGAGAGAGAGAGAGAGAAGGAACTGAATTCTACACTGAGTGGCTGAGCCCGGTCACTCGTTCTTTCTCAGTCATTCTGTCTCATTACTGAAACGAGGTCGACTTCTTCAAACGGGGTCAAGTTGTCTTCGAGACTTTGCTTTGTGTGTTTGTGATATATAAATTAATAATACTGCTCTACCAAGGACTGACTTTTTAGACCATGGGCCAGCAGCCGAAACCCTCCCCCCTCCCACAAGGATTTTTGCAGACCACATTTTTTCTATACTTTAGAGTCGTAGATTCAGATTCTGGTTGTCTGCACTTTGGATTTTTATGGTGATTTGGGCTGCTACAGCCAAAATTGAAAAATATTCAGGACAAAAATTGGATAAAAAAATGTTAGTTTTTTGTCACGCACAAATATATATATATATATATATATATATATATATATATATATATATATATATATATATATATATATATGAAAATAGTAAGGAATTGCGGGTTTTAAAGTACGCTGAATGGAATGAAATGGTTTATTTCATCGAAGAAAATAGGAGTCAATACGTTATTTAGGTTTAAATATAAATTTTTGACTCAAGAAAAATTTATATTATAGTTTGCTCTCCTTTCTTTCAGTGAAGAGATAGTGTTAGAATTGGGATATCCATAAAGAGCAGGTTCTTTAGATGCTATTTCATATATCTTTGCAGACTCTACTTTTTATTTCTTTAGAGTCAATTGATTCAGAGTATGATTTTCTGCACTCTGAGATGTCGAGATTGTGGCTGCTGCATCCAAAATTTGAAAATCATCTTAAAAGTCTAATTTCAAGTGATTTCAAAAAGTGTTAGCTTAACTAAGTGGGCAAGGAATAGGTCATGTAATTTGATGTCATTTCTCATCAAAAGACAAATTAGATTAAATGATAGGATTTTGGCCCAGAGAATCAAAGGAAAGCAAGAAAAGAAATGAAATGAATAAATCTTTGGTTCTTATTAGAAAAGAGAGGATTCGAAATGTTATATAATGGGTTTTTAAGAAATTTGTGTGGTACAGGTACAATAAACTAAAGTATTCCTTTTGGTAATATTAATGCTTCAGAAATAAAAGTGCATTTGACATCGAAAATAAGTAATGAATTAAATGCAAAAGCAAATAAATATGTTTGTTAAGACATTTGATTTAGGAAAGCTTGGTTTTATAGCCCCTGAATACACACACTAACCTGAAAATGATTGAGTTGTTAATGACATACGAAAATTAGTATTATCTTTTATGCACAGCGTTGATGTGCGGCACCTAAATAAAAACAAGCTGCTTACATAAGCTGAAAAATAAATACGTTTTTGGCTAAAGCAATTTTGAAAAGTATTCTTCCTTGTAATACAGCAAATTTATACAGAAGTACAATCGATAGTGTAGGATAACTTGAATAAAATCTAATATATTCTTTGGCACATTGGATTACAAAGAATTATGCTTTACAGTACAGCAATAGCACTCCGGTACTCGATAAAGATAAGTAAATATACACAGATTATTGGTTTATATTAGTCAAACAATTTTAACCATAATAGTTACCGAGAATGATTAATTGAATGCAATGCAAGGACTGCATATTTAATCATCATATTCATACATCAGATCAGTGATGATGTTAATTTCATCTGATTCATCAACTTCATATGGCCTCTCCATCTCTCCCTCCTCTACACGATCCCCTAAAACATCAATCAGTTGTTGTGGCATCAGTGACCCATTACACCATCCATACAGAGTCTAAGCTTAGTCCTTCAATGAGACACCCACCACCCACGCCCGTCTGCAGAAGGTATATCTGCTTTAGCTAGATCTGCTCCATTCCATATGATGCTTGATAGTTTGCCCTCTTCATGTGTTAGGTCTCTAAGAATAGCTGATCTGGGCCTGTATCTCTGAAGAAAATGATTATAATGTAGTTGGTCAATAGATGACTGTGATGACTGATTGTAGGGTAAACATGTGAACTTTTCTAGCTGGATATAAGTATCCTCATTCACAGAAAGACTAGATCCAAGAGATTTGAAAGCGGAGATAAACTCAGGGTCTTTCTGTAATAATTTCCATGGCAGTAACTTGCCCTTCCGAACAAATGCGCTCTCACTGTCACATCCAGAGAAGGCATGAAAGGAAGGCAAGACTTCACATATCTCCTGACTAGTTTCATCGAGAACTTTTTGTGCTTCTATGAGGCGTCTTTTGTCTCCTACTCCTGTATCGAACAATATAGTTTGTTTTATGGTTTGTGCAAATTTCAGCAACAAGATGAACACAGTCATCCGTATCTGGTGATCTGATAACATTGGTGAAATCTTCGGATATTTGATGAAGATGCAAAATAATTCTATTGTCAGCCTCCCCTTGGGACGATTTCAGGGCCTCAGCCTCATGTGTCCGTTCGAGATCCATCAGTATATACTTGTGATAACGGTGCAGTTATCACAAGTTAAAAAACTGTTTTTTAACTTGATTACATATTATCTATCTTGCTTCCATTCTCCCAATAAGAAATGTATTAATTGCTCTTTGTTCTTTGTGTCTGTCATGAAACTTTTCCAGTTTCGGGGAATTTTTGTTAAAATACCCTTCAGCAATAATGTGGCTGATGCTCCTCTCTGGATTTTTAATTGAAAGCGGTGAGTAGATTATTATGTGTCAGTAACAAAATCAACCCGGCTGACTTTAGGTAGCTGGTCAAACACTTTCTCAGCTAGTTCACCAAATGCTGTAGGCAATGCTACTTGTGCTTGTAATACTGCGTTTCCGTCAATGGTGCAATTCATGTATTCAGAAACAGTTTCTGGTCTTCTTGCAAGGACTTGTTCTGTTGCTAGAGCATGAAGGAGTTTCGCTTTTTTGGATTTGACGAGTCCAAGTGGACGACTCAAAACTTTTTCTGTTTTCAAGTTGTGTCTTGTAGCCAATACTGCAATTTGTCCTAGCACATTCCTTTCTGCTTTTATTTGCTTTATATACTTGCTTTGTTGTTGTTGTAATTTTGACTGACTTAGCAACGGAAGCAAATGTTTTGAGATTTTGCTTTTTAATTGGATCATGAAAGCTTTTAGTCTTATTTATTAATCAGCCTCTCCTGGATGAATTCACCAAAGGATTTTTGACCATACGTCTCCTCAGCCTGTAGGAGATCATCTTCAACATCTTTTGGAGCAGGTGAACCAGATGAAAGGCAATACAAGAAGGATTTGTCTTCTACATTAAAAGGATTTATGAAATTTTCAACTGCGTCTGTGACTTTCCTTACTCGGTCTTCACTGTCCATAATTTCAGACTTTTTGAGATCATTGTGGGAGGATGAAACATTGCTACCTATTTCAGCCATCTGCATCTGACCTACCTACTCACACTCATGCCATGGCGCAGCAGTTCCTCGGCTCCTGGGTGAGATTTATCCAGATTGAGCATTGACAGAAAGCGTGTATGTACTGTAGATCGCTGTGTACCGAGCGTAGTTTGGATGGTCATAACAAAAGAGCATCGGACATATTGCTTCAAGTCTTTCATTCGGCTTGTCACTTTTTTGTCTAATCATTTTTTTTTTTCGTGGATCATATCAAAACTGTGGTCTGTTAAAGGTCTTTTCTGAATTATGACTTTCATAGTGAATGATACCTTGATTTTTCCTCTTTTGTTCATTTCAGCCTCAATGGCTTTTCATCTTAACATCTAAAAGTAAATAAAATCCTCGTTAATTATAATTTAATAATGATACAAGACATTATTGCATTAAAAATAACAGATTCTTGTCATGAATATATAGTGCAAAATCATTAAGAATATATGTTCATCAATATTCTCTGCTGCATATAATACTGTGCTCATATAACATATTCTCTGCAGTCGTCAATTTTAGTATTACCAAGTACTTTGATAAATATTGATGATAAGGCTTTAGAACTATAAAAAATGAATTCCTTGACCCAAAAAACCCATGAAAATATATATCACAAAGATATAAGCAGAAAAAATTACTAGTAATATTTTTTCCTTTTGTGCCCCAGTATAAATTCAAAATGGCCACTGTTTTGGCCAAAATCACCAACAGCCGAAGTGCAGAAAGCAGATTCTGAATCTATGATCTCTAAAGAATAAAGAAAAAGGGGGCTGCAAAAATCCCTACGGGGGGGAGGGTGGGGTCTATGGCGGTCCCTCTGTCTATTCGGAAAGGAAACCTTCACAGAGCAGTTCATGAACTCGAGAACCTTGGCTGTTTCTCTGACCTCTTTCGTGATATTAGAGCGACTTTGTACTGGTCTCTAGACTCTCCTGTTTGGGAATAGAAGATCCTATAAGATACTGCGTTTCATATATATATATATATATATATATATATATATATATATATACACACACACACACACATAAGGAATGAGAAATTATATGAATTTTGTGCTTATCTTTGAAGCCTTACTCATTGCCATTTTAGGTATCTAATTATTCATATTCATTGGTAGTGACGAGCCTTTCAAATTCTCCGAATGTTTATTGAAGCAATAGTTTACTTATTGAAGTTTCCAGCTGTGGAGGGTCTCCAATTTGACAGCTGGGAGGAGGAAGTCCAGAGGTGGTTGCGGAGGTGATGTCATTTACATATAGATACTACATTTCTGTGATTTTTCGAATACATTCAGAGCATGTGAAGTTCGTGAGTGTGTTCCATTACATATAACAAGGAATCATCCTTATTAAAAATAGGAATATGAAATAATATAAGTGAAAATACGATTTTCATTCCGTTAACTCAGGGAGACGTCGCGTCGGTCTATCCTGTGAAACTCTCAGACACACACCCGACCTTCTGGCCCCTACCTACCTACCTACCAACAGAGCCACCCATCCCTCCCTCCCCGCCTGGCAGCAGCTCCGTAGTCCCCACCACAGGCAGAGTCACTCCCCCGACCCTCCCCCATACTCTCTCTCTCTCTCTCTCTCTCTCTCTCTCTCTCTCTCTCTCTCTCTCTCTTGGGTAAGCACGCACACGCCTCGACGTACGCTCACACACCGAAACGTACTCGCGTGTACGTGCGCACACGTACGCACGCGCAGACCCTCCTCTCACCAGGCTTGGACTATCGGCCATTTAAAACCGCGTCCTTTAGCTCAATCAACATTTTTTATCCCAATCCGAGTTGTAGCATGTGGTATTAGGCCTAACCCGTTCGACATTTTATTGCAAGTGCCGTTTGGTGATATAATTTACTTAAAGAGAGAGAGGGAGAGATTTATAGATATTTTGACCTTTGAACTACTGTTTTATAATGACGTAAACAAAAGCCCTTTTGGCCGCATCAGTTGATGATCTTGTGAGGCACCATGGGAATTCACTCGTGTCTCTTTCCTAAACATATTTCCTTAGGTGATGATGTTCCTCACTTGATTTCCTCACTCAGTTCTTTCTTCTTCCGCTGTTCTTGGCCTTCAACAGTCTTCCTACTGCTTCAGACCTCTCTCTCTCTCTCTCTCTCTCTCTCTCTCTCTCTCTCTCTCTCTCTCTCTCTCTCTCTCTCTCTCTCTCTCTTTTGAGTTTTTTTAAACAAATCGTAAGAGAAGCAACGTAGGGGATGTGGATATTAGGTAGCCTTATTTCATCCATATATATATCCTCCAGACAGAAATTAAATATAAGTAAGTGGGGGCTTTTTAAATGCGCAGTTTCTCGAAGTTTTCAATCCGTTTTCGTCGTTCGACATTTTCAAGGCATCATAAAAGTTAGTCAGCCTTTTTAAGATTCTGTAATTTTCGGTCAAGTGATGAAATTCATCTAATGGACTGTTATAATTACCCGTTGGAGGGAAGACTTTCTAATCATGGATAATTTTTTGGGCGGGGGACTTTTCTATTCCTGGGAAATTACCCTCGAAGTTTTCATTCGATGGTTATTGATATTATTCTCTCTCTCTCTCTCTCTCTCTCTCTCTCTCTCTCTCTCTCTCTCTCTCTTATAACTGTCAACAGCATGTCCCTAATAAAGGCATCATTTTATGTGAAATATCCACTGATAATTTCACCCTCTACGAGACTTCAATCTCGGGAATATTATAGGTATCACAAGATTCATAAAAACGGGTCAACTCAATTCATATTTGACAGCAAATCTCTAAATGACACTTGGGGAGTAGAGTAGAGGAGAGGAGAGGGCGCTTCGTGAGCGTCGTCTTTAGTGTACGATCTTGAGAAAACTTTACTTAATAAAAAATATCTTATATTTGCCATTACTAACACGTAATACCTTTTATTTAGTATCACTAGCAAGCATAAATCATCTTTATATTACTATTAATGCCTTTCGTCATATAATGATACAAATATCTTTATCTTTATAATGATTTTAGTTGATTTATAAAATTTAAAAGCGAGGCAGACGAGATTTCTATAGCTAACCATTATTATTATTATTCAGAAGATGAACCTTATTCATATGGAACTAGCCCACAAAGGCCATTGACTTAAAATTGAGCTCTCAAAGAATATTAAGGTGTTCAATCGAAAGAAGTAACAGAAGGTAAAAGGGAAATAAAGAAAGCAGAGATCAGTTATCAGTAAAACTGATAAATTAACAGATAAATAAACAAATAAATAAAAATGTATTAAACCTGATGCTAGAAAATGACACATGTTAATCACATCAACTGGTCAGGCTTGGCTTATCCTAACTTTTCACCCAACATACATCAAAGGGTATTTGGGTTAATTTGATATATATATTAAATAATTTATAATGCCCACAGAGGTTAAGTCCCTAGGCATGCCCCCACCCCCATCAGACCCCCAGCAGTCACTGGCTGACCACTGCACTGCAATGGCAGAAACTCAGATGCCTTTCATATCCAATATTTTGCTGGATCTTCTGAAATAAAGATTTTCTGGCCAATTTCCATTTTACGATTAACAAGCTGAATATTTACATATTTTAATCGTTATTATATTGAATTTTTAAGAGGATTCCCAGTTATTTTATTTGCGTGTCTATGTCCATTTATTTACCTGTTAATAACTTTTTTTTACTTCATACTGGAGGTAATAATAATCTTCATTGAAATTTCTGAAAATGGGTTTTCGATTCACCAGCCAGTAAGGAATCGTCTACGAAGACACTTTACCAAAACCCAAAGATTTCAGCCAATAAAAGGAGACGTTAGAAACATTGTTTATGGTGTAGGCCTCTGATTGGTCAAAGCAATTCCTGTCCTTATTTTGGTCACAGCGGAAAGCCTCAGTGTAGTTCAAAACGCGAAAACGGAAAGGTAGTTTTGCTATACAACAGGTGCAGTAGAAATGGCAATAAGGACACCGCTAAGAACAAGGAGTTTCCAGGTAGTTTTTTTTTCTTATATTGGAAATCTTGAGACGTTTCTAGGTAGTTTTTTTCTGACATTATTGGGTCATATTCTTGCTTTTGTAGGAGGCGGAGGTTTGAACTACCTTTGGGAATCTGGAAAATGTTATGGAGAGGAGAATTGTGGCCACAGGATTGGGGATTTTGAACATTTTCGAAAAATACCCGTAGATTGTGAAGTCCCCCAAGGTTGGAATCTGCAGCCACCACTTGAGGCTCCTTGCAGTGTGCCTTCAATGGGCCCCCTAGCTGCTACAACCCCTTTCGTTCCTTTTACTGTACCTCCTTTCATATTCTCTTTCTTCCATATTACTTCCCTCAACCTAAAACCTATTGTTAAGCCTTTCAAACCATTTCACTGTCAGTTTCCGTTTCAGCGCTGAATGACCTCATAGGTCCCAGTGCTTGGCCCTCGGCCGAAATTCTATATTCAGTTCAGTTCAAGGTTGGAATACCCATGGTACAGTATGCTATTCAAAAGGATTTTCCAGATTATTTTTTACCAAAAATATGGTTCAGGGCCTGTGACAGACCTCTCTCTCTCTCTCTCTCTCTCATGTCTGTCTCCCTCCCTCTCCTTCTCCATCTGAGGGAAAAGGAGTCACGGCTACCAATCAGATATTCGAGGGGTGGTGATTGCCGTATTCACCTTAATTTGAATATTATAATAATAATATAATAATTCAACGAAGGAAATGCAATACATCAACCTTAACTATGAGGAGTTGACACAAAGTTGCTTCCCGGGCGATTCCCAGTCGACGAGTTGCTGGAGGCGGGTGTTGGGGAACAACAAAGGCCTCACTCACTCACACTACTGTGTCTGATGACATGACCTGGAAATTCCCTTAAATAATAATAATAATAATAATAATAATAATAATAATAATAATAATAATATCCCCTTTGTCTGTCATTTGGCCACTTCTCATCAGATTCCAGTCACATGACATGGCGGGACTTTTCAACATGACATCGCTTAAATAGATATATATTTTGATATCATAAACAATGGGATGTTTTGTCTTATTTTTCTCGTTCCTGAGGGACGTCTTTAGCAGTGGAAATGAAAGCTTCACACTCATCGAATGAAAGCCTTTTCAAAGAGGGTCCAGATTCCACATTCGAGATGGAGGTTGTTGGTAAATTGAATATGGTTTTATTTGTCTGGTTTTATTCGCTTGAGAGAGAGAGAGAGAGAGAGAGAGAGAGAGAGAGAGAGAGAGAGAGAGAGAGAGAGAGAGAGTCTAAGTGTCTAGAGAGAGAGCGAGAGAGAGCGGTCAGTGGAAATGTAACGTAGACTACGTCCACTGCGTTCGTGTGCAGGACTCCGATCCTGACTTTAACCTAACTAAAGTAGTGATGATGGCACTCTTTGTGAGTGCCAAGTAACGAGAATAATGAAGTGACTGACACTTAAAGACTGAAGTACGAAAGGATATAATGAATTAAGGATCGCCTCATGCCACGGTTGACGGACTCCAGCCGAAAAGTCAGAGCCAATCAAGCGATGTGAACAGAACTGGAGACGTTAATTAAGATGGCCGTCAGTTCGTTTTGAATTTTGAATCATCCTTGAAGCCTTTTGTCGCCCAACCCTTTTCCCCCCACACAAACCAACACCTTCCCACACCCATACACGCCCCCACACACTCTGCAGAAAGAGGGCTTTTGGTCTCCTTGTTATGAAGACCAGTCGATGGACGAAGGAGGAGGAAGAATCACATCGGCCTAAAAGGCTTTCCTCTACCATGACCTGTCTTCTCTCACTGAGTGAGTGACATAATTATTTATTATTATTATTATTATTATTATTATTATTATTATTATTATTATCATCCTTACAGTGACCAGCTGAGCATGTGAAAGTGGTTTCCTCATTGGACAGTTGGAGAATAGCTTAGTTCTTTAACCTGCAAGTAAATGAATACAGGAACCGGGTTATATATGGTCAAACTACAGTGGAATCTCTCTCTCTCTCTCTCTCCAAATTAAAAAAAATAATTCCTCCCTAAATGACGGCAGCATTCGGACGTGTCCATCAGCCGAGAAACTTGTTATGCGCCACTTCCATCGAAATTCGGGTTATGACCAGAATTCATTAAAAATGTGGATAAAGAATAACGCTATGCGCCACCTTTATCATGGTCGAGAATAGCTCTTAACTGAAAGAGTTTTCCCTGACGCCAGTCACAACTCCCCTGTTTCTGGAGAGTCAGTTTCTTTATCGATAATTAAATATTGTTCACGCCATAAGTGGGCCAGCTGCTCTGAGAAGCATTTTCTGGGGGGCCGTTGTAAAGAATTGTTGCTACTTGGGGACACGTGGTGATGTGAGTGTCAGGCCAACTGGCCAACCAGCGCCTTTTGTTATTCTTGTGTGACTGTGGGAGTCGTTCCCGCGTTCCTTCAACTTTATCGCTAACGCCGAGGATATTATCAGTCATCAAGCAACAGTATTGCTGCTGTATTGAGTTGAGACAACGTAGATTCTATGGCAGTGTGGTTTGTGACCGGAGTGCCGTCCCCCCGGATAGTGTGGGGAAAAAAGCAAAAGGGGAAAAATATCTGTCTGGGGTCGTGGCTTCTGTGGCAGAGGTCCAGCTTTTTTTGGAATATGTTTCGCGGTCAGATGATAGTGATACTGATGACAGTGAGCCTCTTCTGATAATCTTGGTGATGATGGTGTTACTGAATGAGGAAGCAGCAATGTCGTGACAGGGAGGATCGAGAGGGAAGAATGACGTCAATGTTTTGACGAAGGGGCCACGAGGCGACTCCTGTCATCCTCGAGCGCACTACAATCGCAAATTCGGGCGTGGTCCTTCCAACATTGCCCCCCCCCGCCCCCCACTGCTTGTTGATGACCCCGGTTGGTCAAGGGATTGACGCATCTCACTTTCTCCTACTCGAATGAAACGAGACGAGACAGGAAGGAACTTCTCACAATCAGGTGAGGGAAACGACCTTTGTTTTTCCACGAGCCATTTTTGTTGCCTTAACATTCTTGAATGAATATTCTTTATAACATGAATCACCTGCTTCTTCATTCATCATTATTCGCAGTGTTGTCAGGACTCTTATCATCATTCTCTCTTTTTATTCACGTTGATGATGAACTGTGAGTGACAGTATTGATTTTGGGGGAATTATTGTCGTCATCATTCATCCATAATTATTCACAGGTTTTTTAGAATTGTGACAAACATTTAGACACCATGACATCTTTACTCTTGTTTATTGATGAAATTTTTTTATTTTTTTATAAAAAACAAATGGTTATGGGGTGGGGGTTTGGGGCAAAGCTTTTTATCAGTCACAATTCATTGTCAAGTCACGTAACAAATGGTTTTGGGGGAATTCATGCCATAAAGACGTGACAAAAGGCATTTGCGTGCATAATGGCGGGGGGGGGGGAGTGGAGAAAGCGACGGACATTCCCTTATCATCATTGCTATATAAGCTGACTTGACATAATAATAATAATAATAATAATAATAATAATAATAATAATAATAATAATAAATTAATGGGAATAAATATTGACGGCTAAAACCGACCTCACACACAAACTCAGCAGGTGTCACCAGCGTTCGAATCGTTGCACAACATTCAAATAATTTCGAAAAAATGGTAAATAGTTTCTCGTAATTTCATCCACGAATTCGAAATCAAAAAGTAATTTCGTAATTTATGATGAAATTTATCGAATTCTTTCACCTAAATCAAATTTGGATGTAAAACAACTTCGTCAAATATATATATTCAATCATTTTATTCTCGTTTGTCAAAGGTTTCGGAGACGCTTTGTATACGCCGTGCTTCGAACATACTGTAGGCCTAGTTCAGACTGAGCTCTCTCTCTCTCTCTCTCTCTCTCTCTCTCTCTCTCTCTCTCTCTCTCTCTCTCTCAGTATTTTCCGTTTTCTAGCACATGGCTCATGATTTCAGAGAGAGAGAGAGAGAGAGAGAGAGAGAGAGAGAGAGAGAGAGAGAGAGAGAGAGAGAGAGAGAGAGAAAGCAACCCCTCATGAAATCATTTAAATGGACAAGGAGGAAGTACGTCGAGAGATTAAAGGTGTCATAAAGGCGTAACCCAATAGACCCTGAAAATCAGAAAGCGTCCTTATTGACTGAGGGAATAAGGGTGAGAATAGAATGAAACCGGAGACACATTGGTCTTTATTACGTGGTTGAGAATCTTGGGGCGGTTAAACTCAGTCAGCTGACTGTGGTTACTTTCGTACTGAGGACAATAACTATTATCGTGTTTAAGGGAAAGACTTCATTAAGTAACAAAGTAAGGATAGGCCTTTTGACAAGTTGATGGACTCATTGATTGATTGATTGATTGGTTGGTTAATTGGCTGCTTGTCTCGTGGCCAGTAGTGGCTACGGACACCAGAATGTAGATGCTGTCAATTTTCATTTGTTTGTGCGTTTTTGTTGTGTCGAGATTCGTCTGCTGTGCTTGTTGGCAGATTGTATCTGGGTTCTCTCTCTCTCTCTCTCTCTCCTGATGATGTATTCGTCTGAGTTTTTCTCAGGCGATAATCTATAGGTTTGGGGCCATTTTGATAAAGTAAGGTGATGCCTACTCTTACATTCCATTTTCGACTGTTGCAAACTTACCAAAAACTTCGGTGGCAACGTTTTTATTTATGATTGACGTTTTTATATAAAATGTGTCTTTTTGAATAATAATAATAGTACAAGGATATAGCAGTATTTGAAGCTAGAAGCCAAAGACACTTATAGGCCTAATGCTGCATTTAATAAAACCGTGGCATTTGTCCAACTAAGTTTTTTTTATTATTATTATATAAAAATCGTGTCTTATTGTGAGTGGAGTTTATTGTAGGTTTTACATGACAAAGATTGGAGGAGGAGGAGGAGGAGGAGGAGGAGGAGGAGGAGGAGGAGGAGGGATGAGTGCCACCACCTTAATCCACCAACTCAACCCTCCTCTCCTCCGGTGTGGACGAACACCACCCCTCACGGAGGGCTCCCCCCCCCGCCCCAATCCTTTACGGAGCAACATGCGAGAGCATGACGCAGGAACTTTGCACAGTTATTATTATTATTATTATTATTATTATTATTATTATTATTATTATTATACTTGCAATTTCTGCACCGAATTACTATACTACTAAGGTAGGCCTAAAGGTATGAATTCATGCGTCAGTGTCAGGAGTGATTGATCAGAGAAGGAGGTCCATTTGCTTCTGTCGAAATGCTCTCGAGAACTTGACACCTCACGTTTGTTTGTTTGTTTGTTTGTTTGTTTGACCCATGAGTTTTGGTGGAATGCTCTCCTCCTCCTCCTCCTCCTCCTCCGCTTTTGTGTTATTCTTTCCGTGAAAAGATTGTAGACTTCTGGTCGACTTTCTGGGAATGCAAAAGTGTTGGCGTATATATACAGTAGATGGAGAGGCCGATTTTTGTGTGTATCCATCTGTTCCCCAACATAGGCACCTAATGCTATTTGTGTTAACTGTTCAGAACTGAGCTACATTAATTAATGCTATTACTTGGGGTCATTTTTTCATTGTATTCATTGCTGATGCACTACATAGTGAGGTAACTTTTTTTATTTCAAAGTTTTGAAAGTCTTTTCAAACATGAACATCGAATGATTCTAAAATATACGTAGAGTCGCCGCCATATTTTTATATCTATATTTCATCAACTGTAGTACTGATCACTGCCACTGGAATGAATACCTGTGTTGGTGGTTATATTCCGATTTTCTTTTTCTAGGAGTGAACTTGGACATGGAGTCGTTGAACTCACGAGACGAAGACGCTGTCATTATGATTTCATTGGCAGTAGAACGGCAGTAGAATTATCAGTGTACAAGAATATGGAGAACTTTTTCATGCACTTTTACTGGCGAAGCGAGAGAGAGAGAGAGAGAGAGAGAGAGAGAGAGAGAGAGAGAGAGAGAGAGAGAGAGAGAGAGAGAGAGAGAGAGAGAAGGAACTGAATTCTACACTGAGTGGCTGAGCCCGGTCACTCGTTCTTTCTCAGTCATTCTGTCTCATTACTGAAACGAGGTCGACTTCTTCAAACGGGGTCAAGTTGTCTTCGAGACTTTGCTTTGTGTGTTTGTGATATATAAATTAATAATACTGCTCTACCAAGGACTGACTTTTTAGACCATGGGCCAGCAGCCGAAACCCTCCCCCCTCCCACAAGGGATTTTTGCAGACCACATTTTTTCTATACTTTAGAGTCCGTAGATTCAGATTCTGGTTGTCTGCACTTTGGATTTTTATGGTGATTTGGGCTGCTACAGCCAAAAATTGAAAAATATTCAGGACAAAAATTGGATAAAAAAATGTTAGTTTTTTGTCACGCACAAATATATATATATATATATATATATATATATATATATATATATATATATATATATATATATATATATATATATATATATATATATATATATGAAAATAGTAAGGAATTGCGGGTTTTAAAGTACGCTGAATGGAATGAAATGGTTTATTTCATCGAAGAAAATAGGAGTCAATACGTTATTTAGGTTTAAATATAAATTTTTGACTCAAGAAAAATTTATATTATAGTTTGCTCTCCTTTCTTTCAGTGAAGAGATAGTGTTAGAATTGGGATATCCATAAAGAGCAGGTTCTTTAGATGCTATTTCATATATCTTTGCAGACTCTACTTTTTATTTCTTTAGAGTCAATTGATTCAGAGTATGATTTTCTGCACTCTGAGATGTCGAGATTGTGGCTGCTGCATCCAAAATTTGAAAATCATCTTAAAAGTCTAATTTCAAGTGATTTCAAAAAGTGTTAGCTTAACTAAGTGGGCAAGGAATAGGTCATGTAATTTGATGTCATTTCTCATCAAAAGACAAATTAGATTAAATCATAGGATTTTGGCCCAGAGAATCAAAGGAAAGCAAGAAAAGAAATGAAATGAATAAATCTTTGGTTCTTATTAGAAAAGAGAGGATTCGAAATGTTATATAATGGGTTTTTAAGAAATTTGTGTGGTACAGGTACAATAAACTAAAGTATTCCTTTTGGTAATATTAATGCTTCAGAAATAAAAGTGCATTTGACATCGAAAATAAGTAATGAATTAAATGCAAAAGCAAATAAATATGTTTAAGACATTTGATTTAGGAAAGCTTGGTTTTATAGCCCTTGAATACACACGCTAACCTGAAAATGATTGAGTTGTTAATGACATACGAAAATTAGTATTATCTTTTATGCACAGCGTTGATGTGCGGCACCTAAATAAAAACAAGCTGCTTACATAACCTGAAAAATAAATACGTTTTTGGCTAAAGCAATTTTGAAAAGTATTCTTCCTTGTAATAAAGCAAATTTATACAGAAGTACAATCGATAGTGTAGGATAACTTGAATAAAATCTAATATATTCTTTGGCACATTGGATTACAAAGAATTATGCTTTACAGTACAGCAATAGCACTCCGGTACTCGATAAAGATAAGTAAATATACACAGATTATTGGTTTATATTAGTCAAACAATTTTAACCATAATAGTTACCGAGAATGATTAATTGAATGCAATGCAAGGACTGCATATTTAATCATCATATTCATACATCAGATCAGTGATGATGTTAATTTCATCTGATTCATCAACTTCATATGGCCTCTCCATCTCTCCCTCCTCTACACGATCCCCTAAAACATCAATCAGTTGTTGTGGCATCAGTGACCCATTACACCATCCATACAGAGTCTAAGCTTAGTCCTTCAATGAGACACCCACCACCCACGCCCGTCTGCAGAAGGTATATCTGCTTTAGCTAGATCTGCTCCATTCCATATGATGCTTGATAGTTTGCCCTCTTCATGTGTTAGGTCTCTAAGAATAGCTGATCTGGGCCTGTATCTCTGAGAAAATGATTATAATGTAGTTGGTCAATAGATGACTGTGATGACTGATTGTAGGGTAAACATGTGAACTTTTCTAGCTGGATATAAGTATCCTCATTCACAGAAAGACTAGATCCAAGAGATTTGGAAGCGGAGATAAACTCAGGGTCTTTCTGTAATAATTTCCATGGCAGTAACTTGCCCTTCCGAACAAATGCGCTCTCACTGTCACATCCAGAGAAGGCATGAAAGGAAGGCAAGACTTCACATATCTCCTGACTAGTTTCATCGAGAACTTTTTGTGCTTCTATGAGGCGTCTTTTGTCTCCTACTCCTGTATCGAACAATATAGTTTGTTTTATGGTTTGTGCAAATTTCAGCAACAAGATGAACACAGTCATCCGTATCTGGTGATCTGATAACATTGGTGAAATCTTCGGATATTTGATGAAGATGCAAAATAATTCTATTGTCAGCCTCCCCTTGGGACGATTTCAGGGCCTCAGCCTCATGTGTCCGTTCGAGATCCATCAGTATATACTTGAGATAACGGTGCAGTTATCACAAGTTAAAAACTGTTTTTTAACTTGATTACATATTATCTATCTTGCTTCCATTCTCCCAATAAGAAATGTATTAATTGCTCTTTGTTCTTTGTGTCTGTCATGAAACTTTTCCAGTTTCGGGGAATTTTTGTTAAAATACCCTTCAGCAATAATGTGGCTGATGCTCCTCTCTGGATTTTTAATTGAAAGCGGTGAGTAGATTATTATGTGTCAGTAACAAAATCAACCCGGCTGACTTTAGGTAGCTGGTCAAACACTTTCTCAGCTAGTTCACCAAATGCTGTAGGCAATGCTACTTGTGCTTGTAATACTGCGTTTCCGTCAATGGTGCAATTCATGTATTCAGAAACAGTTTCTGGTCTTCTTGCAAAGGACTTGTTCTGTTGCTAGAGCATGAAGGAGTTTCGCTTTTTTGGATTTGACGAGTCCAAGTGGACGACTCAAAACTTTTTCTGTTTTCAAGTTGTGTCTTGTAGCCAATACTGCAATTGTCCTAGCACTTTCCTTTCTGCTTTTATTTGCTTTATATACTTGCTTTGTTGTTGTTGTTGTTGTTGTAATTTTGACTGACTTAGCAACGGAAGCAAATGTTTTGAGATTTTGCTTTTTAATTGGATCATGAAAGCTTTTAGTCTTATTTATTAATCAGCCTCTCCTGGATGAATTCACCAAAGGATTTTTGACCATACGTCTCCTCAGCCTGTAGGAGATCATCTTCAACATCTTTTGGAGCAGGTGAACCAGATGAAAGGCAATACAAGAAGGATTTGTCTTCTACATTAAAAGGATTTATGGAATTTTCAACTGCGTCTGTGACTTTCCTTACTCGGTCTTCACTGTCCATAATTTCAGACTTTTTGAGATCATTGTGGGAGGATGAAACATTGCTACCTATTTCAGCCATCTGCATCTGACCTACCTACTCACACTCATGCCATGGCGCAGCAGTTCCTCGGCTCCTGGGTGAGATTTATCCAGACTGAGCATCGACAGAAAGCGTGTATGTACTGTAGATCGCTGTGTACCGAGCGTAGTTAGGATGGTCATAACAAAAGAACATCGGACATATTGCTTCAAGTCTTTCATTCGGCTTGTCACTTTTTTGTCTAATCAATTTTTTTTTCGTGGATCATATCAAAACTGTGGTCTGTTAAAGGTCTTTTCTGAATTATGACTTTCATAGTGAATGATACCTTGATTTTTCCTCTTTTGTTCATTTCAGCCTCAATGGCTTTTCATCTTACATCTAAAAGTAAATAAAATCCTCGTTAATTATAATTTAATAATGATACAAGACATTATTGCATTAAAAATAACAAAGATTCTTGTCATGAATATATAGTGCAAAATCATTAAGAATATATGTTCATCAATATTCTCTGCTGCATATAATACTGTGCTCATATAACATATTCTCTGCAGTCGTCAATTTTAGTATTACCAAGTACTTTGATAAATATTGATGATAAGGCTTTAGAACTATAAAAAATGAATTCCTTGACCCAAAAAACCCATGAAAATATATATCACAAAGATATAAGCAGAAAAAATTACTAGTAATATTTTTTCCTTTTGTGCCCCAGTATAAATTCAAAATGGCCACTGTTTTGGCCAAAATCACCAACAGCCGAAGTGCAGAAAGCAGATTCTGAATCTATGATCTCTAAAGAATAAAGAAAAAGGGGGCTGCAAAAATCCCTACGGGGGGGAGGGTGGGGTCTATGGCGGTCCCTCTGTCTATTCGGAAAGGAAACCTTCACAGAGCAGTTCATGAACTCGAGAACCTTGGCTGTTTCTCTGACCTCTTTCGTGATATTAGAGCGACTTTGTACTGGTCTCTAGACTCTCCTGTTTGGGAATAGAAGATCCTATAAGATACTGCGTTTTCATATATATATATATATATATATATATATATATATATATATATATATATATATATATATATATATATATACATATATATATATATATGTATATATACACACACACACATACACACACACACACATAAGGAATGAGAAATTATATGAATTTTGTGCTTATCTTTGAAGCCTTACTCATTGCCATTTTAGGTATCTAATTATTCATATTCATTGGTAGTGACGAGCCTTTCAAATTCTCCGAATGTTTATTGAAGCAATAGTTTACTTATTGAAGTTTCCAGCTGTGGAGGGTCTCCAATTTGACAGCTGGGAGGAGGAAGTCCAGAGGTGGTTGCGGAGGTGATGTCATTTACATATAGATACTACATTTCTGTGATTTTTCGAATACATTCAGAGCATGTGAAGTTCGTGAGTGTGTTCCATTACATATAACAAGGAATCATCCTTATTAAAAATAGGAATATGAAATAATATAAGTGAAAATACGATTTTCATTCCGTTAACTCAGGGAGACGTCGCGTCGGTCTATTCTGTGAAACTCTCAGAGACACACCCGACCTTCTTCCCGCACGGCCCCTACCTACCTACCTACCAACAGAGCCACCCATCCCTCCCTCCCCGCCCTGGCAGCAGCTCCGCAGTCCCCACCACAGGCAGAGTCACTCCCCCGACCCTCCCCCATACCTCTCTCTCTCTCTCTCTCTCTCTATGTCTATGTCTATGTCTGACGGTTTATCAAGTATCCCTTCTTTCGCTATTAAGCGTTCAGACGGGATTTCCAAATCACTTATATTTTAGTTAAAATTACAAAAGTTTAAAAGTCTATGTAATGTAAAGAGGGTTAATTGCATTTGTCTCAGTATTATAGCTGAGTGAAAATAAATGGGTTTTCAATAGCTTTTTGAACTGAAAGATATTTTCAGCACACTTAACTGATACCGGAAGTTGATTATACAATCTAGGAGCACAGTGCTTAAAAGTTCTCGTACCAAGAGTGGTCGTTGCACGAGGCTCATCAAGTCTGAAATCATCACGGGAAAGGCGTGTATGAACACCAGGGCCAACTACGTATCTTTTCAGGCAACCTTTAAGATACAATGGTTCTCCCGTGCTAATAGCTTGATATGTTAAGACGCAAAGTTTAAAAATAATCCTTGCTTTGACTGGTAACCAGTGTAATTTAATTAAGGTTGGAGTAATATGTTCTCGCGGGGATATACCAACAATTAGTCTAGCAGCTCTATTCAAAATCATTTGAAGTTTCTTAAGTCGATAATTAGGTAAGTTGTAATACAACGAGTTACAATAGTCTACTCTACTAACTACCAAACTATTAATTAGCAGCTTAGTGGCATCTTCGTTAAGATATTTTCTAATGGATGCGATATTCCTCAGATGATAATTTGCGGTCCTAACCACATTGTTAATATGTTCATCAAATGTCAAAGAACCATCAACTACTACCCCGAGATCTCTGACTTTATCAGTTAACAAAATATTCTCCTTATTGATGGAGATGCTATTAACGTTATCAAACCTTCTTAAGTTATATTTAGTGCCAATTAGAATACATTCAGTTTTATTTTCATTTAGTTTCAGCTTTTTCTTTTGCATCCATTTCGAAACATCTGCCATGAGTCTATCAATAACAGCTTGATCTTCAATCATGTCATCCACTATTAAATAAAACTGGGTGTCATCAGCAAAAAATTTACATTGAACGCCATGTAATTTAAATATCCAAGACAACTCGATTGTATAAATACTAAAAAGAACCGGGCCAAGTACGCTTCCTTGTGGAACACCCGTGGTGAGCTTTCTACTTTCAGAATATCTATCTTTAACCTTCACCTTGAAAGATCTATTCGATAAATAGTTATTAAACCATTTAAGAGCATCCCCATCGATCCCAATAGCAGTCATATCCTCTCTATTAACACTTCATGAACCACTGTATCAAAAGCAGCGCTAAGATCTAGGAGAATAAGCAAGCTACATTTACCGTCATCAGAGAAACCTAACAAATCATTAATTACGGCACAAAGAGCTGTTTCAGTAGAATGGAATTTCCGATAAGCCGACTGATCTTCAGGAATAGCTCCAATTACTTTCAAGTGCTGACTGAGTTGATCTAAAACGGAAGTCTCGATCATTTTTGACAAAAAAGACAAGTTAGAAATTGGTCTGTAAGATTTCAATTCTTGATGATCAAGGGATCCTTTAAGAGATGGTTTAATGATAGCAACTTTTTCAGAGGACGGGACTAAGCTCTTAGTAATACTCAAGTTGACTATACGAAGCTGCAATTGCAATAACCTATCTATGTTCGGGGCATCGATGACCTCATTTATTGGAAAAGGATCGTTACTGCAATAAGAGCGGCCAGAACTAATGAACATAGTTTTGTAAGCATCGAGTGAAATTGGCTCAAACTGCAAAAACTTTGAGAAAGGAAAATCAGGAAAGTAAGGATAGGGGCAAGAAACATCAGTTGTGAAGTTACAAAGTAAACAGGCAACCTTTGACTCAAAGAATTCAGCAAATTCATTTGCCAATTCAAGCTCAGACCTCCCGTCTGGTAAAACATGCCTCTTAATTTTCCCTAAAAGTTCATCGAACACAGAATACAGCCTTTTGATATTGGACCCAACCTCAGTTACTTTTTCATTATAATATGTCTTCTTTACATTTCTTAATAATCTATTTACCTCATTCCTAGCTTCCACATATAACATTCGATTTCTCTTTGTTTTATGCTTATGCCAACGTGACTCTGCCAACCTCCGTTTTTTCCTAGCCTCCCTAATTGCAGCATTGAACCATGGGGAGCTGTCTTTTATAACAATATCTTTCTCTACCACAGGGCACATTTTATCATATTCTTTAGAAAATACAGAAAAATACAAAGCAACAAGACAGACCACACATTCACCTACCGAAATATTTCTGCTACTATTTAAGTCAGTACATCCACAGGGTTCATTATATTTTTCTTCAATAACAGTAACACCCACATCTATTAGTACAGTAGAGTCCAATAACCGTTTGTTCCTAAATGTTATTTTAGTCCTAAGTTTACTTGGTAATAAGACTGAAATATCAAACATAATAAGCCTGTGGTAAAAAGAGATAGAAAAATCTGGCTCCACTATCAAATTCATAAAGTAATTATCACCCGCACAACAAAACACAGCATCCAAAATATGATCTGACCTAGAGGTAGATACATTCACCTTATTAACAAAATTCATATTGTTCATTATATCAATAAACTTCTTTACATTTGTATCTCTATAATCCTCTAACCACATATTAAAATCTCCACATATATATACATTACATTTTTCATTTTCAAAACAATCCAACAATACAGAAAAGTCTTCTAAAAACGTAGCCCTGCTTAGCTGAGGAGGACGATATACTACTAAAAATAAAAACTGTACATTAGAGGCCTTAAACTCCAAGGCTAAATACTCAAAACTCACAAATGCTCCAACAACCCTAATTCTAACGCTTGTAAATGCTTTGGATAAAACAATGCCAACCCCACCTCCCTGACCAAAATTACGTGGTGTGTGAAAAAGTTTATGAGTGTCCGGCAATAGTTCATTAATTTTCAAATTATCAGTAGCACTTAGCCATGTTTCTGTTATAGCGAACACATCTATTCCTTGTTCACAGATTAATTCTCTTAATTCTGTTGTCTTGTTGCGTACTGACTGCGCATTCAGTAAGGCACATTTTATTCTTCTATTACTGGAATCCATGATCAGTCTGTTGAGCAATTCGCTTCCTCTCAGCAACATTCGATGGACAATTCCAGTCAAAAACAGCATGTTCATTATCGGAGAGGTTCATTCGCGCACAATGATGACATTTCAAACTTTCAGACTGACACTGCCTTGTCTCATGGTCAGTTCCGTTACAGCGTCCACATATCCGAGATCCATTTGAAGCCTTGACTCTACATTTGGACTCAAAATGACCATATCCTTGACAGTAGTTACATATTATAACATGATAACTATCCCATACCTTATGTCGACCAAAGTTGGTGAAAAGTATATCTCCATTTTCATATATCCTGCGTCTAATGATAGGTGTACATTTAAAAGTATAATTATACGATTTACCATCTTTAGCTTCTCTAGTTGATACTAGTTTCATATCATCTGGACTTACATTAATACCTTGAAATATATTATTCTTCTTCAAAATCGCAGGCAGGACGTCGTCTATCTGTTCTTGATTACTAACATTGGCAACGGTGATTTTAGGCGACATCTTTTGAAGTACAGTTGAACATAATTTATGGTCATCAGCTGTCTGGTCCAGAGTTCGTTTAGCATTTTCTCTTGCCTTCTTGTCTGGAAAGTCAACGACCAGTGAACCTTTTTTCGTAGGCTTTACATTACTAATTTGAATATTCCCAAGGACTTTTGTTAATACACCTTTCTTCTCTTCCATTGTGGTAGCTTCATTCTCATCTTCATCAGCAATCAAAATCAAATTTCTCTCTTTCACCACGTCAGAATAACTTGGTTTCAAATCCTTTACAGGTAGCCCACCAGTAACCCTAAGCCTAAGAAATTGATTTTCCGTCTTCAATTCAGTTATTTGTTTTTCTAATGAAGCAAACATATCTCTTGCCATTAATTCAAACGTTTCCATTTTTCGGCCAAGCTCGTTCAAGGTAACTGTCTCCGAAAAATTGGGCTCACATCTTCTACAGTAGAATTTAAGACCCTTACATCCAATAGAAATTGACTTCTCTACCTTTCTGTAGTCTTCCATAGATATTCCCTCACATTTCCGATGTACTTTCCTGTTACATGAAGAGCAGTCAAGTTGGTTATCATCGTTTTGACGATCACAATAACAAGATGCCATTTCACAAGAAAACTCTAAAACTTCACCTTCAAATCATAGTAAGGCTCTGTTAGGTGGTAGAAATTATGACGTAACAATGACGTATCCGTGACGTCACTAAGGAAAATCTGCGCGGGGGGCCGCTTGAGAATGCGCATCAAGTCGACTAGGCCCTAATACACTAAGTTAGAACGCACTTTCACAGCACTATTTATGTCACTAAGTGGACCAGGCACATCCTACACATATTCATGCACGAATACAGACAGGTTAAACAGCAGTTTAAGGGCAAGGTACTCTAAAACGGGCCAAATTAATGAAGAGGATCTTGTTTACGTTCCTGTCAAGAACTTCTTCTGTAGAGTAATCTCCATTAATAGGTGGAAAGGGTCATCTTGGGACCAGACTTTTAGGTTAGGGAAGAAGCCATAGATGATTGCATTGCTCTGGAACTTCTTGAACCTTTGTCCAAGCAACATCACATGTATTTGAAGAGTATTGCAGTTGAAATATGGGGAAGGGTACTGAGGCTACCATTTAGATCATCATTTTTCTGGACTACCACTCTGATAAAACAGGTATAGATTTTCTTTTTCATTACCACATTACTTATAAATGATTCTTACTGAAACTCCCTTACTTTTATTATACTAAAACAATTGTACTTTTGAAAACATTCTTAGTAGAGATGAAAATTGTCAATTAGGCAACTGGTCTCCCAAATATGTAATTTTTCTGACAAGTTGTTCCACATATAATGTCCCTCTCATATTCTGGTAATTATTTATGGAGTGGTAACATATATATGGTACCTGTACTTTACTAAACTAAAGAATAGAGGACCAGCTACAATATATTAGCAGATTAATGGTACCACCAACACCATCACTACAGCTGCTATTACTGTACTGTAACAGAGGCTGACCATGGAAATTTAGGTACTTAATTTTTTTTTTAATAAAGCATTCATTGAGCCTGACTTCTTTTATATTAAAGAAACTGTCCCTTCAATGCTAATGGATGTGAGGCACCATTGCTAATGGAATCCCAAAGGAAAATGCTCTGGAAGAGAGACTTCTATTCATAGCTCAGTTGTAGTTTACCTTCATGCAGGAATAAGTGAAATTAATGTGACAGAATGGACATCAGGTGCTTGGAAACTTACTGACGTGTATCAAAATTATGATGTTTGGGGAGTCAGTCTCACTTTTAACAAAGCCAGTTAACATCATCCCAGCAGCAATAACAGTAAATGTAAATAACAGCACAAAACCTTTGTAGGATCTTGTTACCAAACACCTAACAACGGGCAAAGAACTAAATGTAAAGCCTTTTCTTTATATAGCAGACCAACCAACAGGGAGCCGAGATGCAGGTAACTGTGCATAAAGCAGTTAACCAAAGCCTGACTTACCAATAAGTCATGAACACCCTCAGTTACCACAAACCTTATAAAACGAGGAATTCTTGTATAGTATAACCCTTTGGCCAATGTGTTATGTTTAATAATGGTTTGACCTTTTTTAATATATACAAGACATCTAAAAATCAATTACAATGGTATATTATTAGCTACCTTCCATGTTCAGACTACTGTACATATCACAAATATTCTAGGCTCAAAGAGAGTTTCTAATTTAAGACAAACTATTGTGTGACATGGTGCTGCAGTGATGACCTTTGAGAGTATTTCTGTTAAATCCTTCCACACCAGATCCTACTGTTGGTGTAAGGACTCCTTCACTAGGAGGTAACTGGAACAGGGTTCTCTGAAGCTGTCCTATGAAGCCTTTATTAAAATTCCAGGTTTGAAGGTGCAGGTAAAATTTTGAGAAACTGCCAAAAGTCTTTGTGCCTGCTTTGTACAATACTTCGTACATGTTGATCAAAAGTGAGAACAGGAAACTAGGGTCACTTGTGAGGTTTTATGGTGCCCAGAGGTCTTGGAAGGAAGTGGTAGACGGGCAGTGTATGATGTCTGAACATCTGCTTGTGGGGGTAGAGGCAGGTCATGACCTACAGAAAAATGAATCACTATCTGAAAAGGAATCCTATGTCGTGGTGTACATGCATTCGTAATATTTTTTACTGTTCTGCCCATTCTTTTATGTAATTGTTTAACTACAGTGAGTTGTTTGTTTATTTCAGTACATGTGATATTGATGTTTCTTTAATTTTGTTCCTTTCCTGCTTCCTTCTCTATGTAAATTTGCTTTCATTTTACATCTGTGATGTAGACAGCTAATAGAAAGCATTTCCACCTCCTTACTGAGATAGCACATCACCCTCTGTGTACTGCATATTGCTGGAACTGTGGGCTGTCCACATACTCCCTTTGAGAAATTTACATTATTTCTGAAGACTTGACACAAGGGCTGGACATTTTCACCAGGAGCTGTTCACATTCTCTACTTGAAACTATACTTCTTATCTAGAGAAGTCAGGTGCTCCTGAAGGGTTCACTTTTTGTCCAAGGGTAGAAAGAGTGACTGTGTCTCTTCATGTTAGGCCCAGCCAGAAGAGCTGTCAAACTTAAGAAAATCTGGGTATCCCTTACATCTGAGTGTTATTTCTTCTTCCACACCCCTTCTAAATCCAGTCCTTCTAAATCCTTTTTCTTTTAAGCCAGCATTTATGGAGTTAATTTCTTTTGCCATGTTCCTGGTTACCAGTGTTGGACTGGCCACTCACAGTCAGAGCAGAAGCCTTGGAAATACTGTATATGTAATAGTGTCTTGGCTAAGGGGTGATACAATACTGAAGATTTTGTATCTATGGTACTGTAAAAGAATTTTACTCTTTAGTTTATATAAATCTTATTGCTGTCTTACATCCAAGCAATCTCAAAGATCCTCTGAGACACAATACAGGGCAAAGGGGAAGTCCTCAGAACTGCTGAAAGCCAGAGCTGGAATAGCAATTGGTGAATGAGTCAACCACAAAGTCAAAGATAAAACTCAGGCAACTCCTAAATACATAGCATATGACATAAGCAGGAGGCATAGTCAGCAAAGCAGCAGAGGCAGCAGTTACTGCTGAAGGTACTCATGGTGGCATTGGAGAAACCAAAATTGATATTAAGGTGTGAGAGGTGACATAAACATAGACAATGTGCCAAGTGTCAAAAACAATGAACATACCAGAGGTGTTACAGCCAACATGGTCAAAACTGTTGATACTGCAAATACAAAATCACTTACAACAAGAAGTGTAACATCCAAAATAGCAAAATACTGGGATAATGTTGTAGGCAATGTAGAAAAAAGCAAATCTTTTCAAAGAAATTGCTGATGCTGGGATAGCAACTGGATTGGGCACAGTGGGGAAGTATCAGAGCGGCAAAGAAAGGTGGATGGCAGTAACTGGTACAGATGGAAATCCTGTATGATGGAAAGCATACATATTGATAAGGTGATCACTTGACAAAGAAGCCTTAACATTGAATGCTGAGTCTGACTCAGCAAAGGGTTGATCAACCAACAGCAATACTGGTATAAGCAATGGTGGGAGCCAACCACTAGCAACAGTAGGCAATTGAGTTTCCAGGGTACCAACAGTGGATGAATACATTATCAGTGCAGAAATAGTGGCTGGAGCAGATGAACTGTACAGAATTAACAAGAAGTAAAATTCAATATTTAATTATAAAAAGAAATACTGTAAGTCTGAATAGTCACTGGTAACTGGCAGTATTACAACCTGTAAGTACTTACCAATTACGTGCAAAAAACGTGCTAAATGGCTTAAAGTTCCTCTTGTCCTTGGCCTTGTAGCCTGATTGCCTCGAAAAGGATGAATCACATGCTGAAAGTAGAATGGAAGAAGAATTTAAAATTCATCATGAAAAACATGGATTTTAAAAGCTAAAGTTAACTGGGAGATGATCTCTTGCATGAGTGAACAGTAGAAATACATGTGCATACCGTTAAGGATTGGCATGTGAATTGGCATGTGACTTGGGCTATGACTAATGGGTTTGCTATAAACAGTTTACTGTTCTATTGCCTGAATGGCAAGGTAACCTAAAATTTTGAAAAAAAAAAAAAAAAAAAAAATAGAAACCAGAAAAAAAAAAAAAAAAAAAAAAAAATTGGGGAGTGCTGGATAGACAATATTGCCTCTAATTTGAGCATCAGGAGCAAAGAAAATTAAATATATTTAAATAATTGTACAATTAAATAAATTAATATCACCCTTTGGTTGGAAACCATGTAAGTTTATTAAATTGTATCACAGTAAATCCCCCGTATTCGCGTTCTCACGATTCGCGGACTTACGTATTTACCCATTACTGTACTGTACTTGCAGAAAATTCGCCCATTCGCGTTATTTTTCACTGAGAAGTATTCACTAATTACTGTATTTTCAAATCATTTTCGTAACTAAATGCAATTTTTGTGACAAAACTATTAAAATACTTGGGTATAAACATTTTTTGAGGGCTTTTCTTGTGTTTAAACTATCAAAATAGGCAGTTCTAAGTGTTTTTGGAGGGGTTTTAAGTATTCGCGGAATTTAGCTATTTGCGGGGGGTGTGGTACGCATCCCCCACGAATATGGGGAGGTTTACTGTATTTAACAGCCACAATGCTAAGTTAATAAAAGTGTAAAATTAAGGGGATGAAAGTGGACAGAACAATAGAGAAAATGGTGATTATTTGGTATAGATTGCTCTAATAAACTGACAATTCTATTTAGTGTGACCTTATTTATACAAACAATCTTTATTCACCCTGATAATTGTCAAGGGCACCATCGTTGTTTGGCTACTAGTTTTGAAAGTTTAAATTTAATCATTAATACGGTTTATTTTTCCTATTTAAATAGACCAAGCCGTTACGTTTATGTAGAGTTTGGAGTTGAAAACTCACAGGAGGTGATCACTACTTTCTATGGAGAACCAAGACCCAAAATTGCATTCTGGGAATTTCAGTATATGTAGGCGTTTCCAAACCTGTCATCTTCAGTCATAAATAAATGTGGAAAGATACAGAATTTTATGTTTTTTACTTGCCAGAATGTGCCTTATCTTTGCATTTTCAAGCAATTCACACTTTTTCACACTCTTTACTGCCATGAAGCAGTCACTAGCTGTTATCCAGCTTGGTAAAAGCAGTGCACACAAATTTAGAATTTTAATTATTTTCAAAATATATTTGTTGAAACAACTTAAAATGACATTGGAAAACTTGAATCTATCTTTATTATCCGTAGAAAAGTTCTCAAAGTACACCATACACAAACTAATGCTACACACACATCCTTGCAAGTGGCAACTGCCATGAATATAATGACAGTACAATGAGAGATACTGAATTGAAAAATATATGCAATACCTTTATAAAAGCTATTAGTAGCACATCAAGAACAGAAATATACTGTGGCAATGATAATACAGATATGAATCAAAATTAATATCTAACACACTGCTATTTAGTACAAAAGATAAGTCACTCCTGTCATAGGCACTTCGCTAAACTAAGAAGGAAATCAGAAGATAATGGAGGCTACAGAGATATAACATGCACTTTGCAAGCCCTCCTTCCATTATATGATACAATCTGACAACAGTAGAAAAAAAAATGGTATTTTAAAGTACTTTAAAACAGGGAGCTGCAGTGACAAAAAAAAAAAAAAAAAAAAAAAAAAAAAAAAAAAAAAAGCGATTGTTTGGAAATGTAATAAAAAGGGATGTGGAGCAATTAATCAAAATTGTAGTAGATAATGGAAGTAGCAGAAAGGAAACCAAGGAAATCATGAGAAAAATGGTATAGGAATTCAGGTAGAAATTACAAAAGACGGAGAGAATTAATTTTATGTCCAACTCTGCAAAAGTAGAATCCTGTATAAAAATGTTGAGGATGGTGGCAAGTCCATTTTGCTTAAATTGCTTCACCCTACCTGTCTGTTAATATAGTACATTACAAGATAAACACTATCATTAAGTACATGCACTTCTTATGGAATTAACTTACAAGAACAAGAATGGCACGCTACCAGAGAATAGAACCTCTGTGTATATGACAAAAATAAAAATAGAACAATGTCAAAAGGAATTCCACTTAGTGTGTAAAATAACAATACAAATAAAATTAATAACGTAGTTATATCATTAATAACCATGTTTAAGCAAAGGAAAATGAATGAGTATACATTCTAATGAAAAACACATACTGTGCATGAGTCAATTTTAAGCATAGTCCTCAGTGTTAATGATGTACAGGTAAGTGAATTGAATTTCAACAAACAAATGCTTGGCCAATTTTTCCCATTAATTCAAAAGTACTGTAGCTTAACTAACAGATAAATGAAAAAATTACAATCCTGAAAGGAATACTAAAGGTACAGGACAGCCTTATATTTTGTTCTAATTAAAAAAAAAATAGTACTAAAGGTACACTCGTTCTAATAAAAAAAAAATGGAACTGTGGTTGTTTTGTATCATGGCAGCAATGAACAAGTAAACTTTCCTTCTACATAATGTTACCCATGCTTATTTATACTCGTGTGATCATAGGTTTGAATTTAAAGCTACAATATACGCCAAGCATTCACATTAGTTTTGTTGGTAAAACTAAGTCACATACATACAATACCAAGAAGGGTAATCTCTCAGGGTTTTGTAATTTGTCACTGAAGTTATCCACATCTTCAAAAGGAGTGACCTTGTCCAGAGGGTTTGCTGTTGAATCTACTTGAATTCCTTGAGTGTATCATTAAACAATGGACTTCAAACCCAAGACTAAAATAAACAGGACCACCTGGCCCTTAGTTTGGTTACCAGTCAAACTGGTTACATAAAATCCAATTTCCATAGAAATAATAAACAATTCATGCGAAGATCCTAGTAAAAATGGGTATGTCCTAGCCTCAATCAGGGTACAAATTCATACCTTGCAACCCACTCCACTTAACCTTTCCCATACAGTGAAACAATGGCAGTTCGAGGAATACATCCTAACCTAACCTTCGGAGCACCAACATACCAGACGAAAGCAAGGAGATCCTTAACCTACCTAAAAGTTATTGCTTACATTAAGTTTTGAAAGTTGAAAATTCGAGGGCATCGTTATAAACCAGACAGTCTTATGATCTCTGTAAATGAAAATCGTTGACAATCGTATGGACTTTGGCAATCCCTCAATAACCATGGGTCTGCAGCCTCTTCCTGGTTTGTGACCCATGACCCTCCCATTCTGGTATGGCACACACGGACTGTTTGTTACACTCCCCTGCAAATAAATGTTCCTAATTCTATTTTTCTTAGTATAAATTAATATTTATATTGTTGAGAGTGTGTGATTAATCAGGCTGCGAAAGAAAGGGTAGTTACCCATACGAATAAAATAAGTTACATTTTCTTTACCCGATTGACGCCTAATAAAGAAAACGCATCTACAGTACTACAAGAACAAATTACCACACGTAACTCCCCAGTTTTACTGAATGTGTAAATTTACCTTACAAAATCGCTGAATGTTACCAAAGTTTACAATCATACACTGTTAATTAAAGGAGACATCGCTTGTGAGTACTTAATGACACTCAAAAGATTTTAGAAATTAAAACTTTAAAAATTAACCTTTACTTAGTAGTGATAAAATAGAAATAATGGGTCGAATTGCAATGAAAACCAGCTACAATATGTAATGAGACTTCAACACCTTCATATAATTATTGGTGTTGCTCCTCCTTACGTATGAAAAACGGGGCAGGTAAAACGAACGGTAATTAACCGATTGGTTTTGTTACACTAACTATGCACGCCTGTATTTTTAAAACCCTTTTACATGATCAACCTTAGTAATAAACAATTTTCTGGTAAAACTAAATTCTTATCATTCATGCACAGATATAAATATTAAAATCTACTGAAAACAACATAACAACAATACTGATACCGAATTAAAAATAAATTACCTCAAGACGAAGATTCCTGCTCAACTTAAAAAATATCACTTGAAATGAAAACAACTGCCTCTCCAAAAAAAAAAATAATAATAATAAAATAAATAAATAAATAAAGACAAAGGATAGTGAGACATCCACCTGGGCAACAGATGATTTTGCGCGCGCTCTCTTACTCTTTCTCTCACTATATAATATATTGTTTATATTACAGTGTATGGCACATGAAAAATATTTTTCGTGGGAATACCATAGTGGTAAGACAAGTTCTGAGACTAGCTGAGTTCTTATAATAATAATAATAATAATAATAATAATAATAATAATAATAATAATAATAATAATAATAATAATAATAATAATAAGAAAGACACAGGACAATGATTAAACCACATGGACAACAGATGATTTTGCACATTCTCTCTCTCCCCAATTTGTTGTGTCTGTTACAGTATATGGCACAGAAATATTTTTCGTGCGAATAAATACCAATAACAGTTATGTTCTCTTGTGACCTCTCAGTTCGAGGATTACAGAAACTTTCAATGGTTTTAGCGACACAATTAATGTTTTAGGTCTACCTTAACATTCATGCATACACACATGTAAACATAACTATACACTGTACAACTATATTTTATTAAGTATAAACGTGACAAATAGGTATCACAGTCATTCCAAGTAACCAAGAATGACATTGCACTCCCAACAGATAACATCGTACTAAGACGAGGATTTTATACTGTACTTACAGACGGTAATATACTCATACGCAGAGGAATTTATCGTATATTAAGTATCCTCAAAACATCATCAAGGAACAAGTTGACTCCAAATGGGCCCTTTCATAGCTTCGATGGGAATCACGTGACCGTCTGGCATGCCGATATTGTTCCAGAGGCATTTAGGGCTAATGCCTTTCAGCATGGAACGGCGAACTAGCAATAACGAGGTCCTGTCTATCAATAATCCTTATTAATAGTTTAGCTGACAGATCGACAGAGGTAATTTTTTAAAACCATAGTTATAACTGCATATGAAATTATACCTTTTACAGCTTACTGATAATTAGCTCTCTCTCTCTCTCTCTCTCTCTCTCTCTCTCTCTCTCTCTCTCTCTCTCTCTCTCTCTCTCTCTCTCTCTCTACTACAAGTAATCCAGGTTTTTTCTGTTTTCCTTTTTTACTACTAATTGTAGTATCGACGATGACACGAAGTCTGACAAACTAAGTTATGTCCGAGTTGGGGTAGATGATTACTGCTGAGGTTGGGTGGCAGATTCCTCCTTTTCGTGCACCACGGACACGTAAAAGTATAAAAAAAAAGTCCTTGGTTCTTTTAACAGAGGTATAAAAATAAGCATGACAGTACATGTATTATCTCTTGGATTTTCTTCTTCCATGAAATAAACTCTGAGGTTGCCTGATTTTCCAATCTATATACAATACACGACTTTTTCTGAAGAGTATGGCCATCGGGTGTGTTTTCTTTTGTGGGGAAGGGTCAAACTAGCTTGGCATTATACTAGCACGGGTTCTTACTCACGCGAGAAGCCTGTAAAATAGAACTTAGAATTCAAATAAACAAGAGTTACACAAAGAATTTTAATAGTCCTCAAAAACGAATCTAATAACTTTGAACTGGCACTAATGCTCAAGACCATACAGGGCATTTTAAGTGGTATTTCTTTTGAGATCGATGTCTGAAAAGTGCATTTCCTTGAGTAACTCAATCTTGAATAACCTGGGTAATGAGTTTGTCAGTAATTGCTTCTGCTCGGAAACTCATCCATTGACTATGACCCAAAACAAAATTTATGTTTACACTTAACCAGGCTCTTTGATGGATGTGGCCTTTTCCTTGACCAGTAATGGAAGACCCACATATTAAACCACAGTCCATCTCCCGTGCCTTTGTTTAGAGCATCAATGCTGGTAGGTACACCAGGATTACAATGGCTCACGCACAAGGCTTTGTCATGAAATGGGTGAGAGGGGCTTAAGCTGGCTGTAAATGTTGAAGTCTTACTTCCTTCTACTTTGTCGACATAGAGTGGTATCTTCCTACACTACAGGAGGGTTTCATCGAAATTTGAGATTCAATACAACGAATATCCTCACATTTTGATCGCCTCGAGGCTTCTGGAAACCTTGTGGCTTCAATATTAAAATACCTGCCTCGACGTCGAAACGGACTTCGTGAAAGTTATATGAAGGGATCTCCTGGACAATTCGGCCTGATCTCAGATCGTAGCACACAGCAGCTAGGTGATGGCTGCCAATTATTAAGCTCCATTCCGCGTCTGGCCATCCTTCAAAATCCTTAAGAATTTACTCATATCTGACATCCTGTATCTTCGTAACTCTTCATGACAGACACATGTACGTAGAACAAGAATTTACGTAAATATTTTTCCTTTATATATATATATATATATATATATATATATATATATATATATATATATATATATATATATATATATATATATATATATATATATAACCGTAGAAAAAATCGAAAAGTATGTCTACCTCTTGCTGTTGAAAAATCATTAATTCCGTTTTGTCCAGTTATACTCAATTGCAGCCTTTCCAACACTGCTATTTTATTACATGCTACATACCCTCATAAAAAAACAACGAAAGTCTCCACCCACATGACTTTCTAAGAAGTATGAATACAATTGACATTACATTGTACAAGGGTTTAGGGAGATTATCCATGAGCGGAAACTAAGGAAACAGTAGAAATAATTGCTTTGATAAACACTATTCATATTCTCATAATTCACAGATGAAGGACTTGGGTATTATATAAACACACACATATATACTGTATATAATATATATGTATATATATATACCATACATTTATACATACATTATATATATGTGTATGTATAAATGTACATATATATATATATACATATATACATATATATGCTTACTGCTAGACATAATATAACTTTTAAAATCGCGAAGGCTTTTCCAGTTAAACCTAAATCCAGGTCACAAGGGGTAAAAAATTCCCTCATAAGATTATCGAAATTTTCCTCTCCTGGACAGTTTAGCTATCAACAAATCTATGGATATTCTTCAATTAAAAGCTTTAATGTCTTCATCCTATTCATCACTTCCTTTTCATACGAGGTGAACATAGGGGCGTGGCACATAACTGTGTATATACTCGTAATAACTTGCTTGGGGGAGGGGGGGGGGGAATAAAACCATCCTCTCTCTCGCAGAAAATGAAGGCATAAGTATCCGACACAGAGCACAGATTTCCGAAGAAGATAAAAAAGGTAAATATATATATATATATATATATATATATATATATATATATATATATATATATATATATAATATATATAATTTAATTTTAAATCACGAAAAGGTCAAGATGTGATTGTATGAAGAACGTTTCAGCCAAGAAGGAAAGTGAAATAAGTACTTTCGTCTTTTTAACAACACATGGTCATATGTCTTCGTGATAAGACGAATGTACTTAGCACCTCCATTGTTTCACTTTCCTTCGTGGCTGAAACTTTGTTCACACACACACACACACACACACACATATATATATATATATATATATATATATATATATATATATATATATATATATATATATATATATATATATATATATAGTATATATATATATATATATATATATATATATATATATATATATCTCTTTAAAAGAACAAAAAAAAATTAAATTAAATAAAAAACAAGGGAGTTCTGGACTTGAGGAGTTTAACATTCAGTGTGATAATGGCAGGACTGATAACTAAGGTCCATCGTCCCTCTCATTGCATATTCAATAGCATGATCTAAATATAAGGTTCAAAGATACTTACGTTATTGGAATACGTACAAACAAAATCACTGCTCACTTTGATATGAATTAAAGTTCAAGTCTTGACGTCATACACATCATTTCGTATTCACGTGAATATTTATGCGTAGACTACAGATTCTGAATGAAGCTACTTCGAGGACCAGAGGAGGAAATGGGGACGGAGGTGGGGGGGAGAGGAACCCACTGGGTTGTCTGAAGAATAATATCCTTTTCACTAATTTTCTCATTAGCTTGGCGACCTCCGATGTCTTAAATGTGTTATTATTATTATTATTATTATTATTATTATTATTATTATTATTATTATTATTATTTCCTAGTTAGGGGAGTCGGTAGAGTTGTCGGCTAGCACTCGCTAGGCCCGAGTTCGAGTTTCCGGCCGGCTAATGAAGAATTAGAGGAATTTATTTCTGGTGATAGAAATTCATTTCTCGCTATAATGTGGTTCGGATTCCACAATAAGCTGTAGGTCCCGTTGCTAGGTAACCAACTGGTTCTTAGCCACGTAAAATAAGTCTAATCCTTCGGGCCAGCCCCGGGAGAGCTGTTAATCAGCTCAGTGGTCTGGTAAAACTAGGGTACACTCATTATTATTATTATTATTATTATTATTATTATTATTATTATTATTATTATTAGAGTAAAAACAATAACTGTGATGGTACTGATTCTTGCCAACCTTAAGAACTTTTATAACATTCTATTCTCTTTGAAGAGACGTTTCCTAAGCCATTTCGTCGAGATATAGATATAAAAAAAACATACATGACTACATCAACAATAATAAAAGAACAAATGACAATATGTTGCTCAAAGTCCAAAGAAAAATACTTTATAAATAAAAGGTGTTAAAGAGAGGATTTATTTACTGAAAAGTAAGGGAAATGGAGTTTAGTAAGTTCAGGAGATTGGGGTCGGGCGTTGGGGGCAGGAGGGTTTAGCTACAGGGGAGGAAGGAGGGGTTACTGCTAACAGGCGTGGCCGAATATTGATTATAGAAGTCTTAGGTAACCACCTCTCCTGTCTCCAGGTTAACATCTCTTTTAAAGTCGTTCCTAACAGCATTTTGTTGTTTTGTACTCTCTCTCTCTCTCTCTCTCTCTCTCTCTCTATCTTGCGAAGCCATTTTACACTGAAAAGCAGGTACCTGATATCACATGGGCTCACGCAATCTATAGCCAATCATATACTAAAACCATAGACCTATCAGCATTCCGTTTCAATTATATATACTAAATGAAATGGGTGACGAATAAGATTAACATTTCCTTCCCCTCTTTAAGTGATTTTTTTTTATATCTTCTTTGCATGACCCATTTCTGTTCCGTATCTTAAGCACCATAGGTCTATTCCTTGATTAATGGTTATGGCCACACTTGTCTACTCGGAACTTCTTGCTTTCTTTAGCCTGGGCAACATGATGATAATTTGTCCCAGTTTAATCTGCACCTGTATTTACAAAAATACTTCCTAATGAATACTTTTTAGAAACCCTACAACACTGTTGATTTAACGAACCAAAGAAAGTTTTATACGGCACAACAATACACTGTTCATGTAAAATACATTGTTCTCTTAGACTCAAAAGTTATACAAAATCTGAAAAATATAGAAAGGATTAAAATACTACCAAAGATTGAAAAGTAAAATTTGATTGATTGGGCATCATTTTTCAACCTATCTGGACTTTAGTACTAAATTCCTTTTAAGATGAAAAGAGGAATTCCTTCCACGTACCAACCATACCGGAGTATTCAACTTGTCTCACTGTCACGAGGAACCACAGTCATTACAGAATGGAAAGGGTTGGCCAGCTATCTAGAGCCATTAGTCTACTGTGTACAAATAAGGATACTACAAATAGCAGCTCCTTTGTCTTTCCCACTTTATAGTGCTCTCACGGCCTCTGACTTCCAGAATGTTCTCGCTAGGCTTAACCATGTGAGCTGCGACTCCTTACTTTTGTCAGGTTACAGCAGTGACCTCTAGTGACCCTACAGTGACCTCTCCTAGTATCTCAGGATTTGTATGAAACTCTTCGGATTTTTCATACCTTCTTTGACTCGGTAGAATAAGTTAATAATTCTACGGATTTTTCAAACCTTCCTCAGCTCGACAGGATATCAATTTCATTAGCTACAATTAGCTACAATCATCAATCGGTTACAATTTCTTTCAAAACTAAAAAAGTATAAAATAAAAGATAAAAATTTTAAACACGCTTTTATTAAAACGCACTAAAAGTAAAAAATAATTTTTTGAGACAAGGATTTTCTTACAAATTAATCTTGTCTATAAAAATAAAAGCGTGGGCGCCAGACATGGAAGGAAATGCTACAGGAAATGAATTTCTTTTAGTGCATTTTAATAAAAGCGTGTTTCAAATTTTCTATTTTTATTTTTCTGTGTAGTGTGCTCTTTAACTGTCTATAATAAAAGAGTTTAACTCCGTGACTTCACCGACTTAAATTAGGCAATAATTCTGAAATCTGTAAAACTACTAAGAGTTTGTTATATTTTTCCAAAGACTGTAGAGTCTTTTGGTAATAACCACAATAGGTGAAACTCGCTTCGCAGGGACGAATCTCCTTCAGTTGTGTTGATGTGGCAGATACCTAACAAAGTACGGCTCTCTCTCTTACTCTGAGATAATAGTCTCAGTCCCAAAGGGCTCTTCGATTCTGGAGCCATCCATTTAATACCTTGAATCTCTTATAAATTAAGGCAGGCGTATTATTCGTGAAAATTTTATTTAGGGTTAATATACATTGCAACATACTATATATATATATATATATATATATATATATATATATATATATATATATATATATATATATATATATATATATATATACTCGTATATATATATATATATATATATATATATATATATATATATATATATATATATATATATATATATATGAGTGAATTTTTATCACATCACCGTGATTCATAACAAGCATTAAGCTACAAATGTCGTTTGATATCCAATTCGCTCAAATTCGGAAATAATATATGTATACATATATGTTTACCCAAGGGGAATTATAGTTGATAACAGTTCGTCGTTATATATATATATAATATATATATATATATATATATATATATATATATATATATACATATACATACATACACACACACAAGGTTTCATGAAGTCTTCATGAATGGGGTTGCTAGAGCCGTGACCTTCTCTCCTCTGGTTGCGACCCACCACAGATGACTACCTACCACGAACTAATCACTGCTTAGTCAACAGAGATAAAGAGTTAAGTAACGGAACACGCCTACAGTCCTCCGCCTCCCCTAGGAATTGACCCCTACCCTTTCGCTAGTGTTTCGGATATCATGAACGAGAGAGAGAGAGAGAGAGAGAGAGAGAGAGAGAGAGAGAGAGAGAGAGAGTAATTACAGAACTTGACCCAAGACATCTGAAGCTACTGTTGCGTGAGAGTAGGTTGACTGATCTTGGACCTTTGACAAAAAGATAATAACAGATAATAAAAAAGATGTCTTATTGTCGTTTCCGAAGATTAGAAGGTCCTTTCGTGATGCTCCGCCTTCATTTGGTCTCTGCTTTAGTCAGTCTTTTCTGATAAGGTCAAGATATTTTAATAACATTAAAGCCACGTCCACTTAAGCAGCATATTCAATTTGTTTTATTAGGGAAGGAATTCAACTTTATTTTTTTTCCCGGATACCTTATACTTGATGAAGCACTGTATGTTCAACATAAAAATCAAGAAATATATTTTTATTGAACTCTTATTTAGTGAAAATGGCACTGGGAAAAAGTTCAGAGCACTTATGTCTATTCTCTAAAGTAAACGTGGAAATTATTTTTGTAAGCTCTGTTGAATGCCATAAACATGATAGAACTTAAGTGTACCTCTTTCTTTATATATAACTAATTATACTTTGAAGCTACTATTTTGTGAGCTTCGTTTTTCCAAACATATTTGGCCTATGAAGCTAACTTGTGTAGTAGCCCTTTTTTCTACGACCTTGGGAGATATGCAGTTATATCTATTACAAATATTTCCCAGGAAATTTTACTACTGTAACACACACACACAGAAAAACACACACAAAGAGCTTCAACGGGGGGTTGGGGGCGGCACGCGACTGTTGTAACTGTCTACTGTGACCACATCTCTCCCCATTCCCATTTCGACGACGTCTGACCGAATCCACCCAACCTGATTAGCCTTTTGAGACATCACAGGAAGAACCTCTTCCAATATTGATTTGGTTGAAAAAAATCTCTCTCCCGTCCCGAGGACCCAGTCACGTGACTGACATCTACCTTACCATGATGTATTATTTAGCTGGCGTTTCACTCCCATGTTAATAAGAAGTCTTACATAAAAGGAACAGGTTTCTGCTACTCGGGAAAGCGGTTCTGCGGCACGCTTCGGCTACGTTAACAAACAGTGCAAAACGGAACGTGCACTTCCTTTGTTTATGTTCCGTAAGGCCACAAAGCAATGGAAAATTATGAAACACAGACGGTAAGAGGTGTTTGTGGCCACTGCAATAGATTAAACTTTGAAATGTGATCTGCACACTGTCCAGTCTATTTCAGTCACAAACATAGTCAAAATAAAAAATAAAGTGCTATCTTAAAAATATACTCAAAATTAACTTACAGGAAACGAACATTTGACTCGGAGATCACGAAAGGAAAAGAGAAATAAATTAAAAAAGATAATTTTAAAACGTTTTCACCACCGGAAAACTTTATTCGCAATATACAGACAGCCATTTACGTTCGTATGACCCCTAAGCGTCTACATAGGCTATACGGAATAAGAGTCATTCTCCAAAGAAAGAAGGAAAACCAAACCTTACTACACCTGAAAACACCAACTGAAACCTGATCATGTCTTAGTGAGTGGTCCAGTTTGCGTTTAGCGCTGAACATGGCTTATGTAACTCGTATCAGTTAGAGCATAAAAAACAAGAAGAATTATAAGCAAAAGCAATCTATACTGTTTGATTGCTATCAGTATACTATAAGTATCCCAGGAAAGAAGCACAGAGCGTCCGTTTAGAGAAGGCCACTGAAAGAGGTAAATCCATTATCCAGTTTCCCTACACCTAGACCGTGCCCTAGACTTACAGCGGTGCCTTCTATATGCTTGAATTTACGAGGGCGTTAATCTTTCAAGGGGTGTGTATATGTCAAGCTTGGAGGTTACTTACACAACAGTTACCAAAACAAGGGTAATCTGATACTTTCAAAATGTTTTGAAAGGTCCAACGATACAGCACGTATTTCTGTAGTGCTGTAGCGCGTTTCGCTACAAGTGTATATTAAAAACACTGTAATTGCAAATAATACTCGAAATACGACGGCTTTTCGTGTATCAAAATATAATAATGAACCTCTACTAGGAAAGGTGATGTCAGGGGCAATCTGTGACATTGAGAGATACTCCTCAATAACAAGAAATTACTTTTTTTGGTGGAGGGGGGCGGGGTTTCTTTTACCAGTTAGGGGAAATATTATAACGGCTGCAGAAAACGGACAGTCATTCAAGTGGCCAGCTCTAACCGTTGCCAAGACTACGAGTTCAGAATATAACATCTGGTGCACAAGTAAATCTCAGAAGTTATGTAAAGCAACTGAGTAGTACTACACCACATAAAAGAAACATTGCACATCGCTTTTATTCACTTGTCTATCAGTTTGTATGTAGCGATGGAATTTCATCTCAATGTTTAGCACTCTACGCCTTGTCAGCTAGCTAATTTCAAGCCATGAGCCAGCGAATCATTTCATTGGCCGTCTGTATGTCTGTATCTGTCTGTCTCTAGGAGAAGTGAATGCCATGTCATGAACCTAACAGACCTATCATCCTCCCACTCTGTGTCCACGACGAATTTCATGCATGGAGCTAACGGACCTTTCGTATCTCCCTCTCTGTCTGTCTGTTTGACTGTCTCCGGAGAACCGAATTTCCATGGCGATTATGACCGCCGTAAGGAAATCAATATTGGGATAAGGCCAAGGTTAATATAGCACGCCAAACATTGCAAGATTGCATTAAATCCGACCGCGCTTAGGCGATCGATTTCTAATCAAGAGGGATCAGGCTCTCCCGTGTTTGCGAGGGAAAAGACCTACGCTTATTATTTCATTTTGTTTACTGGGAAACTTTTCATTAAATTGATTAGCAATGTCTAGAAGATTTAAGGTTCATTCTGGTCCTGGAAATCAATTTCAAGTCAATTTGAACCAACGCTTTCTCTCTCTCTCTCTCTCTCTCTCTCTCTCTCTCTCTCTCTCTCTCTCTCTCTCTCTCCGCCACTTTAACGTCTATTTGAATACAAATACTCGTTATAAACAAAACCAATACAACTCTTATTTCCAAGACACTTGAAAGAAAATTATGATATAATACGCATTATGCATAAACGATCAAAACCGTGCATTGTATAGAACTGATCTATTATTAGCCTAACTTAACCACGGACTTGAGACTGCAATACTGCTCTCAAGTATCATGCACCTCTGCACAGTCCTTTTGCATACTGCTGCATATTCAAATATATGATGATGTGTCCTCGTTGGTTTATCTATATTTTCGTCCATGTTTTCACTTTCTTCTTTTATGGGAACTCTGTTTATGGTCACACTTTTTCTATACTAATGCGTGCTCACTTTGAATACTAATAACAAAAATCTTGGAGAGAATATAGAAGTCAGGCCAAAGGCCAAGTGCTGAGACCTATGAGGTCATTTAGCGCTGAAACGGAAATTAACAGCAAAAAGGTTTGAAAGGTGTAACAGGAGGAAAACCTCGCAGTTGCACTATGAAACAATAATATTATTAGGAGACGGTTGAAAGCAAGATGGAAGAAAGGGAATGTGAACGGAGGTATAGTAAAAGGAATGATAGGGGTTGCAGCCAGGGGCTGAAGGGACGCTGCAAGGAACCTTAAGTTATGCCTACATTGCACCGCATGAGGTGCACTGACAGCACTACCCCGCTACGGAGGCGGCTTGCCGCCGTCAAAATGGAGCCAGCCTTCCTCAATGCTAACCCCTATCAAATTATCCGACGAGAGGGTATTCACACGTGTTCCGCGAAGGTACTTAACTTCCCTAAGGCCGTTTCTTCCCAAATCCTAACCACGTGCTGCCAGTAACGAGGTCCATCGTTCGCAATTTTGTATTGTACAGATCAGTACTGAACTTTTTACGCAATCCTGCTGACATGCGTACAGCAAACAACCCGAACTAAAGCCATAACTTTCACGGAGGCGGGAACAATAAATATCTTTCAGCTGAATTCCAGAAGTAGTAACATCAACACACTTGTGGGATGAGATATGTGACATACAAACCAAGTAAACTAACAAAAACACACGACTTCGCATGTAGTTACGCTATCCTTTCTAACTTGCCAAAAAGTGTTGAGGAAAGCTAAATATAACAAAGCAACATGAACATTATACGCTTTGGACGACGTACGGTATACCTTTCAAGGTTTACACCTGGCATAAGCCCAAACGACGTCGAGTTTATAGGCCTAAGTCATAAACCTGTCTGGAGGATATATAGATTACTCATCTTTCAGACACGCTCGTGAGGGTTTTTCAAGGTCAGAGAGTTTTTCTATAACCTTTTTTTATCATTTCTTTATCAAGCCTTTAAGTGGATAAATTACTTTTAAACCAGTGGATAAATACTGAAAGTTTTAAACCAGTGTATTCACTAGACTTACTGATTAATGTACAGTACATCCGAGCCACATCTCATCACAAACGACTGCGCAGAATTAACTTAATATCTTTGACTCTACGAAAACATTTCAGCTGGGAATAGTCATGTAAAGAGTAATGCGTCTATGAACACGTGACAAGAGGTCAACGAACTTAGAGGAGAATGATAACACAAACTTCTCCCAATTCCTGCGAATTATTCAAAGCCTCGGATATACGAGCCAATTTCTCAGGCCATCACAAGGAATTCATCCTGATGCCATTAACCGGCTAATGCCCAACGCAGACGAGTACGAATCGACCGAAGCCTTGTTCAATCGGTGACTAATGGCAGACAGATTACGTTCCCCGACATGCGCCATTGTGGCATTCTTCCTTTCCCCGACAGCATTCATCACTGCCACCAATCACCTAATGGGAGGTGCCCATGATGCTTTATCTTGGGATTAACGACTACCCAGAGTGTCAATAGCTCTTTTTTTTTACCCTTATGTGAGTGACACAATTGTATGTGGGTTCGACGCGATTTTTATTAGCAGATTTTTTTGTATCGTGGGCAGTTGTTAGAAAGAATGCTTTAGTCAAAGTTTTGATAGATACATTTCGCTTTGCAATTTTTATATTTCAAATTAATGATCATATTTGGTTTCGAAGGAGAGCTTTTAAAGGAATGGAAGGTCTTTTATTTGTATACTTTCATATGTTAAAGACTGTATATCAGACCTTATTTGTATACTTTCATATGTTAAAGACTGTATATCAAACAGGGTTGACTAATTAGTGATGCATAATTTTATAAAATATTCAACAGCAATCTCTACCATGCAGCTTCTAAATGCTAAATCAAGACTGAAATCCCGTACAGAAAGCTTCCTTCCATAGCATCCCGCCTCCTACCTAAATAAAAGGAACATGTTACCTAAATTTCAATGATTCACATTTTACTGCAATCTGCGTCAAAACATCCCACCAGCCCATATGATGTCACTGTATTTTACGTTATCTAAATCACACTTCTTCGGAATATCAAGCTTTAATCTCTCTAGCGCTGATATTCCTGACCGTGAAACCATTCTACGAATCGTCACGTCATGCATAAAGGGGTTTTTATTTCGAAATGCATTCACTTTCACGAAAAAAAAAAAAAACGTACTACAGAGAGCGCAGTGGGAGGCAACTTTGTTCTCCCCCTTTTCTTCTTTCCTGTGAAACGAATCGCCCGTCCATTCAAGTAAATAAACTTTGCGGACTAAAAATTACACGTTTGAACGTATTAATGGAAACATACACAGCAACGCATCGGTTTCCTGGGTATTATTGAGTCTGGCGCCCAACTTCTGTTTAATATCTGCGTTCAAAGCGTCTTTGATGTCAGCTGCTTTGTCAGAGCGACCTAAAGGATGAGATAGCGTTCATCCAGTGCTTACGTAAATAGAATGCATACCTAGAAACTTGCCGTTAAGTTCATCGGTCTTTTACTGAACCAAAGCGCGGATTTTTATTCTTTATATCGCGGATTCTGAACATCATAAAAATTCTATGGTAAAAGTTTCTATTACCTAAAAGGTATTCCCAGAATTGTAACTGTCAGAGCACACAGATTTTATATATATATATATATATATATATATATATATATATATATATATATATATATATATATATATATATAATGTGTGTGTGTACATGTATATGCATATATATATATACATAT
>JANJGK010000014.1:17170184-17175184 GCA_039081455.1 Macrobrachium rosenbergii | reverse complement strand
AAGACTTTCTGCAACCTATGTGATATTATCCTGAATTTGTCGGTAACAAATCGCTAACATTTTTATAAAGAATTTGAACAAATAACTGAAATTAAAAATCTTATTCGTCTCTGATAATGTTCACAAGCCACATTTAAATGCACTCCAGCAAAGACGCATGGAATGAAAAAAAATAATAATAATGAAGGGCTGAGGATTCCATTAACTCAAAATGGTCATGATTTATAAATGGTGAAATAACTTGTCATTAAGAACGCTGCATGCACTTTGTCCAGAGTTTTGGTAATTTACTGTGGCAAGAATGATTCAAACTTGCAGATAGTACCAATGCAAGTGAATGTGCATTACGCACGATGAATTAATATATTTCATTGTATTTTTAAAATTATTATTCACTGAATCTTCGATGTCCGCTACCAAAGGGAAATCAAACATTTTTTTTTTAAATGTTGCATAAACATATAACCCGTGAGAGTCATTTCCCCCCTTGCGGAAGACAAAATATTTTGACGGGTCCCGAGGGAAAAAGCCTCGGGGATTGTCCGCTGACAGGTAAAACTACTTGATGGAGACGAAACTGTTTGCTGACCGCCCCCCCTCCACCACCTCCTTCATCCTCCTCCTCCTACTACTCCCCCTCCCCCATGTCCGTTATCTAGGATGAAGCGTTGCAATGTAAGTGACGACCGCGTTCCCCGAGAAGGGAGTTCTCTGGTGATGAGAGCAGAACACAAGTTAAAAGATAGAACAAAGGAATTGAACGAGTTATGTAAAGCATGTGCCGAAGAATAAATAGAAGCAAGGAAAAATAAAAATTTTCAAAAAGTGGAATGTCATAAAGGGGGATCAATAACTGTTTGGTGATAGAAAAATTATGATGATGATGGAAGTGAAGCGATTAAGAAAAAAAAAAAGACTAGATTTTTAACTGTATATTTAGAATTTCTGCCTGTGTCTACCTCCATCCACTGGGGGAAAAAAACTGCCCTCTCGACTGACATTAAGGTTATAATGCGGGATGCTTTTTATAGTGACATACGCAACTAGTACCTCATCTTTTATGCCACAAAGCACTTAAATTTTCTTTCTTCTTCCGCGTTTTCCGATTACAGCCTTCCCGCATTCGAAAGGCGGTAGTAACGTTCTGGGCGTTAGGCCAAACATCTTTATCCTTTAGATTAAATAATTTTTACATCTATACCCATTTTTCTTCAATCACGGGCTTAGCAACGACAATATCTAAAACATCAGCCTACTAATAAAATGGTTAAGCAATAAGCAGTAACTGAAAATTCTTGATTTCGTACTTTATTGTAATGCTCGTGAATTTTGGCAGGTTGTATTCCCCCCCCCCATAACATGCAACTTATTAACCCATTGATGTCTCAACTTAGGTTTCCTTACAGTCTGAGAAGCGAACAATATCTTTCATGACTTGAATGATTACAAATTTTGGTACTGTAATACATCGATGCTATTACCCGGTAAGTGGCAATCGTAAGCTCGGAATGGCAACAACTTCGACCGATATATCTTGGTTCAGTAAGAACACTGTAACCTCATAAAGAGAGAGAGAGAGAGAGAGAGAGAGAGAGAGAGAGAGAGAGAGAGAGAGAGATCAAACTGAAACATAATTAGAACTTTACAGGTATCAAGGAAAGTCATACCCAAGATCTGATTTCCAAGCACCCATCATGGAAAAGAAGAAAAAATTAAATCCGCTGAAAATATGGGGAAACAAAGAAGTCGCAACCTGCTGAGCTGACCATTATTGTACACTAAACACTGACTATCGATGAACTAACTTGTTAAGTCCGCCAACGCTCACACTAGCAGGTTAGACTACCCAAGGCCAAGAGAAAGAGAACGTCTGCTCACTTCCCCCCAAATCCCCCATGCAGAAGGAGCTTTGTCTACCTCCTTATTGCGTCAGCAAGTGAATTGCCGTAATGAGCAGGTACCTCTACGATACGTCATCGCCTGCGTAGTTACCTCGGGTGGCGGGGTTGGGGGGGGGAGACTCCCCCAAGTTGGGTAGACCTTGTCTCCCTTGGACTTACTACCATCCTCCCTACACAATCAACTTGGTTCGTTGCAGACCAAGCCACCCTTGTGCTGACAGGTTCTAGCTGCTCTTGGGCAGCCCTTAACCGCTGTCAATTAATGAACAGTGAGTGTCAATGTTTCCGGACTTTCGAATCAGATTGTATACAGCACTACAAATTGTTTGGTTTTAATAACAAACGGAAATTGACTCACGAAACCTGATGACGAGGGACGCAAATATTTCTGTCCAAAATAATTTACGTAAATTTACTCTCGATACTTCGTGGCGAAGGACACGAAAATTTTTCTCCACGACAACTTGGGAAAATTATCTGAATTATCATGAAAATATTACCCGATAACGTCTGTCAACTTTTAGGAATAAAAACGGTTCATTTCCATGAATTACACTTTTGTCTGACGCACATTCCCTTTCATAAACTAAAACGTACTGACTTCCTATTTAAAAAGAAAAGTGAATTCGTCTCGGGACTTACGTAAAAATACCAATGTTCGTAGAAAAAAAAAAAACTAGTAAAATTTAATACTGGCGAATATCTGGCCTAGTGGCTCGAGAACACCCATTCAACAGGTCACAGTCATGACATTAGACCAAAATGTTTTCCTCATTTGGATCGATCCTTAAGTCTATATCCAGAGAGGCTCCGTATTATCAACCACGCAAAAAAAATAAATAAAATAAAAAAAGCTGGAAATTGGGGGGAGGGGGGTGAGGATAGGGGGAAATAACGAATTGAATACAGAATTTAGGCCAAAGGCCAAGCACTGGGACCTATTTGGTCATTCGGCGCTGAAACGGAAATCGAAAGTAAAAGGTCTGAAAGGTATAACGGGAGGAAAACCTCGCAGTTGCACGACGAATCAATTGTTAGGGAGGGTGGAAAGTAAGATGGAAGAAAGAGAATATGAAAGGATGTACAGTAACAGGAATGAAAGGGATTGCAGCTAAGGGCCGAAGGCACGCTGCAAAGAACCTTAAGTAATGCCTACAGTGCACCGCATGAGGTGCACTGACGGCGTACCCGCCTAAGGGGGGCTGGAAATTACGAGTTGATTATCTAAATGGAGTCGCCGAGACGCTGCTCTCTAGCCGAGATCACGGTCTAGGTATACCTAGACCGTGGTCAAGCCAATCTGGAGTAGCTGAATTATGTTCACTCGAACGCAAGGAATAGTCGACACTGAATGGATGACTGTCCTTTGAACAAAAGAGAGAGAGAGAGAGAGAGAGAGAGAGAGAGAGAGAGAGAGAGAGAGAGAGAAGGGTCCCTCTTTGACGTTAGCATACGTCGAGAGCTGCAGTAAAACTAAACGAGGTTACGAACTTACAAGTCTCCAGCCGTTAGACACAGTTTTGGCTTCGAGTCTCAAACCGTGTGACTACGAAATGTCAAGAGGATAAAGTGGAAAGAATATAATTATCACTCAAAGAACTAGCGGCATCAGTGCACCGTTCAGCAACTTCAGATGAACTTTATCACTTGAGTATTCATGAATGGTGAATTTACGAATGCGTTTGTGAAACGGTACGATGCGCTGCTTTTTTGTAACACAGAACAAGTGAGTCATTTATTTTTCATATATTATAAATATACCACTTTCTAGCAAGAAAACGAAATCTCGTTTCTCGACGGTGAAAATGTGGCTCGAACTCACATGCCAAGTTTGAAATAGTTTATAAAGCAGAACTCTGTAAAGTATTAAACCCCACCCAGACGATGACAGTTTATTCATCCAGATACACGTACGTTAAAATCCAGGTTGCGTTGCATGACATTTCTGAAAGGTCTGCTCTTAGACCATGATATTTGAAGTAAGATACAATCAAGTAACCCGGTAACTCCACCCATGCAACTTTGAAACTGACGAAGACATTCATGACGCCTCAATGCTTTGTCTGTTCTGTTGAGCGACGTGGCAATGGATGCTCTAGTTCAGTGGTTCTTAACCTTTTTATTACCACGATCCCCTCTGAGAGTTGGTCCTTCCCGCCACAACCCCACTTGCATCTGTGAGTAAAATTCCCTCCCGGATTTGAAGGAAAATGAAAATTAAAGAGAAGGGGTGTTTTTATTCTTAAGCCCAACGAGTCTAACTAGAGTAGTAGACTATAGGAAACTATCGTTTAAGGCGATACTTTTGCATTTTTTCATAAACTTCTGAATATTAGTTCCTCACTCTTGTTAAGAGAATAATGAATATAAATAGAATTTTTAATTATTTCTTAGAGCTTGCGCCCCCAAGGTTGAGAACCGTTACTCTAGTTTCATTTTTTATTTATTTTTTTTTTTTTTTTAGGGGGAGGGAGGCAAGGTACTGGTTTTGCTTTAGTTTAGTAAACCTATGGAATTATTTCTGTACCAGCATTAATACATGCGTGCAAATTTCTTTAATATGAACGCAATGCAGAGCTTCATTCCAGTTCATATCAGCAACGAGGTGACGTCCGATATTATAACTGCTAATAGCTAACGAACTCGGAGTCACTCGGTTAATGTCCGTTACGTCGTACTGTACTTAAGGTGGTGTGACGCCAATTATTTATCTTGAACAAGTCCACTATACCTATTTCACTTCCCTGAGAAATCGAGTCCTTCATCTACATGATAATGAATGAACAGGGAGGTGCTATTAACGATAAATGTCTACATGACATTCTATCCGCTTGCTTTTCACGAAATAAAATCCTTACGTTCACTGTAGCGGTTAAAGTAGCTTAGCAATCCCTTAAAATGACGCAAAAAAAAAAAAAAAAAATATATATATATATATATATATATATATATATATATATATATATATATATATATATATATATATATATATATATATATATATATATATATATATTAAAGCCCAGAAACAGCAGCAAAGGAATTTTAACTCTCCTGCATGAAGAAATCAGCTTTATATCTGAAGAGCATAGCTTTTTT
>JANJGK010000014.1:17147684-17165184 GCA_039081455.1 Macrobrachium rosenbergii | reverse complement strand
ATCATAACGGATTCCATCAAGTTCCTAGAAATACGTTCTTTACTTCGTAATATTACACTGCTTTGCATCCAATTTATTTTTTGGGACTTTTCACTTAGATGCAAAAATTTTCTGATGTTTTTGAATTCTTGATCTGAAAGCTCAGGACTGACTATTTGCAAGGCTTGAAGAAACATCGACGAAAAAACTGAAATTCACTGGCCCTGGAAGATGGATGCTGGAAACAAAAAAGACAAACCCGGAACTGTGGCAAAGGCTGGCGGATGGACAGCAGTGGGGACCGCTGGAAGTTCACTGGCCTTCGAAGATGGAAGGTGGAAACACAAAAGAGAAGCCCGGAACTGTGGCTGGCGGACGGACAGCAGTTGGGGGGCTGCTGGAAGTTCACTGGCCTTGGAAGACGGAAGGTGGAAACACAAAAGAGAAGCCTGGAACTGTAGTACCCAACCCTGTGGAAGGACAGCGGTTGGGTTAGAAGTTCACTGGCCTAGAAGACAGACAGTGGAAACAAAAGAGAAGTCCAGAACTATAGCCAAACCCAGCAGACCCACTGTGGCCAAGGCCGGCGGATGGACAGTGGTTGGGGGGCCGCTGGAAGTTCACTTGTAAAGTCACCAATTCGGCGCCAGGATAGTGTTTCGGCGGCGCCATTAATTAAGTCTCCGCTGAGCTTGTTTTCTTTGGTGACTTCCCGTTTTCTTCAAGCTCAATTAGTCACGCCTAAAACGTGCCAGGTCACGCATTTTAATCATTTTTACTTTATGGTATTTATACGAATGTCACACATTGTGTATCACATGTTTCTTCATTCACAGGCATCAAGACTGTATCTATATTGTAGCTCTGTATGTTTTGTATTGTAATTTGTACTCGTTCACTGCATATTATTGTTTATTGTTTCGACCTCAGGTCACAGTCAATTCCATTGTCTCTCACGGCCCGGCGTCAGTCGGCCGCAATATAAGCTGCCTGGATCTGTAATAAAGTAGCAGTAACCTTTACCTGCTCGTTTCTTTGACACCTTACAGTGGTGACCCCCGGAGTATCCCGGAGCCATTAGCGGACTCACACGGCGACTCAGTCTTGGCTCCAGGATTTCTCCAAAACGCTCTTAGCGGCCTAAACACGGCGCTGTAACCAGCGTTTGAGCGTGCTGACTCTCGTCGGCGTACCCCACCAGCGTCACTAGCGGAACCACACGGCGCACGAAAGTGCGTACTGACGCGAGTACCCCACTCCAGTAAGGGGTCAAAGGAGCGAGCATGGACGCGGATATCCCCTCCTTCATGCAGTTAAACGCGGACCCCGCGGACTCCGAGGTTTACCTACCTCCCATCACAGCCGTGCCCGCCCCCGCATCGAGGCCCTCCCGCAACTCCACACCAGCGCCCCGAACACACGACGGCCGGGCAACACAATCGCGGGCCGCCCTCACCGTAAAGCTGCCGCCGTTTACGCAGGGGAACCCATCGATGTGGCTGCGCAGGGTGGAGAGCCACTTCAGAATCGCGGACCTCACGGACGAAATCCTACAGGCCGACACAGTGCTCAACGCCCTTCCGGAGGACGTGTACAACAAACTCATCTCGCGAGTACCCGAAACACACACCCTCACATACAGCACCACAAAAAAGTTCCTCCTCGAAGCTTGCTCCCTGCCCATCGCCGAGCGGGCCGCCCGTGCTATCGACCTTGCCAATAATCCACGCCACGACCTCAATCCAAGAGACGCTTGGGGCATGGTCGTAGATCTCCTGTCAATACCAGTCTTGGGTGGCACAAACAAGCGGCAGGAGATAAGCTTCATACGGGAAATCTTCCTTCGCCAACTCCTCCCGGAAGTACGCAACCAGATCGCTCACCCCTACACCATGCCTGTCGAGGACCTCGTAGAGGCGGCACAACACCTCACAGACTCCGTCAAGGCTTCACAGCGGCTAAAACCGGCCACACAGCCGGTCAGCTCCGTCCAGCCTGAAGAGGACGTAGAGCAGCCCGTCAACGCCATCGCCAACAGACGTCCACCGAACCACAGCAGACGGAGGTCCCCGGGCTTCTGTCGCTACCACAAGTGGTTCGGAAAGGACGCTCGAAACTGCCTCCCGCCCTGCTCGTTCAACCGTTCAAAAAACGGGGGTGGCGGCGGCCAGCAGGACAGGCCGCCATGGCAGCCGAAGAACCCAGGGCCTCAAAAACAGTAGGTTTTTACGTCCGCGACACCGTCTCCGGCAGGATGATGCTGGTCGACACAGGAGCCTTTAAGTCGGTCTTCCCAGCATCCAGAGAGGACCGCAACCAGACACCAGACCCGGCCGCCTTCCTGACGGCCGCCAACGGAACCCCCATCCTCTCCTACGGCACCAGGCTCCTGTCGATCTCCATCCTTGGCCAGAGTTACTCCTGGGACTTCATCGTCGCGGACGTAGGAACCCCACTCCTGGGGGCCGATTTTCTGGCGCACTTCGGCCTGCTAGTCGACGTGGGGCGCAAGCGCCTCCTCGATACCGACTCCTGCCGGTCTCTCCCGTTAACGGCGGGACCCAGACCCACCATCAGTGCCGTCGCCCCCCACCAGTATGCACACCTTCTGTCGGAGTTCCCTGAGGTGTTTAAGCCCGAGCTTCGCCAAGTCCCCGGGGCCCCAGCCAAGCACGGCATATACCACCATATAGTGACTAAAGGGCCCCGACACATGCGAAGTTCCGCAGGCTTCCCCCTCAGCGCCTTCAGGAGGCGAAAAAAGCATTCGCGGAGATGGAACAGATGGGCATCTGCAGGAAAGCCTCCAGTCCATGGGCCTCCCCCCTCCACATGGTGCAGAAACCGGACGGCTCCTGGAGACCCTGCGGCGACTACAGGCGGCTCAACATTGCAACGGAGCCCGACCACTACCCTCTGCCCAATATGCAAGACCTCACGGCCTCCTTTCACGGGGCCAAAATATTCACTAAATTGGACCTTCTTAAATTATTTCCAGGTACCTGTTGCGCCAGAGGACATACCAAAGACAGCCATCATCACGCCCTTCGGGTCCTATGTGTTCGCCTTCTCCACCTTCGGGCTGAGGAACGCCGGGGCCACCTTCCAGCGGCTCATGGACAGCATCCTGGGGGACCTAAAATTCTGCGTCTGCTACGTCGACGACATTCTCATATTTTCCAGGTCTCACAGCGAACACCAGAGGCACATCAAAGCAGTCCTCCAGCGCCTCCAAGAAAACGGCCTCGTCGTCCGTTTTGACAAGTGTACCTTCGGCGTCCAGAAAGCAGAATTCCTGGGTCACGAGGTGTCTCCGACAGGCGTCCGCCCTCTTACATCGAAAGTGGCAGCCGTAGCCAAGTTCCCGACACCCACCTCCATCAAGGCCGTCCAGGAGTTCCTTGGGATGGTAAACTTCTACAGGCGGTTCATCCCCGGGATCGCGCACACCACGGCCCCCCTGACGGAAGTCCTAAAAGGTCAACCGAAGTCCCTGTCTTGGGGACCCAGCCAGCAGCAGGCCTTTTCCCTGACGAAGGCCGCCCTCACCAAGGCAACCGCCTTGGCACACCAGGATCCCAAGGCTCCCCTCCAGCTGACGACAGACGCCAGTAACGTTGCCTGCGGTGCTGTTCTGGAGCAAATCATCAACGGCGCCCCCCAGCCCATCGCCTTCTTCAGCAAGAAGTTCAGTCCCGCAGAGTCCCGCTACAGCACCTTCGACAGGGAACTCTGCGCGATGTACCGCGCAGTTCGGCACTTCAAGTTCCTCCTGGAGGGGACGCCCTTCACAATCTTCACAGACCACCAGCCACTGGTTCACGCCTTCACGAAGCAGGGGGACGCATGGTCTTCCAGACAGCAGCGCCACCTCTCAGCCATAGCCGAATTTACCTGTTCCGTCAGGTACCTCCCCGGCAAGAAAAATCCCGTAGCAGACGCCCTCTCCAGAGTCGAGTTGAACGCAGTGCAGCTTGGTGTAGATTACCAGGACCTTGCCAGAGAACAGGCCGCTGACCCAGAAACCCCAGCATACCGCACCGCCATCACATCCCTCAAGTGGCGGGACGTGACCCTCGCCCCCGGAGGCCCCAGCCTGCTCTGTGACATCAGCACAGGCCAGCCCCGCCCTTTGGTTCCAGCCTCACGCCGCCGCCAGGTATTCGACATCATTCACGGCCTCTCACACCCCTCCGGCAGGACCACGGCCAAACTGCTTTCAAAAAAGTTCGTCTGGCACGGGGTGCAAAAGGACGCCACAGCCTGGGCAAAACAGTGCCTGCAGTGCCAGACCAGTAAAGTGGGTCGTCACACGCAGTCGGGGGTAGGCGAGTTCCCACAGCCAGGGCGCCGCTTCGGCCACATCCACATCGACGTCGTCGGGCCCCTTCCCCCATCAGGCGGATCCAGATACCTCCTCACGGTGGTAGACCGTTCGACGAGGTGGCCCGAAGCCACGCCCATGCAAGAAGCCACCGCCAGCGCGTGCGCTGAGGCCCTGCTCTCCAGTTGGGTTAGCCGCTTCGGCGTCCCGGACCACATCACAACCGACAGGGGCCCCGCTTTCCTCTCCGAGTTGTGGTCTGCCCTGGCTCAACTGCTGGGAACCACGCACCACACCACCACAGCGTACAACCCAGCGGCCAACGGCCTGGTTGAACGGTTCCACAGGTCCTTAAAGTCATCCCTCATGGCCCGCTGCACCGCCGAGGACTGGAAACATCAGCTGCCGTGGGTCCTCCTCGGGTTGAGGACCGCCCCCAGAGCCGACGGCACCCCATCCGCAGCTGAACAAACCTATGGGGAACCCCTCGTGGTGCCGGGAGAGCTCGTGACGGATGATCGCCACTCCCCATCTCTGCAGAGGCTCCGCGGCGTGGCCGGCAAGTTCGCCCCTTGCAGGCGCTCATACATCGACAAAGCAACCACCTTCATGCCGCCACAGCTGTCATCCGCCACCCACGTCTTCGTCAGAGTCGACGCCGTCCGTCCACCACTAACTAAGCCCTACAGGGGACCCTTCCGCGTGCTGGAGCGGAACAGCAAGGCGTTCCGGCTGGCACTCCCAGGCAAGAACGACTGGGTTTCCATAGACCGGCTAAAGCCCGCCTTCCTGTCGGAGAGTCCCGGCAGCGACGCAGCACCCCTTCCGCCCAAACGCACTCCAGCACGCCCTCACCCCCGCAGGCGCGGCCGCCCCAGGAAGGGACCGCCCAAACAGCACCCTCACAGGCGGGAGGCCCCTCAGTTATCTTCAAGGAGCCGCGGCACCCTTCAGCGTCCCACCAGGTACAGGGATTAATCAGACGCGTCCCTCGTCTTGGGGGGGGAGTATTTGTAAAGTCACCAATTCGGCGCCAGGATAGTGTTTCGGCGGCGCCATTAATTAAGTCTCCGCTGAGCTTGTTTTCTTTGGTGACTTCCCGTTTTCTTCAAGCTCAATTAGTCACGCCTAAAACGTGCCAGGTCACGCATTTTAATCATTTTTACTTTATGGTATTTATACGAATGTCACACATTGTGTATCACATGTTTCTTCATTCACAGGCATCAAGACTGTATCTATATTGTAGCTCTGTATGTTTTGTATTGTAATTTGTACTCGTTCACTGCATATTATTGTTTATTGTTTCGACCTCAGGTCACAGTCAATTCCATTGTCTCTCACGGCCCGGCGTCAGTCGGCCGCAATATAAGCTGCCTGGATCTGTAATAAAGTAGCAGTAACCTTTACCTGCTCGTTTCTTTGACACCTTACACACTGACCGTGGAAGAAGGAAGCTGGAAACAAAAAATTGAAGCCGGAACTGTGGCCGAGGCCGGCAGACAGTAAGCGGTTGCGGGGCCACTGGAAGTTCACTGGCCTTGGAAGATGGAAGCTGGAAACAAAAAAGAGAAGCCTGGAACTGTAGCCGAGGCTGGCAGACGGACAGCGGTTGGGGAGCTGCTGGAAGTTGGAAGTTTGAAACAAAAAAGAGAAGCCTGGAACTGTGGCTGAGGCCGGCGGACGGACAGCAGCTGGGGGGCCGCTGGAAGTTCACTGGCCTTGGAAGATGGAAGTTCAAAACACATAAGAGAAGCCCGGAACTGCAGCTGAGACCTGTGGATGGACAGCGGTTGGGGTGCTGCTGGAAGTCACTGGCCTTGGAAGATGGAAGCTGGAAACATAAAAGAGAAGCCCGGAACTGTGAAAGAGGCAGGCAGACGGACAGCGGTTGGGGGCCACTAGAAGTTCACTGACCTTGGAAGGTGGAAGTTGGAAACACAAAAGAGAAGCCAGGAACTGTGTCCGAGGAAAGTGGACAGACAGCGGTTGGGGGGCCACGGGAAGTTCATGGGCCTTGGAAGTTGGAAGTTGGAAACAAAAAAGTGAAGTCCGGAACTGTGGCCGAGGCCGGTGGACGGACAGCGGTTGGGGGGCCACTGGAAGTTCACTGGCCTTGGAAGATGGAAGCTGGAAACAAAAAAGAGAAGCACAGAACTGTGCCCAAGGCCAGCAGACGGACAGCGTTTGGGGAGCCGTTGGAAGTTCACTGGCCTTGGATGATGGAAGTTGGAAACACAAAAGGGAAACCTGGAACTGTGGCCGAGGTCAGAGGATGGACAGCGGTTGGGGGGCTACTGGAAGTTCACTGGCCTTTGAAGATGGAAGTTGGAAACACAAAAGAGAAACCTGGAACTATGGCCGAGGCCGGCAGATGGACAGCGGTTCGGGGGCCGCTGGAAGTTCACTGAGCCTGGAAGATGGAAGCTGGGAACACAAAAGAGAAGCCCAGAACTGTGGCCGAGGCAGGCAGATGGACAGCAGTTGGGCGTCCGGGACGCTGGACGTTCACTGGCCTTGGAAGATGGAAACTGGAAACACGAAAGAGAAGCCGAGACTTGTGGCCGGGGCTGGAGTATGGGGGGGGCTGCTGGAAGTTCACTGGCCCTGGAGTATGGAAGCAGGGAGCACAAAACAGAATCCCGGAGCTGTGGCCAAGGTCGGCAGATGTAGAGGTTGGGCGACCCCTGAAAGTTCACTGGACCTGGAAGATGGCAGCTGGAAACAGAAAAGAGAAGCCCGGAACTGTGGCTGAGGCCGGCGGACGGACTGTGGTTTGGGGAGCCGCTAAAAGTTCACTGGTCCTGGAAGTTGGAAGCTGAAAACACAAAAGAGAAGCCCGGAATTGCAGCAGAGGTCGGCGGATGGACAGCAGTTAGGGGGCCGCTGGAAGTTCACAGGCCCAGGAAGATGGAAATAGGGAACGCAAAAGAGAAGCCCAGATTTGTGGTTGAGGACGGTGGATGGACAGCAGTTGGGGGGCTGCTGGAAGTTCACTGGCCCTGGAAGATGGAAGCTGGAAACAAAAAAAGAAAAGCCCAGAACTGTGACGCAGGCTGGCGGATGGACAGCGGGCTGCTGGAAGTTCACTGGCCCTGGGAGATGGAAGGTGGAAACACAAAGGAGAATCACGGAACTGTGGCCGAGGCTGGCAGATGGACTGCGGTTGTGGGGCTGCTGAAAGTTAACTGGCCCTGGAAGAAGGAAGCTGGAATCACAAAAGAGAAGCCCAGAAGTGTGGCCGAGGCAGGCAGATGGACAGCTGTTGGGGGGGCAGCTGGAAGTTCACTGGCCCTGGAAGATGGAAGCTGGAAACAAAAGAGAAGCCCAGAACTGTGGCCGAGGACGGCGGATGGACAGTGGTTGGGGAGCAGCTGAAAGTTCATTGGCCCTGGAAGATGGAAGACAGAAACACAAAAGCGAAGCCCGGAATTGTGGCCGAGGCTGTCGGATGGACTGTGGTTGGGGGGCCGCTGGAAGTTCAATGGCCCCGGAAGATGGAAGCTGGAAACACAAAAGAGAAGCCTAGACTTGTGGCCGGAGGATGGGCGGCCGATGAAGTTCACTTGCCCTGGAAGATGGAAGCAGGGAGCACAAAAGAGCATCCCGGAGCTGTGGTCGAGGCCGGCAGATGTACAGAGGTTGGGGGGCTGCTGGAAGTTCTGTGGCCCTCGAAGATGGAAGCTGGAAACACAAAATAGAAGCCTGGAACTGTGTTCAAGGCCTGCCGATGGACGGTGGTTGGGGGGCCGCTGGAAGTTCACTGGCCCTGGAAGATGGAAGCAGGGAGCGCAAAAGAGAATCCTGGAGCTGTGGCCGAGGACAGCGGATGGACAGAGGTTGGGGGGCCACTGGAAGTTCTCTGGCCCTGGAAGATGGAAGTTGGAAACACAAAAGAGAAGCCCGGAACTGTGATCAAGGCCTGCCAATGGACAGCGGTTGCAGGGTCGCTGGAAGTTCACTGGCCCTGGAAGATGGAAGTAGGGAGCAAAGCTAAGCACAGACTTATGGCCAGGGCCGGAGGATGGGGGGCCGCTAGAAGTTCACTGGCCATGGAGGATGGAAGCAGGGAGTGCAAGAGAATCCTGGAGTTGTGGCCGAGGCCGGAGGATGGATAGCAATTGGGGGACAACTGGAATTCCTCTGGCCCTGGAAGATGAGAGAGCAAAAGAGAAGCCTGGAACTGTGGCTGAGGCCGGCGGAAGGGCAACAGTTGGGGGGCCGTTGAAAGTTCATTAGCCATGGAAGTTGTAAGCTGGAAACGCAAAAGAAAAGCCCGGAAGTGTGGCTGAGGCCGGACAATGGACAGCAGTTGGAGGGCCGCTGGATGTTTACTGGCCGTGGAAGATGTAAGCAAGGAACGCAAAAGAGAAGCCTGGAGCTGTGGTCGAGGCCGGTTGATGGACAGCGGTTGGGGGGCCAATGGAAGTTCACTGGCCCTGGAAAATGGAAGCTGGAAACAGAAAAGAGAAGCACAGAACTGTGTCTGAGGCCGGCAGATGGACAGCGATTGGGGGGCCGCTGAAAGTTCACTGGCCCTGGAAGATGAAAGCAAAAAAGAGAAGCTCAGAACTGTGGCTGAGGCCAGCAGATGGACAGCCGTTGGGGGACCACTATAAGTTCCCTGGCCCTGGAAGATGGAAGCTGGAAACACAAAAGAGAAGCCCAGAATTGTGGCTGAGGCCAGCGGATGGAGCGGTTGGGTGGCTGCTGAAATTTCACTGGCCCTGGAAGATGGAAGCTGGAAACAAAAAAGAGAAGCACAGAACTGTGGACGAGGCCGATGGATGGACACATTTGGAGGGCCGCTGAAAGTTCACTGGCCCTGGAAGATGGAAGCAAACAAGAGAAGCTCAGAACTGTGGCTGAGGCCAGTGGATGGACAGCCGTTGGGGGGCCACTGAAAGTTCACTGGCCCTGGAAGATGGAAGCTGGAAACACAAGAGAGAAGCCCAGAACTGTGGCTGAGGCCAGCAGATGGAGTGGTTGGGTGGCTACTGAAATTTCACTGGCCCTGGAAGATGGAAGCTGGAAACAAAAAAGAAAAGCCCGTAACTGTGGTCAAGGCCAGCGGATGGAGCGGTTGGGTGGCTGCTGAAATTTCACTGGCCCTGGAAGATGGAAGCTGGAAACACAAAAGAGAAGCCCAGAACTGTGGCTGAGGCCAGTGGATGGAGCAGTTGGGTGGCTGCTGAAATTTCACTGGCCCTGGAAGATGGAAGCTAGAAACAAAAAAGAGAAGCCCAGAATTGTGGTCGAGTCCAGCAGATGGACAGCGGTTGGGGGGCCTTGGAAGATGGAAGCTGGAAACAAAAAAGAGAAGCCCGAACCGTGGCTGAGGCCAGTGGATGGACAGCAGTTGGGGGGCCGCTGAAAGTTCACTGGCCATGGAAGGCAAGAACAGTGGCCGAGGCCAGCGGATCGACAGCGCTTGAGGGGCTACTGGAAGTTCATTGGCCCTGGAAGATGGAAGCTGGAAAAAAAAAAAAAAAAAAAAAAAAAAAAAAAAAAAGCCTAGAACTGTGGCCGAGGCCAGAGGATGGACAGCGGTTGGGGCGCCGCTGAAAGTTCACTGGCCCTGGAAGATGGAGGCTGGATACACAAAAGAGAAGCCTGGAACTGTGGCAGAGGCTGGCGGATGAACAGTGGTCGGGGGCCACTGAAAGTTTACTGGCCCTGGAAGATGGAAGCTGGAAACACAAAAGAGAATCTCAGAACTGTGGCCGATGCCGGTAGATGGACAGTGGTTGGGGGGCCACTGAAAGTTCACTGGCCTTGGAAGATGGAAGCTGGAAATACAAAAGAGAAGCCCAGAATTGTGCTGAGGCTGGTGGATGGACAGTGGCTGGGGCCGCCGGAAGTTCACTGGCCATGGAAGATGGAACCGAGAAACCGCCGGAAGTTCACTGGCCATGGAAGATGGAACCGAGGAACACAAAAGAAAAGCCCGAATTCTGGCCGAGGCCAGAGGATGGACAGCAGTTGGGGGGTCACTGGAAGTTCACTGGCCCTGGAAGATGGAAGCTGGAAACAAAAAAGAGAAGCCTGGAACTGTGGCCGAGGCCGGCAGATAGACAGTAGTTGTGGGGCTGCTGAATGTTCACTGGCCCTGGAAGATGGAAGATGGAAACACAAAGGATAAGCCCAGAACTGTGGCCGAGGCCGTCGGCTGAGCAGCGGTTGGGGGGCCGCTGGAAGTTCACTGGTCGCGGAAGATGGAAGCTGGAAACACAAAAGAGAAGCCAAGAACTGTGGCCGGGGCTGGAGGATGGGGGGCCGCTGGAAGTTCACTGGTCCTGGAGGATGGAAGCAGGGAGCACAAAAGAGAATCCCGGAGCTGTGGCCGATGCTGGCCGGCGTACAGAGGTTGGGGGGCCGCTGCAAGTTCACTGGCCCTGGAGGATGGAAGGAGGGAGCACAAAAGTTAAGCACAGACTTGTGTCCGGGGCTGGAGGATGGGGGGGGGGGCGCTGGAAGTTTACTGGCCATGGAAGATGGAAGCAGGGAGTGCAAAAGAGAATCCTGGAGCTGTGGCCGAGGCCAGCAGATGGACAGCAATTGGGGGGCTGCTGGAATTCCTCTGGTCCTGGAAGATTGAAGCACAACAGAGGTTGGGGGGCTGCTGAAAGTTCTGTGGCCCTGGAAGATGGAAGCTGGAAACACAAAAGAGAAGCCCGGAACTGTCGTCGAGGCCTGCTGATGTACAGCGGTTGGGGGGCCGCTGGAAGTTCACTGGCCCTGGAAGATGGAAGCAGGGACTGCAAAAGAGAATCCTGGAGCTGTGGCCGAGGCTGGCGGATGGACAGAGGTTGGGAGACCACTGGAAGTTCTCTGACCATGGAAGATGTAAGTTGGAAACACAAAAGAGAAGCCCGGAACTATGGTCGAGGCCTGCTGATGAATAGCGGTTGGGGGGCCGCTGCAAGTTCACTGGCCCTGGAAGATGGAAGCAGGGAGCACAAAAGTTAAGCACAGACTTGTGGCCAGGGCTGGAGGATGGGGGGCCACTGGAATTTCACTGGCCATGGAGGATGAAAGCAGGGAGTGCAAAAGAGAATCCTGGGGCTGTGGCCAAGGCCTGCGGATGGACAGCAATTGGGGGGCTGCTGGAATTCATCTGACCCTGGAAGATGGAAGTGCAAAAGATAAGCTTGGAACAGTGCCTGAGGTTGGTGGAAGGGCAACAGTTGGGGGGCCACTGGAAGTTCACTGGCCCTGGAAGATGAAAGCTGGAAACACAAAAGAAAAGCCCGGAACTGTGGCCGAGGCCGGCTGATGGACAGCGGTTGGAGGGCCGCTGGAAGTTTACTGTCACTGGAAGATGGAAGCAGGGAACACAAAATAGAAGCCTGGAAGTTTGGCCGAGGCCGGCAGATGGACAGTGGTTGGGGGGCTGCTGAAAGTTCACTGGCCCTGGAAGATGGAAGCAGGGAGCACAAAAGAGAAGCCCAGACTTGTAAGCGGGGCAGGAGGATGGGGCTGCTGAAAGTTTACTGGCCCTGGAAGATAGAAGCAGGGAGCGCAAAAGAGAATCCCAGAGCTGTGGCCGAGGCCGGAGGGTGGACAGAGGTTGGAGGGCCACTGGAAGTTCTTTGGCCCTGGAAGATGGAAGTGCAATAGAGGAGCCTTGAACTGTGGCTGAGGCCGGCAGATGCTTAGTGGTTCGGTTGCACTGAAAATTCATTGGCCCTGGAAGATTGAAGCTGGAAATGCAAAAGAGAAGCCCAGAACTGTGGCTGATGCCGGCAGATGGACAGCGGTTGGGGGGCCGCTGGAATTTCACTGGCCCTGGAAGATGGAAGCAGGAACTGCAAAGAAGAAATTTAAGTTAAGTATACCTTAGTTTTACCAGACCACTGAGCTGATTAACAGCTCTCCTAGGGCTGGCCCAAAGGATTAGACTTATTTTTACGTGGCTAAGAACCAATTGGTTGCTTAGCAACGGGACCTTCAGCTTATTGTGGAATCCGAACCACATTATAGCGAGAAATGAATTTCTATCACCAGAAATAAATTCCTCTAACTCTTCATCAGCCAACCGCAGGAATTGAACTCCGGTCCATCTAGCGACAGTCTGAAGCTCAACCGACTCGTTGGGGGGCCACTGGAATTTCACTGGCCCTGAAAAATAGAAGCAGGGAGCGCAAAATCAACCCGGAACTATGGCCGTGGCTGGTGGATGGACAGCGGTTGGGGGCCGTTGGAAGTTCATTGGCCCTGGAAGATGGAGGCTGGAATCACAAAAGAGAAGCATGGAACTGTGGCCGAGGCCAGCAGATGGACAGTGGTTGTGAGGCTGCTGGAAGTTCACTGGCCTTGGGAGATAGAAGCTGGAAACACAAAAGAGAAGACCGGAACTGTGGCCAAGGCCAGCCGATGGACAGTGGTTGGGGTGCCGCTGGAAGTTCACTGGCCCTGGAAGATGGAAGCAGGGAGCGCAAAAGAGAAGCCCAGACTTGTGGCCGGGGCCAGAGGATGGGGGGCCGCTGGACGTTCCCTAGCCCTGGAAGATGGAAGCGCAAAAGAGAAGCACAGAACTGCTGCCGAGGCCAATGGATGGACAGCGGTTGGGGGGCCGCTGGAAGTTCACTAGCCCTGGAAAATGGCAGCAGGGAGCGCAAAAGAGAAGCCCAGACTTGTGGCCGGGGCTGGAGGATGGGAGGCCGCTGGAAGTTCACTGGCCATGGAGGATGGAAATAGGGAGCGCAAAAGAGAATCCAGGCGCTGTGGCCGAGGCCAGCGGATGGACAGCAGTTTGGGGGCCATTGGAAGTTCTTTGGCCTTGGAAGATAGAAGCGCAAAAGAGAAGCCTGGAACTGTGGCTGAGACTGGCGGATGGAAAGCTGTTTAATAGCAGATTCTAAAAGATTTCACTGATTCCTTAGCCTGGCATGTATTATTTTTGCCCCAGTATTAGTAAAATGTTCAAGAATGACCTTGGAGATATCACTGACTTAATTAGTAATTAGTTACATCATATAGGCTATATATTTCCTACGCATTTGTATGTCTAATACATTTTTTAAAATGTTCATTTTGCAAAAAAATATTTATTATTTACCAAAGGAGAATATATTGAGTTGCTGTACTTTTATACACATAGGCAATCAGCTTATTCTTTCCATAGTCATTTTTAGTGATCAGTCTCTTTCCCTGCATAATCTGTTAATTGCCTCTTATCTGCTTCCAAGCTGTTGGGCCTAACTTTTGTAAAACCTCTCAGATATTTGCCCTTGTTTTGGTAGGTCCACTAATTCTTCAACTGTGTTGGATCCCAGGTACATCTGTTCCTTTCTAATCCCCATCTCTCAATTACACAAGCTTTCTTGTAAACTTATTTGTATATTTCTATCAGTCTGCTAAGTAAAGGACAATAAGTTGAAAGACCTAGCAACCCCTCCATGTTTCACTTTTCCCTTCGTGGCTATTGCCTTTATATATATAATATATATATAATATATATATATATATATATATATATATATATATATATATATATATATATATATATATATATATATATATATATATATATATATATATATATATACATACATACATATATATAGTATTTTCTAAAGGTCCCATATTTATAGCTAAAAATGATACAATTTTGAGTTTTCCTTGCTAACCACTGCGTAAACACAGCCTGCCTAAAAGGTTCCTTTTGGCCTCGGCCAAAGATTACCAGGAATGGCGTATTTTTTCGCTTCAACAATCTTGTTTGATTGTTTCTACAATTCCGTTTCCTTCTTCAAATAAAGCCAAATTCACGACATGACTTCGGGATTCGCGTGACATTTAACGTAATTACTGGGGATTTCAATTCATTTCGATGATGGATATGAAAAGGTATAATCTTTAACCTATGCAAAACTATATAAAGCGAATACCGCTTAAACTATCTAATCTATGCGAATCTGTATGAAGCAACTACTGCTTAAGTTAACTAATTTATGCAAAATTATATAGCGCAAATACTGCTTGAGCTAGCCAATTTATAGAAAATTATATAAAGCGAATACCTCTTTTCACGGTAGAGAGGAAGATGAATATACATACCCAAGTGTAAGTCCCTGCTAACTGACGCATTCTCAGGGGACTGCATTTGTGTTAATATGAATGCAGAAAACCTTTTAAATGCATTTTCCAGTACACTTAATCATCTGTAATCCTGTAAGAACAATCATTATCTATAACCCTGTAAGAACAATCATCACCTGTGATCCTATAGGAACAATCATCACCTGTCAACCTTTAAGAAATTCATCATCTATAATCCTGCAAGAACAATCATCACCTGTCATCCTGTAAGAACTATCATCACCTGTAACCTGTAAGAACAATCATCATCTATAATCCTGTAAGAACAATCATCATCTGTAATCCTATAAGAACACTGTGATCCTATAAGAACAATCATCACCTGTGATCCTATAAGATCAATCATCACCTAAGATCCTATAAAACAATCCTCACCTGTAAAGCTGTAAGAACAATTATCATCTATAATCCTATAAGAACAATCATCACCTGTGATCCTGTAAGAACAATCATCTATAATCCTGTAAGAACAATCATCATCTGTAATCCTTAAGAACACTGATCCTATAGGAACAATCCTCACCTGTGATCCTGTAAGAACAATCATCACCTAGGATCCTATAAGAACAATCATCACCTGTAAACCTGTAAGAACAATCATCATCTACAATCCTGTAAGAACAATCATCACCTGTACCCCTATAAGAATAATCATCACCTGTAAAGTAAGAACAATCATCATCTATAATCCTTTAAGAACAATCATCATCTGTAATCCTATAAGAACATTCATCATCTCTAATCCTATAAGAACAATCATCTTCTGTAATCCTGTAAGAATAATCATCTGTAATCCTATAAGAATAATCATCATCTGTAATCCTATAAGAACAATCATCATCTGTAATCCTACAAGAACAATAATCATCTGTAACCCTATAAGAACAATCATATTATGTAATCCTATAAGAACAATCATCAACTGTGATCCTATTAGAACAAACATCATCTATAATCCTGGAAGAACAATCATTATCAATAATCCTCTAAGAACAATCATCATCAATAATCCTGTAAGAACAATCATCACCTGTAATCCACAAAGAACAATCATCCTTTAAGAACATTCATCATCTATAATCCTGCAAGAACAATCATCACCTGTCATCCTGTAAGAACTATCATCACCTGTAACCCTGTAAGAACAATCATCATCTATAATCCTGTAAGAACAATCATCATCTGTAATCCTATAAGAACACTGTGATCCTATAAGAACAATCATCACCTGTGATCCTATAAGATCAATCATCACCTAAGATCCTATAAAACAATCGTCACCTGAAATCTTGTAAGAACAATCATCACCTGTGATCCTATAAGAACATTCATCACCTGTGATCCTATATGAACAATCATCACCAGTGATCCTATATGAACAATCACCACCTGTGATCCTATAAGAACAGTCATCACCTGTAAACCTGTAACAACAATCATCATCTATAATCCTGTAAGAATAATCATCACCTGTAATCCTACGAGAACAATCATATTCTGTAATCCTATAAGAACAATCATCACCTGTAAACCTGTAAGAACAATCATCATTTGTCATCCTATAAGAACAATCATCATCTGTAATCCTACAAGAACAATCATATTCTGTAATCCTATAAGGACAATCATCATCTGTAGACCTGTAAGAACAATCATCACCTATAATCCTATAAGAACAATCATCACCTGTGATCCTATAAGAACAATCATCACCTGTAAACCTGTAAGAGCAATCATCACCTGTGATCCTATAAGAACTACCATCACCTGTGATCCTGTAAGAACAATCATCACCTGTGATCCTATAAAAACAATCATCATCTATAATCCTATAAGAACAATCATCACCTGTGATCCTATAAGAACTACCATCACCTGTGATCCTGTAAGAACAATCATCACCTGTGATCCTATAAAAACAATCATCATCTATAATCCTATAAGAACAATCATCTGTAATCCTACGAGAACAATCATATTCTGTAATCCTTTGAGAACAATCATCTATAAACCTGTAAGAACAATCATCATCTGTTATCCTATAATAACAATCATCATCTGTAATCCTATAAGAACAATCATCACCTGTAAACATGTAAGAACAATCATCGTCTATAATCCTGTAAGAACAATCATCTGTAATCCTATAAGAATAATCATCACCTGTGATCCTATAAGAACAATCACCACCTGTAAACCTGCAAGAACAATCATCATCTATAATCCTGTAAGAACAATCATCATCTGTAATCCTGTAATAACAATCATCACCTGTAATCCTATAACCACACCAAGGGCATCACGGATCCTACGTCCTTACAAACGTAGGAAACCCACTGGATCAAAGAAATAAAATATTTGCGTGAAATCACGAAAGATCAGAAGATAACGAAATAGGGGTCACACGGGTCCCCCGAATCTCTCGCAACAAACATTTTGTGAGGGAGCGTGGCCGTTACCCTGCAGGTGAAAGGTCAAGGTCAAGAAAAAAGATCTCCCCTTAAGTTGTATCAGGGTCCTCAGTTGTGTAAAGGTAACGCAGTGGCACTGACTTACTGATTGACTGATCTGATTCGTTCTTACAAACTGGCGTCATCAACCGTAATATTAACACGGAAATTATATTATCAGCTGATCAGATTTTTCCCGCGGTAATCGAAAGTCTTGACAAAAAGAAAAAAAAAAAGGCTGAGTGGGGAAGTAGGCGCGAGCAGTCATAGTTCTATTAATAATTGATGAAATATTGAGACAATTTGAGCCTAAGTTGGACAAGATGAAAATCGAAATGGATTAGAGCAAATAAATGCTAAGACAAAAGAAGAGATTGTTACTTAAGCTATTTTAAATGTAGGATAAATATTGCTCAAAAAATATGTGCATCCACCCAAGGAAAATCTTTCCTTCTATTTATTAGGAGTTAATAACAATAATTATGTTGGTCCTGTCCTTCCGCTAGTCCTATGGCCATGTACTGTATGCTTTTGCAAAGGAATAAGTTTCTTTCTAAACACAGAGATTGAAGGAGGTAATTTTGATCATTGTCTAAATATAAAAATTTACGAATATATGTAAAGCAGTACCTTAAGACTGATA
>JANJGK010000014.1:17119700-17147584 GCA_039081455.1 Macrobrachium rosenbergii | reverse complement strand
AAATAATACAAGGGGCTCACACACACACACACACACAGATCTAAACGGGCATTCTGATTGACTGATTGATTAATTGTGGGTTATCTGGCGTCAAACTACCAGGGTTACTGACGCCGATTGATTAAAAACAAAAAACAAAAAAGAAAACTATAACTAAAATAAATAAATAAATATATAAACAATCCTAAGCTGCAACATAAGGCATTATACAAAGCTCTCCAACTTTTTTGTTACTCAAGAGTTCAAAACCACACACATATCTATAATATTTAAGATCTTTTCATTAATGCTAATTCTATTCCAAACTGCACAAGTTCTTGAGAATAACTGTCATCAATTTAATCAAGTGTTAGACTTCATTATTATACAAAAACACGTGGAACAATGAATTTTATTTTTACTAGCCAATAATGAAAACAATAATTTGCCCTTGAAAATAAAAGTTGTGGTAATTTTCAACGAGTTACTAAACCACGCACTGGGTCCATTATCAACACAGCTAATCACATTTGCTGAGTAATTCCTCTTAGAGAGAGAGAGAGAGAGAGAGAGAGAGAGAGAGAGAGAGAGAGAGAGAGAGAGAGAGAGAGAGAGAGAGAGAGAGAGGATTTTACAACTCGTAAATTTTGGCTACCAATCATTTTTCCTTAAAATTTTCCCTTATATATTAGCAAAGTTCAGTTTAGTTTTTCATGGAATTTTGTGTGAAAATATTAAAATATAACGAAGAGAGAGAGAGAGAGAGAGAGAGAGAGAGAGAGAGAGAGAGAGAGAGAGAGAGAGAGAGAGAGAGAGAGAGAGAGAGAGAGAGGATTTTATAACTCGTAAATTTTGGTTACCAATATCATTTTTTCTTAAAATTTTCCCTTACGTATTAGCAAACTTCAGTTTAGTTTTTCATGGAATTATGTGTGAAAATATATTAAAATATGACGAATGGATACTCACTCACTGTTCTTAATGAATACGTTATTCTTAAGTGGGAGAAGGAATGCATGTTCTAATGTATTTGTGGTTGTCTGTAGCATAAGATTTTTAAGCCAATGATACTGCAAAGCGCGGGGCACCCTACGAAAAGAAAAAGAAAAAAATACGAAACTTGAACGAATAACCCGTGGAAAATATTCAACCGCCAAACGCGACATCTACCTGACGTGAAAACCCTCTCGAGAATGTCGGTAGGGAAGGCTTAACGCCACCAAACTGTCCTGTGTCGCTTTAAAAGATTCCCCTCTCTCTTTCTCTCTCTCTCTCTCTCTCTCTCTCTGTGCTCCCTTGTATTATTTATACCCCTGCAGCAGATATCAACTGTAAAGGCTTATCAGTTCTAAGGTACCGCTTTCCATGTCGTCATAATTTTTTATATTTCGACAATTATCACAATTACCTCCTCCAATCTTTGTTTAGAAAGGAAGTCATTCCGTTGCAAAAGCATATATGGCTATAGGCCTAACGGAAGGACAGACCCAGCATATCTCTTGTTATTAGCTCTTAATAAATAGGCCTACTTAGTAATTAAAAACATTAGAACCATATATTTTAACATATACTGTATATACATACATATATATGTATAATATATATATATATATATATATATATATATATATATATATATACACACATATATATATATATATATACATACACAAATATTGGTTGCACGCTAGGCTAACAGCCAATTAGGCCTAGTTCAGGTTCGTCCTCAGGAAGAGCAGCAAACTAGACTCATTCCCTTTAAAACCCATCGCGTCTCGGTTGACCTAAGCAGTGAATTATGTACAGTAATAAATTCTTACACTTCCTGGACGCCGAACGGTTTAGGGTCGGAATTAGACCTTCGTGGGCGTGAGAGCAAGACCGGAAGTTCCAAATAGGAGAGTCTTTCACAATAATTTTTTCAAAGTACAAACGGCGTCAGCTTAGCAACCTCAATGCTAGAGGCTTACTGGGAAAGCAGGAAACTGTAAGCTTTTGGCGCCATTTCCTCTAAAGGGGAAAAAGGCGGATGATGAAGACAAAATTATGTATAATATATAAATATATTACTTGTGTATGTATATATATATATATATATATATATATATATATATATATACATATATATATATATACATATATATATATATATATATATATATATATATATATATATTATATATATACCTTGAAATTTTATTGAAATCACACAAAAGCGCTTGGGACCGCTCTCTTTTATTTTTGCAGCGGCCTCAGCTGAATTTACTGTCACATATAAACATAATATAAATACACAAATACACACATGCGTATATACATTATATATATATGTATATATATATACACATACACGCACGATATATGTGTATATATATATATATACACACATATATCGTGCGTATAAGCAACCCATCTCAACAGAGAAATGCAACAATCCTCGAATCTGTAAACTCTTCAGGTATGGCAAAAAGTAGCTGACATTTGCTCATGTTCGTGTTGCAAGACTTGCACTTTACTCCTGCGGTGGACAAGCTTCAAGAAATTCTAGGAGTAATCTTATTAAAAATATCACACAATACAATCTCTCTCTCTCTCTCTCTCTCTCTCATTTGCTGAAATAAAGCCAAACGATTACAATTTAAATGACTAAACACAAAACAAACCAACAATAAAGTGAATACGGATACATTAGTTCAAGAATTCTCCCGCCAACACCATGAACTGGTTCCCGAAAAAGAGCGCGAATCTTCTCGATAGTTCCCCGAGTACGACTCAAGTTGCCGACCAAGCGCCGAGCGAAGTGATCTTTCGGTGACATTATGAGACCTTTAGGATTATATTCCGCGAGAAGGAACGACGAATTTTAGTACGGTCCGTCTCGTGACGCTGGCGGCAGTGATGAAGAACACGGCGGAAGTGAGGATGATGGTGATAGGTGAATGTTAAAAAAAATATATGCAGGTTGCCAAAAGGCGCTACAAGGACTCTGTCTCATTTTGAAAGTGGTAGGCTTAAATTACAACTGCTATTGTAAGTCATTTTTCCTAATGAATATCTCTGAACATAAGGAGAAACATAAATAGCCATATTTATAAAAAAAAATTTGGGTAAACGACTTATTAAAGGTCTTAGTTACTTACTAAGAGTCTATTAGTACTAACAGAGTATGATTATTTCTATCGTGTATATGCAGGGGGCATCAATGAATGCTTTACGACTCAGATGTACTAGTAATTTTACAAAACTTACGATACAAATTAATTATAATTATAATTAAATAAATCAATTATCTAATTGAGATATATTTTTAGTTTTCCGTTAAAGAAAACTATTGTGCTGACATTGTCTGTCCGTCTGCACTTTTTCTTTCCGTCCTCAGATCTTAAAAACTACTGAGGCTAGAGGGCTGCAAATTGGTATGTCGATCATCCACCCTCCAATCATCCAACATACCAAACTGTAGCCCTCTAGCCTCAGTAGTTTTTTTTTTTTTATTTAAGGTTTAAGTTAGCCATAATCGTACTTCTGGCACTGCTATAGGTACCAACAACACAGACCACCACCGGATCGTGGCTGAGTTTCATGGGCCGTGGCTGAGACCACCACCGGACTGTGGCAGAGTATCATGAGCCGCGGCTAATATTTTCATGGCCCTGGCTGAAAGTTTCATACAGCATTATACGCTGTACAGAAAACTCGAGTGCGCCGAAGAGACTTCGGCGCCTTATTTACTTGTTAAGAAGCGAGCCGGAAGACAACGAACTTGCATATTCAAATAGGAAACAAAGGACGACGACACGATTACAACTGTGTACAACATAAACAATTACTCTTCCCTTTTGGTTGGGCAGATTCCTGAGGTCCACAACAGGTCTTTAATCCCTTTCAAACCTTACCACAGTTAAGGCTGGATCCCTTGCTGACAATAACGCTGCCACCCCCCGCCCCCCTACCCGCAAGGTACTGTCGTCATGTAGCCTTCAGCCCTGGGAAGTTTACAAAAAAAAAAAAAAAAACATATAAAATTAGAAATCCTTATGAGAAAAGAAGAAAATATACGGTGCTATTTGGCTTGTTATCAGCGAGTCGCCTACTCCGAGGTACTATAAAAAAAAAAAAAAAAAAAAAAAAATGGCAGAAGCTCCTTGGGACGCCGTGTTTAGTACTAGCTCCCCGGGGATCAAAGTATGATATACACCCATTTCTAAATTTTGTGGTCGACAAATTATTATATTAATATACGATATCTTCAGCCAGCCGTCTATATTTACCATACAGTGTTTAGTACTAGCACTTCGGAGTAGGGACGCGTAGGTAACAAGCCAAAGTAGCACCAAATATGCAACCAAGAACAAAACCCTTGAGAAAAAACGAAGCATTTGGAGTAAAATAAGATCAGAACAAACAAACAGTATAAAGAAAAATCCAAAGCAGAATGCATGAAAAAATGTAAGGACATTAACAATGCGAGAATCTTACGTATATGAGTTTTTGTTGATCAGTCATTACACTACAATTTATGCATACCAAGGACGCTTACATTTTTAGGATTTGTGTACATCAAAATACACATAACACTGTCTAAATCAGTTTTATTGCGTTATTTCTGATTTTGTTCGTATTTTTGTAAGTTATCCTCTGTCGTCTGCTGAAAAAAATGCATGCTAGTCCCATCTGGCAGCGTTATGTCACTGCAGGATTCTTTAACAAATAAATAAATAAACACAATGTAACAAGGCTTCTTACGAACAAGACGCAAGCTCATCAAGAAACAGTCCGAATCCATCCCTTACCAACTTGGCTAGTTTGTAAGGTGGCCGATAATAAAGTCACAGGAAAAAAATAGGAAAAAAAGTCACAGTTTTGGCTAGGAAAAAACTCTCATTAATTTATGGTAGCAATTAAAGTAATAAAACAGAAAATATTCTGGATCTCTCCTAGATAGTGACCCCCAAGGGTTCTTACGGTAATCCCAGCGGGCTTGTACTGAACAGGATTAATAGAGTACCTATTAGTCCTGGTACTGAACACGCCGCAAAGGTGGATACATACCGGGTTAAAACCCTTGGGGGGTCACAATCTAGGACAGATTAATGTGACTTTTTTCCTTTAACTTTTTTTACCTGTGACATTTTTTTTTTTACCCGGATTCCTTTGTAAATGCCGGGTCGTTACCCTAGGCTGTGTTTGAGCTCGCCTTATAGTACCATACTAAACGTCTTTTTATCCTTTATGGCGAGGCCTTTTATATAACATTATTTTCATTTACCATTGTTGTAACTATATTCTTGCTTACTATTACAATTTTAATCGTGATCTGTCATTGAAGGCTGAGGCTAATCAATCATACTTCTGCCGAACATTAAAGAATGCTTTGCTGTCCGTTCACACAAATCTCATTTCATTACTAGGATAATTTTCTTATATTCACAGGTCTCATAATGTAAACCTTATCTGCATTAACAGATCTTGTAATGTATACGTCTATATACTCTTCTTAATGCTCTATTATATAACTGTAACAAGTAACCAGGGAATCAAAATTATTCCCATTTTTACCGTTATAAAAACACGTTCCCCCCCAGAGAGAGAGAGAGAGAGAGAGAGAGAGAGAGAGAGAGAGAGAGAGAGAGAGAGAGAGAGAGAGAGAAAGGGGTGGGGGGAAGCCTAGCGACGACTGCCGCCCAGATTCGCGTAGGATATTGAAAACGGTCTAGTTTACAAACATCTTTTCCTCAGTTTTTTTTTAATTCTTACAGTAGCTGTTTTGGTTCCATGTGCGAACGGTAGTTAATATGTGAAGTCCTCAGACATCGTGAAAACCACTTTTAATGTCGCGTGTAGCACATTTGTTAACAACGCCGTAGCCAGCCTTACACACTATGGTGTCGTACAGTGATGTCAATAATGTCATCAATATCCGCATATGCCGCAAAGCTTTTCAGAGTATGCACACGACGTTGGCGGGCCAGTTTTTTTTCCACTTTTACTTCATATTCAAAGTTAAAAGGTCTAAACAAATGGTATTTTAACTGTACTTCTTTTCCTCACATGCACTCATATATTTTTCATTTTGCATTGTCATAAAAATTATGTCATTGCTGTTCAAGGGATGAGTTTCGTTTATATATTTCTGCGTATACACACATGTATATATATATATATATATATATATATATATATATATATATATATATATATATATATAGAGAGAGAGAGAGAGAGAGAGAGAGAGAGAGAGAGAGAGAGAGAGAGAGAGAGAGAGAGAGGCTGTGCATAAGTAAACATACAAACCTGAACTTCTGAAATAAGGCGGTACTGTATACTGGAACTTTGACGTTACTGACAACCATGGAGTGATACATTATATACCGTTCCATTTTTTCTGAACCAGGACCCATGCAGGGTCAAGGAGTCTCCAGATATACCGTCTAATGATATCCCAACTAGCCAATATCGACCGAGGCGACACGGTGTCCTTGAAATGACCTGTACATGAAATCCCTCTCCCCCCATAAATAATACTGCTATCCACTTGCTCAAAATCGAAGGGTGGCCGAGACAAGATTGTCAATTCCCTCTCTGAATTTAAATCGGGTTCCTGGAGACGGTTTCAACAGCCGGAAGGTGAGTCTCTTTTAACGAGGTTAACGTTAGCACGGTTATCTAACCAAGGTTGTGTCAATTATGGAGAAGCTGCACAGGAGACGCCTGATGTTGAGGCGATACTCGGATAGAGTAACCCTGCTTCATTCAAGAAAAGGCGAGGTTCATGGGAGATTGTAATCTTACCCTACGATGAGTGAGAAAAGGTTGAATGAAATTGTATATCACACGAAAGATGGGTAAGATTCAAACCTTGAATATATTACAAGTCGGTTTCTTTTCACAAGCAGACAAGGGCATTTGGTTGTTGCAACACTAGAGCCTTGGTAACAACCTAGTACTATGCTTCTCAGTGCAACTGATCAATAGTACATAGAGCTATATTCATTCCCGGTATCGATTAATATACTGTAATCGCTTGCTCATTTACTTTGTGTACCATCAGTGACATGACAACGCCAAGAGTAATTTACTACAGTGTCCTTGGCCTAGACCACGTGACCTTTCAGTTGGATAACAGGTAGCCGCTCGTTCAGGCCGCCTGGGAAAGCTCTGCAAAATGCATACAGAGAGAGAGAGAGAGAGAGAGAGAGAGAGAGAGAGAGAGAGAGAGAGAGAGAGAGAGAGAAATTTATTAGCTTATCAGTGTAAGTGTTCCTCATGCTGTCAGCAAAATGACAAATAAATACCCGCAATGCACGCTATACTTGGTCGCTTGCGCACATGCACGTAATAATTACAAGAATTGGTAAAAAGGGGCGGAAGTCGTTGACGAGTTTATCAAAACACTACATCAAATATGCATTTCATGTTTTATCACTGTGAAAAAATGTTACGCTAGAACATAAAAATTCCCGACAAATCTTTCTAGACTTATATCAGAATTGAAATATAAAATTTAGGCCAAAGGGCAAATGCTGAAAATAATGTTGAAACAACTGACGGTAGAGAGTGGGAAGTAAGATGGAAGACAGAGAATATGAGCGGAGGTAATAAAAGGAATGACAGGGGTTGCAGATAGGGGCTGAAGGGACGCTGCAAAGAACCTCAAGTAAGCTTACAGTGCACCGCGTGAGGTACATGACAGCACTATCCCCTTCCGGATGGATGGATTTAGATTTAGCCAGCCTTGTGCTGGCACGTGCTCTTGCTATTCAGTTATGGGATAGACTGATTACACGCTCCAAAATCATACTACTGGAAGGCGAGCTGTATATATATCATCATAGAAGCTGCACATATTTTAAGATACACAGAACGGTGCATCAGCTGCTATTATCACGAAGCTAGCTGTTTTCAAAATTACGGTATGCAAAACAGGCAACTATACTAACGATATGAAAATTAGTGACTTTTTCAATTCGAAAACGGAAAATTAGATCCTATTGTTAATGTGGATAAAGGCATTAACGGACTTGATATTTATGAAAGTGTGAGATTCTTTATAATGAGCGTCTAAGGTAGGTTCGACATTAAGCGGAAACACATCGAACCAGCAAATCAGAAGCAACTCAGTCGCGCTGGCGTCAACTTTGGCTCCTCTACTTTTGAGATTTGAAGCAGAATATTGTAAGTTGTCGTGGACCTTTTTGTATCAAAACGATATCAAATGCTTTATTTTATCAGTATTGTAACTTATTTCACTTTAATTCATTTGTAATATGTTCCTCCTATATAAATAAATGTTCCTTTCGGCCCAGGAGGGAGACTGACTGGAGGGCTGAGCCTACACATTCGCTCTTACCATACCTTTTTGACTTACGGTAAACTTGTTTTTAAGAACAAATTTTTGTAGTCTCATCAACTCCCCGGACTGTTTATTTTAATATCAAGTACTGGTAGCAGAAATAAGTAAAGTCAATCCGTTCCTTTCTTGTTATTCTTCATGACCTAACTAGGCTACGTGATGGCAAAATGGTAAGTCGTACTGGGTAACCAGCCTTAACACGAAATCTCAAGAAACCACGGTAGGCCTATACGGAAAATGCTTTCATCGAAAGCGCAGACTATAACACGGGAAAGGCTCAATTGCTGGAGAGTTGAATACGAAAAACAATGGGTGAATTTGCTACATAGTACCAAGTGTCAAAAATTACTCAAATTTGAAGATTTTTAAGCATAAATGCCATTGAGAGGCAAGCAATTGATCTGAGCTTCAATCAGAATTATCATTCTATAGTCATGAAATTTACTTGACCGTTATTTCTTACTCCATTTAGATTCGGTTACTTCGTAACGCACTTCCTTAGGCTATGGTTACAGTGGATCCGAATTCGGACGAAAATTTTTTCGTCCGAATTCGTGCGAAATTTTCGTCCGAACTGTGTGGTTTCAGTGCCTCCGTCTATTCGGACGAATCCCGTCAGTTGGTGAGAAGTAAAGTGAGTGATAGGATGGAAGATCTGTACCTCTTGGAAAGTCCTCTGTTAAAAATCTTACTGTTTGGAAGAACTGAGAATGTGAATCCATTATTCACTACAAGAAACACGGACGGCGAGCACCATAAACTTTTTCCAGAACTTCTAAGGCAACCGAATAAGTTCCATGAGTATCATAGAATGACACCACATACATTTTTTTACATCCTTAATGCAATCGAAGATTGCATAACAAAGGAATCTAATTTCTCCTTTAAATCCCACAGACTCCTCTTTTCAAAAACTAAACTAATAAGCTGCTCCACATCCATGCCTGATGAAGGGTAGTTCGTGACTGTTCGGACGAAAAAACAAAATTTTTTGAAACGCCAAATTGTTCGTCCGAATTCGTCCGAAGTCGTCCGAAAAGATGCTGCCAGTGTAACCACTTCCTATGTATTCCATTATTTTGATTGTTCGTCCGAATTCGGACGAAAAATTTTTCGTCCGAATTCGGATCCACTGTACTCGAGTTGTCTGCTACTTTACTTGATAAATGTTACCTCTCTTCTCCAGTGAATAAGTTTAAAAGTTAAAAAGTGATCGGACGCTTATTGCGACACTAGCACAAGAAGATTTTGCTGTTGCAACAGTACATCATTAGCTGAAAAACTCCCTTTTAAAAACGTGATGCTTAGCATGAAAATTTTAATTCAAAATACAATATAGAGAGTGAGGATTAAGCACAAGCTGTTTGCTGCATATTTTCTCCACATTCCACCACGAATTAATACGAACTCCTTGTCATAGGCAGTCTGGGCTACATTATAGGAATTGTTCAAAATGCTTATATAGCCTACTTATGTTAGTTAGGCCTAAGGTGTGAGTTGCAAATTCATTGTATTGTGTAATAATACAATGCATGAATGTGAAAATTTTGTCGAAGAGCAGAACAAATCGCTCTTTAACGAAGAGCCTTTTACATTACTATGATTCAATGTACCTCCAAAGGTCAATATAAGTCTCAAACCAAATCCAGTGCGGAAAACAGGCAGGTTACAGAGTGGAAACTAAAGGAAATCATAGAAATTCGAAGGAAAACTAAAAATAACGAAAAACCAGCGTGAAAATGATAAGGAAACGCAGCAGTAATGAATCTTGTAAAGATGTCGGTGTATCATTTGCAAGTATATACGTAAAGAATGCTACTCATTGTTTGTGTATTTGGCATATCAGGTGGAAATCCGACTGAATGTGAAGTCTGTAAACTAGTAGTACCACATGCAATGTAGTGAAATAACAACGACAAAAAAAAATATATTTAAAGTGACCATAACACGTAAAGGAAAACGTGGTCTTAAGGTGCGCCTAATATGAGAATGGGTCTATGGTAGTGCCCGCAGGAAAATACCATGAGAAAATTATGCCTAAGTTTAACCAGACCACTGAGCTGATTAAAGGATTAGACTTATTTTACGTGGCTAAGAACCAATTGGTTACCAAGCAACGGGACCTACAGCTTATTGTGGGATCCGAACCACATTATAACGAGAAATGAATTTCTATCACCAGAAATAAATTTCTCTAATTCTTCATGGCCGGTCGGAGAATCGAACTCGGGCCCAGCAGAGTGCTACCTAGAACGTTACCGACCCGTCCCATGTACACACACTGACTCAAATATTGGGGGAATCTACACTGATATGATCTACGATGAGTTATAAGTACGGAAGCCACGAGTAAGCAAATGGAGAATATAGCTCTAAAATCTGAATGAATAAACTATACAGACAAATTAACAGTAAAAATACAATACGTCAGTTCTAAAATCAGCTGACCACACAGCGGGCCGTCAGGTTCGTGAGAATGTACGTAGTAGGCAAAACAGATACCTATTCCAGGACTTTTCCGGCAAATCGAATGTAAAAGCAAAATAAAAAGTGTGGGAACGACATATTGACAATACACTTATCATATAACAAACTACTTTTATCGGGACCCGAGTACAAGGAAAATAAAGAAATATATGCATATCAAACAACTGTCCATCTTTAATTAAATATAGCGTAACATGAAAAAAGTATTCTGTACCAATAAATCGATGTTTGTAAACCACGTCTTAAACCATGCGGGGAAAAAATGAACGGATCGTAATTCAGATGAGACAAAACGAATAGCTTGTCAAGGCACAATTTAAGACAGATCTTGCCAGCAGCACAACGACCATGAAGCAAGAGTGAAAAAAAAACGATCGCGGACAGCAAATAAGTAATAACTTGCTGCCTTCTGAATAATCAGTCTGTGAGAAACAGAACTACTGAATTTCGTGAACATATGACAAAAAAAATCTTATCGATATAGTACACAGACATACCACCGGATTAGTTTCTCACTGGCAGGGTGGGTACCGTTCTCAGCTAGCACTCTACTGGGCCCGCGTTCGATTCTCCGACCGGCCAATGCAGAATTAGAGGAATCTATTTCTGGTGACAGAAATTCATTTCTCGCTGTAATGTGGTTCGGATTCCACAACAAGTTGTAGGTCCCATTGCTAGGTAACCAATTGGCTCTTAGCCACGTAAAATAAGTCTAATCCTTCGGGCCAGCCCTAGGAGAGCTGTTCACCAGCTCGGTGGTCTGGTTAAACTAAGGTATGCTTTTTTTTTCATACCACCGGAAGCATAAACACATGTAGGAATATTGGCAAATACAAAGCACGGGAGGAAAGGATATTGGAAAAAAACTTTACGTGCACGCCATCCATACTGTCAATATGTCCAATTAACTAAAAAAAAATTAAAACCAGGTATTTATGAAAAATGACTAAACATATACGTAGGTCTATATACTAAAAGTTAAGACACAGAAGATATCAAATAATCTAAAAAGTGGACCTGACAAACAAATGGGAATGGAGACAGACTGAATGAGTTGCAATAAACCTGGATAATGATACTGATGTATGAAAGGTGGTGGTTATTAGTGCAGGCTACAAAAAAACTGCCATTATTTTACGTCTTATACTAACGAATCTGCATGCTCAAGCAAGGTAAATGAACTAAACGCCCATGGTGCGCTTTCTTTTGTTAACTTATAATGAGTGCAGCACAATTTTAATGCATCCCTATGAACCTGTCTGCGCTCTGGAAGACTGGTTCAAATCCCAAGCGTACCAGGCCAATTCAGGCACGTTTTGTTAAAACCCATCTTGCCTCCGTTGACCAAGGCAGAAGGACTGATTGATTTCTTGCTACTAAAATGACGTTACAACAATTATGTAATAGGCTGCAGCAATACAGGTGGGGTTGGTTCATGGGTGCATGTCTATGAGTAAGGGGCTGGTAGGCTAATCTTATACAAAGCAAGGGGCTGGTATCTTATACAAAAGTTCCTGAAAATCGGATGGTTAACCATCTACAGGAGAAAATTAGTATTATATATATATATATATATATATATATATATATATATATATATATATATATATATATATATATTATATATATATAATATATATATATATATATATATATATATATATAATATATATATATATATACAGTAGTTTCGCAATTATCAGGAACTTGACATTATCCAACACACCCGGATGAGGGACCAAGGCCCGATAGACTTATGTATCAATTTTTTAGAAACTGAAAAATCACCCTCCAATGGTTAGCAATGCTTCACGGCCTCAGGAACATGTTGGTAACACTGCATACACTCAGAAAGACTGAGAAAGGGTTTTTGTGGGGTGGGGGAGACCTCGTGAAGTTTCCAAGGTGGGGGAGAGGGGACTGGATGACTGGGCACCAAGGGAGAGGAGGGGCAGTGTGGAGAGACGGGGAGAGAATAATAACAGGTATGTCTAGATTGAAGCCTAAGTACAATGACACACACCCTCCTGCACTATTTTGTTTATATTTTATGCTACAGTATTGTCACTTATGTTTTTATTGCATTTTCTCATTTTTTAATTTTTACAAACCAAAAGATAAACTCAATCATGTGCATAGGGTATGTACAGATGGACACACTCATTCCATGCCGTTGGTAAACTTCCTACAGCCAGTTTGCCTTACCTACATATGAAATTCACATTTTAACTATTTTCATGGTGATTGGAGATGAAATATCAAGTTATAAAAGATTTTCTTGTGTACCGTTATGAAATGTGCGATAATCATACCTAGAGTCAACTGGACTTGTAATGAAATATGGTAGAGTAAATCAAGCAAAGCAAAAAAAAAAAAAAAGCATCATGTATGTACGTTCTCATTCGATAGCATTGTGAACTTCCTGGAATTTTAGTTTTGTATTTTTATGTTTATGATACAGTAATTCATGTTTCATTAAAGGATATGCACAGTACTGAGGTAAGAGAGAGAGAGAGAGAGAGAGAGAGAGAGAGAGAGAGAGAGAGAGAGAGAGAGAGAGAGAGAGAGAGGTATGTTTACATCGGTAAACAGCTGTTTTGTAATTTTGAGGAATTTTACTTTAACATAATGGAGCGGCTACGGTTTACTGGGGCAACCCTGTCTTCAGCCAGTTTTCTAGTCAGAACCTACCACTAGCTGGCGGTAATCTCTGATAAGAAAATCAGTGGAGGGACACAACAAAAATGGCGACGAGACGAAAAGTAATGTTTATCACAAAATTTTAGCAGTCAGTTTTTACACATTTCTTTCAGTTTTGGCGTGGCAGAACGGCGCTTCGCGCCTTATCTGTATTTTGAAAGATTCTTGGCAAGCACATATGTTCTGGAAAGCGGTAATATTGCACTGTGCATGCTTCCCACAGGGGTTTTCCCAGGGACTGTTTTCATCTTTCACAAGACTAACTGTTCCTTCCTTACACTGTCCACACAGACCACTAAAATCGCCTAAAAGGCCACTTTTCACCAGAAACAAATGCAATTCACTTTCAACGTCACATAATTTAACCAAATAAATAATAGTGACCGGATTTGCAGCAGCAAATTGAACGTGAGACGGATGGGAAGACGACATGTTAAAAGTTTGAATTCTGTGCTCGAAAGGGGTTGCTTGGGGTCGTGGTCCAACTACTTACCTATGCGGAGGGATTTGGTTGGTTATTGCGCGGTTGCCCCAGTAAACCATAAACTACCCAGCATAATGTACAGTATGTTAGTTTACCATTGTATACCCATTTTATATTTATGTACAACAAATAAAAAAAAATAATAAAAATTTCATTAATACATTCATTTCTTTTAGCAACTAAAAAACTATTTTCCTTGTTTTTCCACTAGTATTAGTAGGCTCAGTCAGCTGATTCTGAGAACATAAACATTATAAATAGTGGCACAATCTTTTTTTTATACATATTACGATGATGATATATCAATATAATAATACAGTATAAATGGATTCTTTAAGTTAAATAACCATTTCATTACCATTACCTTTATCTTTAAGACAGCTGTAATAGCCTATTTGACTTTTGAAAATAGATATTGTGAGTGTAACACCTAGGCTAGCCTAGGTCTACAGTTCACATATACATACTGTTATCGCATGTATGGTAATACAATATGGAAACAACTGATGAGAAAGTTGCTGCATATACATTGTCATAAAAACCATGATAGGCTGTGGGTAGGCTACCTGCCTACTGAACTGTGCCATTTATGCTACTAGAGAGAGAAAATGAACGGGTTGCATTTTTTTCATAGTGTATTTATGCAGTGTTTTTTTTGTTACAAATATGGGGGAAAAGGTAGATAATTAACCTTTGCATAAAGCTTTCAATTTAAAGTTTGACAGTTGTTGTTTATAGGCATACTGAGTGTTTCCAGATATGTGCTATTGACAAGGTTAGGTGAGGAAGGTTTTGGAATAGCCCTTGGACACCCATAGATTTTATTACACGCCATTATTCAATGGACTCTTGGCTCTATCAGTCCGGATAATTGAAGGATTACTTAATATATATATATATATATATATATATATATTTTTACGTTTTTCCGTGGTTTTAGTTTGAAATATGCTCTGTGAGACAGGTAGCAACAATTTACGGTAATTTAGCCTTGTGATTCTGACTTTGTGGGTACGGGAAAACGTAAAAAAAGAGGAAAACAAAGGAGAATTTCATATGAGCTTAGGGCTCTTGTTACTGAGGGAAATATTACGTAAAACACGTGGGCAAATTTAAAGGAGTGTATTTACATAAATGATATCAGTACGGGAAAGAGGAACTCAAGTAGATTACTATCCTGAAGGAGATTCCTACGGGATTGAATGAAACTGATTCCAGACACGGTCCGAGAAGCTTCCACGAAATAGGATCCCTCTGTAATGAGAGATATGCACATTATACGCCAGTAATGAAAATGGACAAAAGAATAATGAATTCGAAGCTGCACTGAGGGTGCCAAAGGAGTAATAAAGAATTAATACTGCCGATGCAAGAGGTGCACGGACATTAGACAAGGGAGATTTCTGGCTTTCTCTTTAAGGAAATATTACGAGACAAAAGCGTGACTGAAATGGGGCTCTTCCAGGGCACTTTACCTTAGCAGATTTTCCGAGGGCGTGTAGAAGGCGGTCCGTGGATGACTTGCGATTTCCGAGGACGAGTTCTTCCACGTGGTGAGATGCAAGGGCTTCCGTAAAGGGGCAAGGCGATGGGGACTCCTCGAAACTCCAAGCAATGGCGTGTGGGCTCGAGGAATACGGTCGAAGGGCACGAGGAGAAGTATACTTTTGAAAGGGCCACGTGGTTAGGATGCAAGGGCATCGAGGGGCCAGGTGTTGAGGACGTCTTCACAAGTTCACTCCATATCTTCCAGCCCGCGTGTGTGCGTCGAGACCTCTGGGCTTTTGCCTTTTATCCCCTCCTATGGGGCAGGGGGGCGTCCATCACAGATGCTTTGACTCATTGCACCTGCTGCCCGCAGGGGAGGTTTTGGCCTGTAGGAGAAACGCCCAAGCCAGATTACTTTTGCCTCGAAGGAAAGATCTTTATCAAAAATGGGAGCGCCTTTAATCTTTTAAACCCTTGGTTTTAAGTCGATAGACAGATGGTCTATCGATCGGCCGGCTGGCAGTAAATGAAACACAACAACAACAAAGGAGGGGGGGAGGGGAGGCAATTTGCTAGCGAATTCTTGCTAATCATAATACCTCCCCATACAAGATGATGTACATACCTCCTTCGGGTGTGTACATCGATATTCAAGAATGAGCGGCAAATGCTTTACGTTACTCTACATTCTGCCTTGCAATGAACTTTACTCCTAAGGGTTTTATGAAGCTTGGTTACTTTTAATAACACATTGGGACAATTTTCGTTAACAGAACGCAAAGTGATTTAAACACTTGCAAAAGAATAATTACTTTAGATTTGGTTACCCACTGTAACTTTATAAAGTGACTCGAACAATTGTGAATTAATTAAGATTATAGGACCACGTATATGAGGCTATGGCCAACAAATGAAAAGAAATGGTTATTGTTCAAGAATTAAAATACACGGTTACTTAATTTTAGATAAAATGCATGCGGTTAGTACAATCTGCCTTGAAGAGGCTGTGTAAATGAAAAACAGCGTTTATTTTTGTAAATGACATCCCCTTTTTCACGATACTGTAATGACTATACATATTCGCATTGATAATTTATCTTCGTTTTAACGTACTTGGCTCAGCTATCGTTCAACGCGAGCTGAGGGATGACCCACACACCGGGAATTTGACAGTCGTGTGCGGGCGAGAGTATTCGCGAGGTTTTAATTCGCTAACCTTAAACTACGCTAATTTTATGCGTCCACTGCCTACTCAATGTTATGACGGGGCGAGCAGACAAAAGATGTGGGGTAGGACAAACAGCGATCTTGGAAGGAATGGAAGGGGGAGAAGGGATAATAATAACAAAAGGAAAATTACCAAGACGTTACGAAGGAAACTTGACCGCATATGAAAGGCGGGACACGTCTCTCAGAGCTTACGAAAGGGGCATTTAAATCACAAGGGCAAGAGTTTATGACTCGCGATTCATTAAAATAAAGATAACTAAATGACTAAAAGAAAGTAAATGATATTGGCAGAAGAGCTAAGGGAAAAAGAGTGAGGGTTTTATTGTGTTAGGCGGGAATCTATCGTCCTACGCCTATAAATTACGGCCCGGACTATCACTTCAGTCCCAGGGCGAGGAAAGTGCACCCGAAGGGCGCGACTCCTTCAGGAGGGGCTGACACGCACGCCCGGTGCCAAGGTATGGGCGCAAGGGCGTGCCACTTCTCACTCTGTTATTCTTAATGATTTATACATTGTGTGGGGAATGGTATCCCGTATTTAATTGCCTCTTGTGGGGATAATTTAAGGGAAGATTAGTAGAGGATGGTAAGAGATAGCAGTTCCTGAGGAACGGAAGAAGATAGAGGAGGGTCTGACATCCCCTTCTGGATTAGGGGTGCCAAGACCTTCGAAAAATGAAATGGTGGCACAGGTGCCATGGGAGCTCCAGAGCTCTTTGTAAATTACCTGGAATGTCCCACGCCCGTGGTAATTTCGCCTCGAGTCTTTCTTAATGGGACAGTCGTCCTCGGCCGGGGAAGCGGAGGGCCCGCGACCGGAGGGCGGCACGGAGTACCACCTGGGCCTGCTGATGCGACAGCTGACGCAGGAGTGTTCCTTGCGGGTTCTACCATGATCCGTCGCGGCTCTTGTAGTTCATCGGCCAAGTGAGATATGGCAGAATCCTGACTTGCAATTGCGTCGGCGACGGGCTGAGGCAGAGAGGAGGCGGTCGGGGGTGGCGTGAGCGGCTCGCAGGTAACGATGACCAGCTCAGGCACGGGTTGCGAGGCCGCACCTGCAGGTGAGCTTCCGCGGTGGTCGGGAGGAACCGTCTCTCTGACCGACGCGGGTAGAGGTGCCAGGCCGGGGGAAGAGAGGGGGTCCTGAGTTGGATCCCGTGAATGGAGATCGGCGTAGCGCTCTGGCGCTGGCACTAGGGCAGAGTCAGGCGCTATCAGGGGTTTCTTGGGCTCGTCGGTCAGGACGGACGAAGCTTGGCCCTGCTCGGGGCATGCAAGTGGCACCGGCAGGAATTTGGCATCTCCTGAAGGGAGATTTGATTGGGGCCCTGGCACTGGCACTGAGGCAGGGCCGGGCACTGGAATGGGATCGGGAACCGATCGAGGGGGCCACTGTACATTGTACTCAGGTGGCACTGGTGGGGACTGCACGTCCTCCTGGTACCCAGGGGGCGCCAGACTTGACTGAGGGAGAAGCGGGGGAGGATTACTCGCGCCCGCGGAATGATTCGGGGAATGGGGACCCCTAGATTGTCGTGATTTCAGTGGGGACTGAAAGTCCTGTCCCAGGATGACGTCATAGCCTCCGGGGAGATGGCTTGCTACTGCAAGATTGCAAATTTTGGATTGGTGAGGTCTTGTGACTCTCAATTGGACCGTAGGGAGTATCATTTTAAATTGATTTATTCCCTCGATCGTGACGAGTTTTCGTCTATTGACGATAGCTCCGTAGGGAACTCTGTCCCTTCGGATGAGGGAGATTTGTGCGCCCGAGTCCTCGAAGGCAGTGACTCGGCGCGCGGGCTCGCTACCTCGTGGAGGGGCCACGTATACAGGCCCTTCGGCGGGAGGGCCTAATGATGTGGGATCTGTGACGGCCAAGGCGACGGTGGGAGTATTTACTTTATTATTGCGTGGGCATTTTGCCCATGCGGGAGAATGGCCATAGACCTTGCACGCCGTGCAAAAGGTCTGGCTAAAGTCTTTCCGCGCTGCCCCTGTGGAGGGCGCAGGCGAGTTATTTGTCGGTTTTCCGGGAGAGAGAGGAGCCGGTTTCTTGTTCCGGCACTGTTCGGAGGAATGCCCCGTTTTCTTGCAATAATGGCAAGTTAGGGGCTTGCCCGAGTTTCCATTTTTGTGGGAAATTGAACCTCCGAGGAGGGACGGGGGATTTATCTTCCGCCCCATGGATCCTTCTTGAGGGTGGTGAGTTTCCCACATGTCTGCTATTCGGCAACACTCGGTGAGTGTTGGTGGGGCTTTTTCCACTATATGAGTGGCGAGGGCAGGAGGGGCGTAGCGCAGGAAATGCTCGAATTTAAACCGCTCGAGTACCTCGGCGGTGTTAGTGGCTCCTTCGGAATCGAGCCATTTTGTCAACGCCCGCTCCGAATGGTACGCCCAATCGGACCAAGTCTGGCCTGCTTCTCTGGGCTGCTCTCTCCAACGTCTCCTCCACCGCTCGGGGGTAATCTCGTACGCCTTCGTAACTGCTTGGCGTACGGCTTCCCAGTTTCCCCGATCGTCTGCGGGAAGGGCGTGGTAGGCAACGAGGGCCTTTCCGCCCAGGAATTTAGTGAGAACAAGGGAGAGTTCCGCGGGGGAGAGATCGCAGCACTCCAGGACTCGTTCGGCCCTTTCAAGCCATACTTCAGGCTCGGACTCCGTCCATTTTGGCATGAACGAGTGAGCTTGGCTGAGGGCACTCATCCCCGCGGCAGGGGGCGGGGGGGTGGCGGGCTGTCGTTCTAGCATCTGGAGCTCGTGGGCGCGCTGTCGCTCTCGATCTTCCCATTCTCGTTCCTCCCTTTTCTCTTGGGCGATTCTGTCTCTCTCTCTCTCCTCACGTTCTCTTTCCTTCTCCTGCTCTTGAGCGATTCGTTCTCTCTCTCTCTCGGCACGTTCTTTATCCTTCTCCTGCTCTTGGGCAACTCGTTCTCTCTCTCTCTCCGCCTTGGCATCGTCCACTCGTTCTTGAACCCATGCTCTCAGATCTTGCCCCGATAGTCCCATGTCCTTCCCAGCGGACATGTAGAATTTGAAATCCTCGTTTTGTTGGGCTCTGGTATTAGCCATCTTGGAATAATGGGTATAGGATATGTCTGAAAAGACTCTTTGTTAAAATTGGATGTGTCTTGGAAAGACGTGGTTGTTCTTGGCGAACGAGTTTTAATATGCGTCTCGGAAGACGTAGTTGGATTTTGTCACGCTCGGACTTGGCCGGCTGTAGCGTGAAGTTAAGGAGTTGTTCTAACGAACTAGAATGATCAGTCCCGTAAGGGCTTAGATGTGTGTGAACTACACTATATAATGTCTCAAAAGGACTTGATTTTGGGTTCCCGCAGGAATGAGAAATTCTCGCCACGTGCGACGTAGAATTTTTGTATGAGTCTCTGAGGACTGGAATTTGGAGAAATTCTCGCCACGTGCGACGTAGAATTTTAGGAGTCTCTGAGGACTGGAGTTTGGAGGAATTCTCGCCACGTGCGACGTAGAATTTTAGGAGTCTCTGAGGACTGGAATTTGGAGAAATTCTCGCCACGTGCGACGTAGAATTTTAGGAGTCTCTAAGGACTGGAATTTGGAGAAATTCTCGCCACGTGCGACGTAGAATTTTAGGAGTCTCTGAGGACTGGAATTTGGAGAAATTCTCGCCACGTGCGACGTAGAATTTTAGGAGTCTCTAAGGACTGGAATTTGGAGAAATTCTCGCCACGTGCGACGTAGAGTTTTAGGAGTCTCTGAGGACTGGAATTTGGAGAAATTCTCGCCACGTGCGACGTAGAATTTTAGGAGTCTCTAAGGACTGGAATTTGGAGAAATTCTCGCCACGTGCGACGTAGAGTTTTAGGAGTCTCTGAGGACTGGAATTTGGAGAAATTCTCGCCACGTGCGACGTAGAATTTTAGGAGTCACGTAGGACTTGGAATTTGTGGAATTTGGAGGAATTCTCGCCACGTACGACGTAGAATTTTAGGAGTCACTTAGGACTTGGAATTACGATTCGTCCCTTAGGACTTAGAAATTACTAACGGGAAACCCAAAGAGAAATGAATGGGGAAAAAAAAAAAAAATGCTACACACGCGGGCATGGGCGGGGGTGGGGGGGGTGCAGGTCGTTTGGCCAACACCGAAGGTATTTTTAGATTCTGGGTGAATGAACCCGTATATTTATATACCGTCTGGGATTCCGGAGAATTTCCCAGTCGTCTGAGAGGATAACAGTACAACGGCCTAGTAATTTCCCTATAAGCGGAGTTTAAATTTCGCTTTCCTAACACCTACTCGAATTCTAACTACACTGAGAGAATTTTCAGCAATGCAAGCTGACTTCGTCGTGTCCCACGTGGGAATTTTATTCGCGCCTAAATAACAGTTCGCTAATTCGAAATGCGAAGTAAAATTTATCACAGAGGAATTTCTTTCGCACTATTCCTCGAAGCAAGAATATGGCAAGGATTTTAACACAGAGGAATTTCGCACTATTCCTCGAAGCAAAGGATGGTTAGCACTGGTTATTTCCTAACTACCTATCCGGAAAGGCATGCATTAACGAATCTAATACGGCGGTTCTTTTCTCTCAGTGAATACATGCGTCCCTATTTCTAATTCCTAGGAACAGTCACGATTGTAAAAAGGTTTTGCTAAGATTAACACATTACTTACGTGGAATTTTCTGGATCTGTGTGCTGGTTTTACACATAAGGTTCGTAATTGTCTCGTACCCAGCTTAGCTTTGCTAATAGCTGATCTGGCAAGTTGCAAATGCAATAAAGCAACGCTAGGGGAACTGCAACTGCAAAACGAGATCTATGGCCAGGTCGCCATTTTTACGTTTTTCCGTGGTTTTAGTTTGAAATATGCTCTGTGAGACAGGTAGCAACAATTTACGGTAATTTAGCCTTGTGATTCTGACTTTGTGGGTACGGGAAAACGTAAAAAAAGAGGAAAACAAAGGAGAATTTCATATGAGCTTAGGGCTCTTGTTACTGAGGGAAATATTACGTAAAACACGTGGGCAAATTTAAAGGAGTGTATTTACATAAATGATATCAGTACGGGAAAGAGGAACTCAAGTAGATTACTATCCTGAAGGAGATTCCTACGGGATTGAATGAAACTGATTCCAGACACGGTCCGAGAAGCTTCCACGAAATAGGATCCCTCTGTAATGAGAGATATGCACATTATACGCCAGTAATGAAAATGGACAAAAGAATAATGAATTCGAAGCTGCACTGAGGGTGCCAAAGGAGTAATAAAGAATTAATACTGCCGATGCAAGAGGTGCACGGACATTAGACAAGGGAGATTTCTGGCTTTCTCTTTAAGGAAATATTACGAGACAAAAGCGTGACTGAAATGGGGCTCTTCCAGGGCACTTTACCTTAGCAGATTTTCCGAGGGCGTGTAGAAGGCGGTCCGTGGATGACTTGCGATTTCCGAGGACGAGTTCTTCCACGTGGTGAGATGCAAGGGCTTCCGTAAAGGGGCAAGGCGATGGGGACTCCTCGAAACTCCAAGCAATGGCGTGTGGGCTCGAGGAATACGGTCGAAGGGCACGAGGAGAAGTATACTTTTGAAAGGGCCACGTGGTTAGGATGCAAGGGCATCGAGGGGCCAGGTGTTGAGGACGTCTTCACAAGTTCACTCCATATCTTCCAGCCCGCGTGTGTGCGTCGAGACCTCTGGGCTTTTGCCTTTTATCCCCTCCTATGGGGCAGGGGGGCGTCCATCACAGATGCTTTGACTCATTGCACCTGCTGCCCGCAGGGGAGGTTTTGGCCTGTAGGAGAAACGCCCAAGCCAGATTACTTTTGCCTCGAAGGAAAGATCTTTATCAAAAATGGGAGCGCCTTTAATCTTTTAAACCCTTGGTTTTAAGTCGATAGACAGATGGTCTATCGATCGGCCGGCTGGCAGTAAATGAAACACAACAACAACAAAGGAGGGGGGGAGGGGAGGCAATTTGCTAGCGAATTCTTGCTAATCATAATAATATATATATATATATATATATATATATATATATATATATATATATATATATACAGTATATGTATTGTATAATATATATATATTATATATAAATTTAACAACTATTTTTATTTTCGTCAAGGAAACTGCTAAGGAGCCACCACTGTGAATGTTAGAAAATTTATTAAAACTCCAAGAACTTATTAATATTGTGTGCACAAAGTTCTGTGACTTAATTTAAAAACTATTCTGAAGTATATAGCATAATCTAAGACAATATCATCTTGTTTCCAACAGATAGTTCTTTAAACCTGACACCTTTCACGATGATTACATCTTTCCAGGTACCAAGAAACATGGATGAGAGATTCCCTAGTCGAAGGTCAGCGGAGTGGTTCTTCATGAGAGAACTTCAAGGAATTACAGAGGGAGACCCTACTTCTGAAAATGCTCTTCAGAAGAAATCTCACAAGGCGAGTATTTTAATTTGAAACAGAACGTAAACAGCATGTGCATGTGATCAGAGGTAGGCCTACCCAATTTATGTGGGCAGTTCCACATGGTTTACGCAGTTCCGAAGATATTACAAATGCCTTTATACACTTTAAATTACTGAATTAAGGATAAAAACTTGTGCAGCCTCCCAGAGCAGAACCCTAATTTATGTGGGCAGTTCCATATGGTTTATTCATTTCAGTGGAAATTATAAATACCTTTATGCACTTCATTCTTTTAATTACTGAATTAAGGATAAAATCTTGTGCAGGCCTGCCAGAGCACAGGCCTATTTAAACACCTGCACAAAGTTATCGGCAGAATGTCTAGGTAACTTTCCATAAGCTATGCCAGCAGGAACCTTGTGTGCATTCAGGAAGATAGCAGGTATTGGTTGATAAGACTAAGAAAGCCTTAGCAGCCATCTCTCAATCCTGAAACTCAGATTTTGACATTTTCACCAGCTTATCCTCTGCGCGAAAAACAATAGTCTATCTCCGAAGAATACTCACAGCCTCACTGTCTATGCTACCTTTTTTGGCATGCTCAACTCGGATCTTCTCAAAATCATTTCAATAACTTTCACTGCAATTCTCCTAAACAACCATATTGCAATCACACACAAACCAATGTGGTCCCTCATTGGTAACAGCCAAAGTGGAATGTATTTAGGCTTGGCAGCTTAACCCAAAAAAATTCTCGACTGATAAGAATGGAAAAAATAATCCCTGTTTACTTTTAACAATCACCTCCTAGCCTAATGGCCCGGGCTATTTCAGAAACCGTTAATTCTAAGCTGGCTCTGTACGGTGATAGCCTATGGCAGTTGACGTTTTCCCATGTTATTTTACTTGCTTTACAAGAATTTAAAGTAATATTTTGTCGGTCGGCTGTAGCTAAACTGTAATTGACCTTTGAAGGCTACACAACAGTACCAACGGGTCCCCTGCACTGACCTATACAGTTCAAAGGTAAATTACAGTTTAGCTACAGCCGGCCGGAAAAATTTTACCTTGTAAAACAAGTAAAATAACACAGAAAAACGTCAACTGCCATAGTCTAGCTCAACTGGACACTATTCGAAGCTTTCAGTCAGGGCGAAGAAACATAAACAGGTGGTGGAAGGTGCTTCGCGCCTTATCCACATTTTGAAATATTCTTGGCAAGCTCATATGTTCTGGCAGGCGGTAATGTTTCATTGGCCACGCTAGCCACAGGGGTTACAGAAAATGTAAAAAGAATATTACTTTAAATTCTTGTAAAGCATGTACTATAACATAGGAAAACGTCAATTACCACAGTCTAGCTCACTGCGGAACACTGGCTTAGAATACTTCTCTCTCAGTTGAAGGCATCGGGTGATTGGGTCACCTGTAAGACAGCGCATGAGTGATAGGGTCTGGAATCAGCAGTACTAGTAATGCATGAAAAGTGCCTTTGGAACGGCTCCCGCTGTCCATTTATTCGCCCTTTTTTTACACTTGTTTTTTGTGGTTCAAATGACATATATAACAGGAAATACAACAATAAAGTGCCCAAACCTTTTCCCAAGTTATTTACCCCACCCAAAACCCCGAATCCCCAACGGTCCCCCTTACCGTTAGCTATTCTCGAAAGTGTTTTACCCCACCCAAAACCTCGATTCCCAATGGGTCCCTTTTACCATCAGCTACAGTCCTAAGATAATTTACAGCTTAATTACCGCCGAGCGACAAAATATTACTTTAGATTCTTGTTCAGCAGGTAAAGTTCTATAGATAAACGTAAACTGCCATAGCCTGGCTCACAGTGGACAGCCGACTTAGATCTACCAAAAGTCAATAGTCTTTTTAAATCTGGTTAAGGATTTTGTTGTTACGGTAATATTAATTTTGTGCTTGGTTTTTTTCATCATTCTTTACATACTCATACTAATAAAAATTCTTAAACTATCACCACGTGATGCAGAGTTAATGAGAGAATATTAAACAATGGGGGCTCCATGTTATTGAGCTATTTTACTACGAAATTCACACCACAACTCACTATTCCTGAAAAAGTATAAACACTGATAATACGAGATGATAATAGCGTAACTATTCTGGTACTCACAAATAACTGCTGTTGATGTGCAGACGTCACGAAACTCTTCTGTGTTTCTTTATCTGATTTCCTACATTATAACTGGCTTCGGCACTTTCGTTGCTCTCCTGTGACATTGCAAGCACTGTTTCTATTTCGTCTACAGAGGAAATACAGTGAAAATTTACACATCATCTCGCCGTAGCTTAATTTATCACTCGTGAAGGGCTACCAATGGAGCACGTTTTCACTACTATCAATTGTTGTATCTGTCTTCATGTAAGACCTAGCGAGAGTAATAGGCTTCTGGGCAATGCAAGACACAACGAAAATACTTCGTGACGTAAGTGAAAACTGCAATTCGTGGACAAATAAACTGGGTCCGTCCAAAACAAAATATGAAACAACGGCCACTGTTGAATTTAAACTGCCAGAGTAAACAACTAAATAGTTCATGAATCAGTCGTATGAGTGCGCCGGTGTTGGAGCGGGAAGCGGACTATCTTTCAAGTTTACCATTACCATACAGTTCTTGTTCACTTAGGGCATGCATTTTGTAAATGATATTATTGCATTTCATGAATTGCTGTAATAGTTATCAAGACTATTATTTGTTTGACATTGGAGCTACAAGGTTAGATCACTAGACTACAGAATACATTTTTGGGGTGTCAGTTCTCTGTCAGCTTTAAACTGCTGGCATTCGAGTAATGTATACATCGGCTTTTGAGATCATTTGCCGAACTGCGTCTATTGATAATGTGAAATTCGAAGATATGACGATTCTATTTAATCTGGTGAGTAATGCATTTACTGTAGGCCTACACAGTCTTTTCTGTAATTCAAATATTTTTCTCTTTACACTGACGTAAATGTAGTAATGATGATCCTGAAGTTTTAGTCTTCCAAAACGTTTTTACTACGCATACCCCGTAAGAGGGTAGAGAAATCAGTGCACTTCGCGCGGTGCACTGTAGGCATTACTAAAGGGCGTTTGCAATGTCGCTTCGGCCTCTAGCTACACCAACATTTTAGCTGCTTACCTTGCCTTCATTCCTGCATTCTTTTTTCTATCTTGCTGTTCAGCATCTCTAACTATTACTGCTTAGTGTGACTGTTGTTTTCTCCCAGTTTCACCTACACGTCTATGTACTTCATCTCCTTTATTTTCTCGATCTCTTTATCTTGCTGTCCGACCATTCCCAATCCCTCTTTCCTAAGTGCTGAATGACTGAAAGTGCCCCTATACTTGTCTTTATGGTCTAAATTTCTTGTTTCAACATTCATTCATACTCCCGAATGTGAATCGGTTTCAGCACTTTATCATACTACATCTAACAGCATGTATATATATATATATATATATATATATATATATATATATATATATATATATATATATATATATAAATATATATATATATTCAAATGTAATATCATTTTACAGGTTAATAGTACCATCAACTCAGAAAACTTCTCGCTGGGGGAGGAAAGTTATTCTCCACCCAGTAATGAAACTCCGATGATTTCCCCGACGGGAGGACGCATCTTTGGGGCACAGAAGAACAGTGCAAGTGAGCAACTGGAGGAGAAAGTCCCTTCAGGTCTTCTGGATAGGATCACTTTCTTGGTAAGTGGAGGAGTATCTATTCCCATGATAAACGAAGTGGAAAGACCTGCTTTAGTTTTCGCGAGAGTCTTTGACAGTCGACCATTGCATACCTCAGCGAGCAGACGTAAGTCCATCAGCCACTCCCGACCTTACGCTAAAAGAGGTGACGGTTCTCACCATTCTCTAGACTTTGGTACTCGCAGAGAATGTCCTGTACCGAGCTACAGACCTCGTCCTGGTCACTGGGCTTCTGCTGGTGGTCGTGACACCAAGAGGGCTCAAGAAGAAATCTGGTTTCCTGTAGATAGTAAGGATGCAACTAAAGGATCTGAAAATGCTTCAAATTTCCATCGCACGAATGTCAAAAGTAAAAGATTTCCAAGATACTAACGGCTTCGTTACCCAGCACGATTGAAACACGTTGCTTTGCTTGCGCGTCTATTATAGCCTCAAAAAACACTGTTGTCATTTACCTTTATGTATAAAAGAAAATCATGATTTTATTTTTTTATTATGAATGACTACTGCTCAGGCTGCTTCACCACTTCGGTAAATGGTAGAATGTAAATCTACAGTCCATGGATACCAGGAGTCCTTGCCTGTCTATGCACGATATATATATATATATATATATATATATATATATATATATATATATATATATATATATATATATATATATATATATATATAAGCACCTAAGTTTTTGTCGAAGAGGTAGCATTATGTACAAAAGAAATTATCATGAATAGGTTTGCTCCTAGTGAACATTGTAATCAACAGTCTTCCCCAAGTCTACATAAATTACAGTAACTTAATCATATATTTTAAAAATTATTTATAAAAATCAAATGAACTTATATTTATGTGTATATATATATATATATATATATATATATATATATATATATATATATATATATATATATTATATATATATATATATATATATATATATATATATATATATATTAAAGAAAAAGTATAAAAATATGCAAGAAAACTATCATACATTC
>JANJGK010000014.1:17092200-17114700 GCA_039081455.1 Macrobrachium rosenbergii | reverse complement strand
TCTTTGTAAGCAAATATTCAACGATGATATGGTTATATCCTTGGACAAGGAGTAACGTCATTTTTAGAAAAATACGGAGGCATTTCTTATAAAATGCTGTTCATCATTTTTGTAAATTTCGAGGAATTTTGGAGACCGGTCGTAAAGACACAAAACAGGCAATTTTTCAAAAATTCTCTCATTGTCGAGTTTAAAAAACATTACCTTATGTGACGCCTCTCTCAGATTTAAGTAAAAGACCTGACTGATAATTCCTGAAGTCTCCTGATTTACACCTGGAATACACCCAATAGGCAGACATTTTGGCGATAGCCTAATGGAGCCATTTACCAAAAAGATAAAAAAAACAGAACCGAAGCCACGTGGCCAAAATTACGAATACGGTGAAGGCTACGGATTTTTTTGGAAAATCCCGATAACGGGAGGTTAATAACTTATGGAGCTTACCCTCTTGAGTCTAGAGTCTAGACTCTAGATGGAAAAGGTTTATAGTTGAAAGGTGTACGGCTTTTGTATACATACACACATATATATGTATATATATTTATAGATATAGTGTATATATTTATAACTTTTTATATGTGTATCCTAATATTAGATTTTTAAAGCAAACTTTCATCTGATGTAACATAATAAAAACTCTTGTAGTAGATATAAGTTAGCGATTATTTAACAGAAACAGACTAAAAGGAACATAAGAATCTTAAAAATATAAAATATGTCAGTGAGTTAATACAATATTTCCGCACTGAAACCTATTTAGCAGAGGGTTTTGGTGTTCATTTCTGCTGAAAATGATTAGTTTTGAGGTAACAACAGAAGGGGTTTGTGACGTTGGGAAACGAACAGGCACTAATGTCACCTAATATGAGAAATCTCAAATAGGCCTAACCCGAAGTGTGAAAATGACTAGACGTATACATTTAGGTACATGAAACTACGGGATACATGCCTAAATTAACTTTCTTTAAAACTAACCTAACCTAATTACTCCAAGCTTAGGTAGTCCCACTAGCTTCGTAGCCTACCCAGCCACAGGACTACCGTGGCCTGATCTGTCGTGGTAGTTACAGAACCTAATCTGTGAAAGTATAAGACTTTCCTTAACTGATTACTGCAAGTTCAGCTTCTCTCAAAGTCTTCGTAGCCATCCCAGTCACAGGAATACCGTGACCTAAGCTCTCGTAACTGTTACAAAGCTGAAGCTGTGGAAGTCGAAGAACTCCAGTTACAGGGGAATTATTGAACGGTCTCCAAACCTTTCTTTTTATTGCTGAGGTCCGTCAAATTCAGCCAATTTATAGAAATGATCAGTTTCACAGTTATCAATACGATACAGAGATCATGTTTCAAATTCTTTGTGACCCACAAAGCATTGCTACAAACAACAGCCAAACGCGAAGCGTCTTCTTATTACCCAAAATGCATCATGTGACAACAAGTCACAACATGAGCTTAACTACCATGTTATCCCTGTGGGATGGCCGAAAGTGTGTAGAGCAATACATATAAGTTACTAATTATCTCGGTGATCGTACAGTTTAACTGCGCTCCGTAGAGGATGACGCATTAGCATCTGCGATTAAATATTGTCAATATCGAACTGTGACCGAAAACAGGCAACATTCAAGAAGAAGAGGTGAAGGAACTACGAACGGATTGTCACGAATATGAACGTCCATCGTAACATCGTAAGTATTTGCGGAATGGTAAGGAATTAACACCATTATTTAGGTATTTCTCACCGGTGTACAAAAATTGTAGCGTATTAATCATACATGGTTTGATTAATGTATTCCAAGGTGCTTTTATTTATTCGTCTTTTTTCACGCATGGTCCTTATGCTGTGGAACATTGCTTTGCAAGTCATTGGTCTTTTAGGGCTGTTTCATCAGAATGATTGTTAATTTGGAGTAACGGTAATAATATGCATGTCTATTAAAGACCCAGATAGAAAAGTAAGTTAGGATGGCATCGTCATGAGGTGAGGATCCTAATGATATACCTTTTAACCTAAGGATTCCGTGTGTTTCTTGGGTACCAATTCGGCTCAAAAATACTGATGCGTAATGGTTTCGCCAGGTTGAAAATGTAATGTGATATCTATTGATTTTCCCAGCCAATCTTCTAGATTTTATGTTAGCGATAATAGTGTGAATGGAAGGTTATAAGATGTCTTTTATTCTCATGAAAATTCAACGGTAACTGCATTCTATCACTAATTCCTCTTTTCTACAGTTTCTGCACTGAAACCACAGCCATGAATTTGAGCATTAAAAAGTAACCCCAATACGCCTAAGGTACTTTGTATTTTAGGAATTGTTGTAGATTTATAAATACATAATCACAACCTTAACATTTTGTCCTATGTTGTTTATGTTATTTGCTCGATTTCACGTGATTTTCTGGCGTCTGCTAAATCCACTTACCAAGCGCCTTCTGTAAACAAGACGTAATTACATGAATATAAAACAGTTCACAAAGCAAACCAACATAGTTTAATATGAATATGACACCAGTTCATATTATCATACGTTGGACATTGAGCCTGAATTCACTCCTAATGTATCGCCATTACATGGCTTGACTTGAAAGATCACGTCGTCAGTATGACGAAAATATGCATTATCCGGAATTTAGGTAGCCTAACCTAAGATAGTGTTTGAGAGTTCACTTGAGTTTGTCATAATAATTTTATTTTAGCTTTTATGAAGTAAATTTTTTTTTTTTACAATATTTTACAGAATCTACAGTATTGTAATGATCTGGTATCTTGGTCCATCACGTATTTATTAGTTAGTAATTCCTACAAGTCAAACCTAGGCTAACTAGCCACGGTTTTTTTTTTTTTTTTTAATTCATACGAGCATTTTGCCGTCCCTCTGGGAATTTCTCATTTTACGGCATGGATTCCTTTTTTGTTCTCACGATCCTTATACTGTAAATTTGATTTTGCATTCCCTGCCCTTAACATTTTTTTTTTTTTGCAACTAATAGCCAAAGATGCAAAACACACATACACAAAGAGACGAAATCGTACAAAAGAGCCCACTTTAATGTTTATTGTACTTCTTAACGTTGTTCGTTTCTTAACTTGTTAGAGAATTAAAAACCTTGGTAGGAGAGAGAGAGAGAGAGAGAGAGAGAGAGAGAGAGAGAGAGAGAGAGAGAGAGAACTTTTAGTCTTGGTTTAGGATACACGTGTTTAATGTTAAATTTTTCATTTTATATAGCATTTTTTCGGTCGCGTTTACGAATAATGCCTCAAGGGCAGACCCACCCCTTAGGACTAGCCCATGGATTCCTGGGGATGAGCTGGTTCAGAAGATAGGACTTCTGGTATTCTGTCCGGTTTACCCATCCTTATAATCGACTTTAAAGGGAAGGAGATTCTTAGACTTACACAGCAAAATAAGTAGGGGAGAGAGGGTGTGGTATGTTAAGCTATCAAACATTACTCCTTATGTCGTAAATTTGCAAATTTGTAAAGAACGAAGTAGCATTTATCATACGACGACCTTTAGTATCGTGTAGTTACGTCATCAATTCCCTGATGTAGGCTAAAAGAAGAGTATTATGAGAACTCGACGATGTAATGCTCTCTCTCTCTCTCTCTCTCTCTCTCTCTCTCTCTCTCTCTCTCCACGTCATCAGTTCCCTGATGTGACGGCGTCGGTGACCCTGGTAGTTGTGACGCCAGATAACCCACAATTAATCAATCCCTGATGTGAAAGAAGAGTTTTATGAGAACTCGACGGTGCAATGCTCTCTCTCTCTCTCTCTCTCTCTCTCTCTCTCTCTCTCTCTCTCTCTCTCTCTCTCTCTCTGTGTGTGTGTGTGTGTGTGTGTCTCATTTTCAGTTCCAATTTACAGGAACCAAATCTATTCATATTCCAATTTAATTAATTGGATTTCGCTTTATAGATGTATTTCTTAACAATGTTTGATGTATTTACCCTGTGGTCGCTATAATCTGTATTCATCAAGTTAAAAAAAAAAGTATTTAACCTTAAAGAAAAAATGCGGAGCGTAACTGAAATTAGAGACACGAACATTTCTGCCTTTAAATGTGATCCAGCAACATAACGAAAAGGGAGATACGTATGGAAAGTTTTTTTTTTTTTTTTTTTTTTAGAAAGCCAAATACGTTTCCCTCAGCGTTTACAAAGTTGTGAGAAATTATTTGAGAGGAGAAAATGTAGAGAAAATGGCTAAGGTCACCCGATAGCACGTATAGGCCATGAATCATTTTGTAAAGCTCTTGCTCAAGTTGATGGATGATCGAGAGAGAGAGAGAGAGAGAGAGAGAGAGAGAGAGAGGAGTATATATGTGTGTGTGTATGTATGTATGTATACTTACATATATATACAGATTTATATATATATGTAAATATTTATATATATACATATATATATATATATATATATATATATATATATATATATATATATATATATATATATATATATATATATAATGAAGAAAGTATATGACCACAAGGAAACTGAAACAGCGAAGCGCAAGATATTCCGGAATTTTCAAATAAAGGCGGAAGTTCTTGGATTCCATTGTTTCAATTTCCCCGTGGCCATATGCGCTGTCTTTATTTTATTTTATATCACATTGTTTTTCCCGTGATGGAAGACTGTAACGCTAGGTGGGGGGGGGGGTGTGTGAGTAATGTCGTCTTAAAGTGATGTATAACCCTGTCCTTTGCAGTTAGACATTAGGTTTCTTGATGATAAGAATATAGAAGTGTGTTGAATGAGTGCCGCAACGCGTCTAGTTATTGATCTGTATATCATTATACCTCTTGTTTTTCATGTTACGTAATTATTATTGGATGTTAGTCAAAGGCTTATTTCACTGAAACTCTGAAGTGGATAATGTTGCGTAACTGAATCAAATAAATTAATTGAAAATGGTGAAACCATATGCAAGGGCCTAGTAACTTTTGTTCCATAATTACTTGTAAAATAGAACAAGCTAGAAAAATACATCTTGCTACTAGGTTGGTCAAGGGTGGGCCTTGGTGGGGTTTCCCCCTTTCAAAAGAGTCTTTATTTAGTATAATGGAGCACGTAACACCTGCTTGCTTGTACTGATTGATTATTCTTTGATAATTAATTTTAAGCGTTACTACAGGTATGCATTTGAATGCTTACAATGTCGCATTTGAAATATTACATTACATCCATGTGATACTCCTGCTTCTTCAAGATTGTAACTCCTACTTTTTTATTTTTGGTCAGACTCCAACTTTTTTTCAAGGGCTGCTAGGAGGCCTGAATATGTATACATACATATATATTATATACATATGTATTTATACATATATATGTTTACTATTATATATATATATATATATATATATATATATATATATATATATATATATATATATATATATATATATATATATATATATATATATATATATATATATATATATATATATATATTATCTGTGCGTGTATGTGTATATATATGTATGTATGTGTATGTGCGAATGAATATATCAGCACATAGAGTTCTATTGAAAATTCTCTAAGTTGCATATAGCGTCTAACGCTTGCAGATCTAGAATGATGATGGCACGAAATTTTCTTAATCCTCGAAGAAAACTAATAATACAAAATCCGAAAATTGAAGTTTTTACAAAGAGTAACAGATACTCACGCACATGACTCATGTTATCGGTATTCGTGTTTGCAAAATATACGCACCCAATACAAACACGCGAGAGGATTATAGAGCCGCAGTGAAGGAAATTATAGAAACATAAAGGAAGTTATAGAACATGACTTGTCCTAGACACGATCCATCTTATCATGTCTTATTCTGGAACGAACGAGTAACTCCCATGATAAAAATAAGGAAGTTATTGTTTGGGGAATTTGCAACAAACACGATTGTCACGCGGTGCGCTGTAAGCATTACTTAAGGTTCTTTGCAGCGTGCCTTCGGCCCCTAACTGCAAGCCCTTTCGTTCCTTTTACTGTACCTCCTTTCATATTCTCTTTCTTCCATCTTACTTTCCACCCTCTCCTAACAGTTGATTCTTAGTGCAAATGCGAGGTTTTCTTCCTGTTACACTTTTCAAACCTTTTACTGCCAATTTCCGTTTCAGCGCTGAATGACCTCATAGGTCCCAGTGCTTGGCCTTTGGCCTAATTTTATATTCAATTCAATTCAACCAAACACGATTGAGAGAAAGTTGTCCAGATTTTATTCAACCGATTTATTTTTGCTGTTGGTGAAAGCTTAACGTTCCTTAGATATTGAAATGAATTATTTTGAATTATTTTTTTTCCGGTAGTGCGAGAAATAACGATACAGGGAAATTTGACTTAATTTTATCAGATTTATCAATTTTTGGCAGCGATATAAAAAATACAAATCCAAACACACGTAATCAAATTCCATTGTTTAATTTTTGGCGGGCAAAAGAAAGCAAAAAAAAAAAAAGCGGAATTCATGGTATCATGTTTTATCAGATTGATTTACATTGAGTGACAGTGTGGCAAATATCAGTCTGCATAAATCCGTCCGCACTTTTTCTGTCCGCCCTCAGATCTTAAAAACTACTAGGGCTGCAAATCGATATGTTGATCATCCACCCTCCAATCGTCAAACATACCAAATTGCACCCCTCTGTCTCAGTAGTTTTTATTTTATTTTAGGTTAAAGTTAGCCATAATTGTGCATCTGGCACCGCTATAAGTGCCAACAACACAGGCCACCACCGGGCCGTGGTTGAAAGTTTCATGAGCCACGGCTTTAAGTTTCATGGGCCGTGGCTGTACAGAAAACTCCATTGAACTGAAGAAACTTCGGTGCATTATTTTACTTGTTCATATTTTACTTTTTATATGTAAATACAACGATCCATAAAAAATTCTGGAACTTTCATTGGATTTATTCATGTCATTAATAGGAAATACAATACAGAAACGATACCAAGAAAATACGATAGTTCTTCCACACCTCCTGTCTGACGATGGTGTCTCCTGCCTTGAATTCAGCCCCTATAACTTCTCAAATTAAGCCTAACTTCCGACCCGTCCGGGTTTTGCCTCTTATTAATGTTGTTATTACAAGTCGACGTGCTTGTTAGCGCTGGTGTATTTCTGAGAAAGTCTGTCTATCTATCTGTCTAACTATCTATCTATCTATCTCGCTATCTATATATACAATATATATATATTTTATAGATGCAATATTGTACTTTCTTCACTTTACGCCTTTTTCATCCTCGGTAGAACCAGGGCCCATATATATTATATATATATATATATATATATATATATATATATATATATATATATATATATGTATATTATATATATATATATATATATATATATATATATATATATATTATATAATATATTATATATAATATATATATATATATATATATATATATTGTGTGTGTGTGCATGTGTGTATATGCTTGAAATACACATAATTAGTTTGTTATATACTTGTTGCTTAACATATTACGTGCAAGCACTTGCTTAACTGAAGTGTCTGAAGAACGAGAAAGTGTATCCACCACAATAGTAGTTATCAGGTTATGGATACAATCAACATTTTGCCTCAAAATTTAAAGAAACAAAAGTAACAAATCCCACAAGAACAAGAAATCGTTGCAAAATATAGACGGGAAGAAACTATTTTACAAATTAATTGAGTCAGAATTATGTGGTAAAAGGGTAATTAGTTACTCTACATATGCAGTGAAATGTTCCAGTACTTAAGTTGCACAACCCTGTAGGTGGGTAGTACCGTCAGTGCACCTCATGCGGTGCACCGTAGGCATTACTTAAGGTTCTTTGCAGCGTGCCTTCGGTCCCTAGCTGCAACCCCTTTTGTTCCTTTTACTGTACCTCCTTTCATATTCTCTTTCTTCCGTCTAACTTTCCACCCACTTCTAACAACTGATTCACAGTGCAACTGCGAGGTTTTCCTCCTGTTACGCCTTTCAAACCTTTTACTGTCAACTTCCCTTACAGCCTGAATGACCTCATAGGTCCCAGTGCTTGGCCTTTGACTTAAATGCTATATTCAATTCAAGTAAGTTGCACAAACTCATAGGGCATATATTGCGTTATTTTGGGAAAAAATATTGACAGTACCCATTTATATGCCTGCAAAAAAAGAAAAAAATTCCGTGCCTCAGGATCTTACAGTGCTGCTTCTAAGGGACGGAGATATCTTTCACAATTTTTATGGTAGGGATATGATTTGTGAAAGACTATACGTGGTTGCTTATGAAAATGTGAACGCTAGGTGCATATATTTACGTGCATGTAAAAGAGAGAGAGAGAGAGAGAGAGAGAGAGAGAGAGAGAGAGAGAGAGAGAGAGAGAGAGAGAGAGAGAGAGAGAGCATCAGTAAATGATAATAATGGCGTAAATATGGAGTTTGGTTTCATGTCAAGTATACGTAGAGAAGAAATAATGGCGGGGAAAATAGAATTTAGTACTTATCCTAGTTTTGACAGGGGAGTATTTTTATTTTTTCTTCATAAGCAAGAAAAACATTAAGTATTTTCTGATGATCGATCCTCTCACACAAACTAATTGACAATAGAAGTCGCTTTACAGGAACTGGGAAAATTGCTGACTATGAATATGAATGAGACAAGTGACTTTACGAAAAGAAATGGCACATGTATTAAAAATGTTCTGAGCTTCAGCAAGTGGAGGTAACTATATGTGTATGAGTTACTAGCGGTGTACTTATGACAAAAACTTGGCAAGACAAAGCACCTTACGTTTCTTGACAGTGAATACATACTTTTGTATAGATGGTTTCAGAATAACCTACGTATAACACCGGCCAGTGAAGAATTAGAGGAATTTGTTTCTGGTGATAGAAATTCATTTCTCATCATAATGTGGTTCGGATTCCACAATAAGCTGTAGGTCCCGTTGCTAGGTAACCAGTTGGTTCTTAGCCACGTAAAATAAATCTAATCCTTCGGGCCAGCCCTCTCTAGGAGAGCTGTTAGTCAGCTCAGTGGTCTGGTTAAACTAAGATATACTTACATCGAGCGCTGAAAGAAACATTGAGAGTATGAAGGTTGTAAAGGCGTAACAGGAGGCAAACCTCGATGTTGCACTATGGAACAATTATTAGAAGAGGGTGAAAAGTAAGTTGGAAGAAAGATAATATGAACGGAGGTACAGTAAAAATGAATAAAATGAGTTGAAGCTATAGCCCGAAGGAACGCGACGACGTACCTTTAGTAATGCCTGCAGTGCACCGAGTTAGGTGCACTGATGTTACTACCCTCCTAATGGGGGCTTTTATATTAAAAGTGTATATACCTTCACTCACAAGAGACCACCTCTACGATGACATCAGGAAGCATTATGATGAATTCGGCTTACCATTCTTCCTCATGACAAACTCACTCCACGACCTGTCTCATTACTGAAGGCCGGAGATAAGGCTTATATACCTCAATGGGGGCTCTGGCACGAGGCCAGGGCGTGAAAGCATGTTTATCTGGGACGTTTCATTTTCTCTTTGGATAAGTTTCTCCGGGTTTTAGTTCTTCTTCTAGGTCTATGGCAAATGTTAATGAAATGTTTTTGTCAGTTAATGATGTTACTACAAATGAATAAGGTGTAGGATGTACCCTTTAAATGAGTAGATAACAATTATGTTTTACGTGTTAAAAATCCAGCACTTAGAAGATGAATGACTTGAGAGATCTTACGACTAGGTCTACAGACAACAGAGCTTTGAGACTAGATTTCTTGAAGTGTCATGGTCGAGTTGCATCCCCAGGGCAAATATACACACTCGAGGAGGAAACCCTGAAGAAACCCAACCTTTTAATACACTTACCAAGAATAACCGTCAGACAATAAACGAGACGTAAAGCGAAACCTCGTCACGGGAAGAGCCGGTACAACGCCATAGAAACCAGTTGTCATTTTTATGTTCTCTCTCTCTCTCTCTCTCTCTCTCTCTCTCTCTCTCTCTCTCTCTCTCTCTCTCTGTGGGTTACCGAGTCACCGTCAGCAAGTCACCTTATATACCATTACACTATCTAAGCGACTTTCTCTGCGCATGCGTCGTCAGGGCGATGCAAATGCTACAAAGTCTTAAATGCGTTTGAGTTTTGGCTGGATGTCAGCTTGGAGGGAGAATGTAAATTTACTCTCGCTAGGGTACAGAAAGGTCGGTGACTCTGCCGCTTTGCATAAACCTTACTGAATTACCGCGTCCTCTTGATCTTTGATTAATTATACATAATTCTCGAAATACTTCTTATTAAGGCCAATAGGTCACGGATCATACATAATGATTTGGGTTAACACTTATACTCTACAGTATATATTTATGCTTAAAAAATTGCCAATTGCTGCAGGTTTGTGTTGAAATTGGGACTTCTGATTCATAAGTCCAATCATGAAATATTAATAAAAACAGTCTTACATCTGTAAATATAAATGTAAATTTGACCAAGAAAGGAAAGGACTGGAAAAAATATCATCAGGTGACTATTTCATCAAAGCTCTTATAACAGTGGAAGGCGGTTTCTGGTGTAATGCAACAAATCGTTAAATTTTGACAGTGAATAATTAAATTAGTTAAACATAAGTGCTGAAGAATAAGAATCTGGTTTTTTTAGTTTTCTGTAAAAGAAAACTATTGTGCCGGCTTTGTCTGCCCGTCCGCACTTTTTCTGTCCAACCTCAGATCTTAAAAACTACTGGGGCTAGAGGGCTGCAAATTGGTATGTTGACCATCCACCCTCCAATCATCAAACATACCAAATTGCAGCTCTCTAACTTCAGTAGTTTTTATTTAATTAGGGTTAAAGTTAGCCATAATCGCGCTTCTGACAACGATATAGGATATGCCACCACCGGGCCGTGGTTAAAGTTTCATGGACCGCGGCTCATACAGCATTATACCGAGACCACCGAAAGATAGATCTATTTTCGGTGGTCTTGATTATACGCTGTAGCGGCTGTACAGAAAACTCGATTGCGCCGGAGAAACTTCGGCGCATTTTTTACTTGTTTAAAATAAAAAAAAAAAACATGCACATTCTCTCAATATATCAATAGAAACGAAAAGGTGGAATCCCACCCAACAAACAAGATGATAAATAAGAAAAAGAAGCCTCCACGAGGTTTCCATTGCTGTGTTTACCATGGTGTTGCCATGGCAATGGCTGACTTCCCGGCGGCGTGCTTGCGGACGCTTTTGTGCGCCGAAGGGAATTACCTGCTTCTTTGTTGCAAATGTGATTTAGCAGGTTTTTGTTCCATTTACTTGTAATTATGTGCTTGTCGCATGCTTCAATGCTTAAATCTGGTCAGTATGAGTCTCGGCGTTTATGTGCATGAATGAACGGTCCTACCGAGCATTAGGCCTATAATATAGCCAACAATGTGTTCTAGTTTATGACTTCCGTTAAAGGCCGCCACTGACGTTCACGTATACTTGTGCAGGCTTACCTTCACCACTAAAGATACAGTTTTTTTTTTTTTATTCAGTTCTCTGTACTGTAGCAGCCATGACGTCAACAGACGATGCTCTGCCAATAGTTGGTTCGCTAAGGGCAACAAAAATGATAAACGCCTGAAAGAGATTTTCAGTGAAGGCGAGGCTGTTATCCATTGTTAACATATGATGTTAACAATGAATAAACATAGTCTACTATTGCTTTATTTGTTCCATTAGTATGCTGAATATTATTTTTTTCTCATTTTAAAAGCGAATTATATACATGATGCATGATCATGAATAGACGCATATAGACCTGTTCGTGTTCATTACTTCGCTATAATGAATATTTATTCTAACTCAAAACCCATTTCGTTCCTTTTATTGCATCTCCCTTCATATTCTCTTTCTTCTATCTTACTTTCCACCCTCACCCAACAGTTGATTCATAGTGCAACTGCGAAGTTTTCCTCCTGTTACACCTTTCAAACCTTTTCACTGTCGATTTCCGTTTCAGTGCTGAATGACCTCATGGTCCTAGAGCTAATTTCTATACTCTATTCTATTCTTGAGAAAACATATCGAGAAGGATTGTAGAAGGTTTTGGGAATGTATGGTACGTAAGAGATAACTTACTGAGAGCGAATGAAAGTGCGTATGATGAAAGTGACGCATGTGCCACAATGTGTAGAGAAGAATGTGACGTTTAGCGCGCAAGTGCGCCTGAGAAAAGGGAGTGTTATGTCTCCAATGCTGTTCAATATCTCTATGGATGGGGTGATGTGAGAAGTCTGAGAAAGAGCAGTAAATGTAGGTGTAAAACTGTCGGATATGAAAACAAACCGAAAACGGAGAGTAAAATGGTTGATGTTGACAGATAATGCAGTCCTGATTTGGCATAGCAAAGAGAAACTGCAGAAGCTAGTGAAAGGGCTGCAAAATATTTCAGATACGGTTAGATTATTATTATTATTATTATTATTATTATTATTATTATTATTATTATTATTATTATTCAGATGATGAACACTATTCATGTGGAACAAGCCCGCAGGGGGTCATTGACTAGAAATTCAAGCTTCCAAAGAGCATGGTGTTCATACGACAGAAGTAACCAAAGTTAATGGGAAATACAGAAAGAGGAGATCAGTTATTAGAAAAACAGATATGCTGACAAGTAAATAAATAAATAAAAATGTAGGTAAATTGTTAAAATACAAGGAGCGTTGTATTAAGGTAAATGTGAACAAGATTAGGGTTATGATGGTAAACGTTTGGTTGTTGAAGAATGGAAGGACTTGATTAGTGTGGGTATTTGAGTGCTAGTTTACCGGAGTGATGGTATCACAGGATAAGTGAAGCAAGAAAGGCGGCCAAGAGTTTGCAAGAGATCAGGAAGAGAGTGAAGTGTTTGTTTAAGCCAAGATGGGAATACGGAAGAGAATGTTGAGTTGATATTCCTCTGTGAAAATAAGGTGAGGATTTTGAGTGCGAATGAAAGAGAAAAGGTTGGTGCTCTTGAGTTGAACTGTATAAGCATCATAAGAGGATATATATATATATATATATATATATATATATATATATATATATATATATATATATATATATATATATGTATGTATGTATATGTATCTGTATATACATATATATGCACATATATACATGCACACATACATACACACAGACATATATAAATATATTACGAGGGAACTGAACGTGACACCTGAAATGATTCAGACTGCAAAGCCAGATATCACAATCTCACAATCAAGCAGAACATGATAGAAAGGTGGAATACTGAGAAATCTTGCTACTTTACCTCTTTTTGAATTATATGTTAATGAGCGGAGCTCTAACTAACTCTGTCTCTTTCTCAGATACGTGAAATCCGAAACGATTCGGAGGCGAAGCTTGAATATTCCCTCTGTGCAAAAGCCGTCAAATGCTCGTGACTGTTGCCATTATTCGTTATGTGTTACCGAGGAAGTAAATTTCTTTTATGGCATATTATTTATTGATATAAAAGTGTGAGGCACTTTGATAACATCAGCTTTTTTATATAGGTTATTAGTTCAATTATATACTTGTAAACAAATTAATTCGCAAAATGTGTGGGACAGTTTTTAGTTTTCTGTAAAAGAAAACTATTGTGCCGGCTTTGTCTGTCCGTCCGCAATGAATTCTGTCCGACCGTTTTTCTGTCCGCACTTTTTCTGTTCGCCCTTAGATCTTAAGAACTGTGGAGGCTAGAGGGCTGAAAATTGATATGTTGATCAGCCACCCTCCAATCATCAGCCATAACAAATTGCAGCCCTCCAGCCTCAGTAGTTTTTACTTTATTTAAGGTTAAAGTTAGCCATAATCGTGCTTCTGGCAACGATATGGGATAGACCACCACCGGGCCGTGGTTAAAGTTTCATGGGCCGCGGCTCATACAGCATTATACCGAGACCACCGAAAGATAAATCTATTTTCGATGGCCTTGATTATACACTGTAGCGGCTGTACAGAAAACTCGATTGCGCCGAGGAAACTTCGGCGCATTTTTTACTTGTGTATCATTTGACAGTGATCTGAAAACGGCAAGACTCGTCTCGGTTGGCTGACGAGTTCAGAGGTCTACACCAGGCTTCTTATTCCCTTTAACACCTTGCCACACCTACGTGCCGCCCTTGGGCAAGAGTCCTTGCAGGCATAAGACCGTCTTAATTTAACCCAAGACTGATCATTACGATTTTTCTAGAAAATCAGTGAAAGAAGGTTATTTCTAGTAAATCAGTGAAAGAAGGTCACAAATGTCGTGTTTATTCCTGTGTTCTGTTCTGTTCTTTGAAATAATGGAATTTAATCTTTGAAGTTCCTGGTCTTGAGGAATGCTTGAATAGTTAAACTGAAAGTCGTTAGGTTTTAAATGATGCATTATAAACAAATAAAGGAAAAAAATCAGCGAGAATGTTAGAGATTAATAGAATCTTTAGAGCAGTCACTGTGGTCCATTTTCGGGGACTTATTTCGTTTTGCCAACAGATGTTTTGCAGCTGCCAATATTGGCGATAACACCGAAGCCTCAATTTCAATGCTGGTGTGTCCCAGCCTCACGAGGAGGCTCTGTTTCATCTTACGCCACCAGTAATGAGTATTATATTTGGTGTAAAATTTGGTAGCAAGTTGATAAATGGGTAATCTCATTGCATAGTCTTTAGTATGGACTGAAGAAGTTGGTGAATGAGGTAACCGTCTGATTTGTTGCTAGAGTGAAATCAGTTCACACCAAAGACCATTTCTAACATAAAAAAATTAATCAAAGAATATAAATTATTTTTGATGAAAAGAGAATGATTTGGAATATCTTACAAAGCAAAAACTAACGGTATATACAAATCAGCTTTACAGGATAGAATGGCAGATATCATTTCAAACAAAAATAACGATTCCACATTTTAAACCGCAATCCACCGTGGGGTGTCCTTTCACAAAGCCCATCAACTTCTGCTTCATCAAGGAAGCAAGCAAGCAAGCAAACAAATGGAGCCATGAATCTTGGTAAAGACGACGAATGTTTAAAAAGAAAATAAAAAACAAAAGAGGCACAACGGCGCTGCGGGCAAAGACCATCTTGTATTCGCCAGCTGAAGACGATTGAACTCCATCTGCAAGCAGTTTAGGTTCAAAGCGAACTGTCGCATGTGACGTCACACTGGGGTCGTGACGTAGGCAAGACGTGCTGGTGCAGTATTGTTCGGGTGGGCCTTTTGTGTTCTTTCGGGTGCTTACACGCGGGCAATGGCTTTTTTTTTTTTTTTTTTTCTTAATTTTCCTCTCAAGAAACACCTTAAGATAAACTTCTAAGGGTGTTTTTTTTTTCTTGCCTGTTTTGCCTGAAGGTTTTGGCCGTTTCTTGTAACTTAATCTCTAAGAGGGTCCTGGGTAAGCAGTGCAGGTGTTTATGTTTTTATCGCGGGATTGTATTTGAAGTGTTTGAAATCTAACGGGCATTACTTTCCGTCAGATATATATATATATATATATATATATATATATATATATATATATATATATATATATATATATATATATATACATATATATATATATTTCTTCTTCTTCTTCTTTTAACGTGCTTTTTTCCCATTTTTGTATGGGGTAAGCACGATGCCTTCTTTTGAAGGACTTTTGATTTGGCTTTTGGGGTAGACCGTAGTCTCGATCGGCTGCCCTGCCTGACATCGCTTAGACCCCGGTAGCGTATGTTACATGTATCATACCCGACCCAACGCCCTTTCTTCCCAGCAGCGAGAAGTTGTTGCGCGGGTAGGGCGAGAGTTCGAGACGTGTGAGATGTTTGTTATGTTTTTAGAAGGTGTTGTAGTGGCTTTGTTTTGTGTGTGTATTGAGTCTGTAACACCCATTTGCTTTTTTTTTAAGCAAACTTATCCGTTGATTACATATATAATCCCGGGATGTCTACACGGATAGCAAAGTGTCCGCCTCTCTGATCAGTCGGCTGCGGATTTGAACCCGCGCCACAGACCTCTACGAAGTCCGAAGCTACTGCTGTAACCGACTGAGCCATCGAGGCTCTATATATATATATATATATATATATATATATATATATATATATATATAGAGAGAGAGAGAGAGAGAGAGAGAGAGAGAGGAGGTATATATACATATGTATATATAGATATGTATATATATAAAATATATATATGTATAGATGGATTATATATATATATATATATATATATATATATATATATATATATATATATATATATATATATATATATATATATATATATGTAGAAATAATCAACACACAATCACGTGCGGAACAGAAATACCTTGCCTTTCAATTGTAAGACCTGGGTTCGATCCTGATGTGTGTATATTTATATATATATATATATATATATATATATATATATATATATTTATATACATGTAGATGTGTATACTGTATAACTATATATATATATATATATATATATATATATATATATATATATATATATATATAGAGAGAGAGAGAGAGAGAGAGAGAGAGAGAGAGAGGTGAAAGTTGAAAAACCTATTGTCAACAAAATATTACAAATACAATTCCTTTTACGCATGATTATCATTAGATGTACTTTCACTTTATTCCAAACAAATAATCAGAATTATACGCCTTTGTTCTCAGTTGTTTATATCTTTGTACTTGATGCTAAATTGGCCGTGTTTTCCACAGGCATTACACCGAAGCGCATAAAACTGACTTTAAGTAGAGCTTAAAATCATACCTTTGACAGGAGGGGGGAAATCAGAACGAAAAACCCTTTCCTGATGACGTCACTTGGTGATGCTGGGAAAAACGCAGTGACGAGGTTGCTAGAATTTTATATATTTTTTTTTACTCTTTTGTAGGACATTTTTATTTCTGTTATTATTATTATTATTATTATTATTATTATTATTATTATTATTATTATTATTATTATTATTATGACAGCAATTAGTGATGCTGGGAAAAACGCAGTGACGAAGTTGCAAGAATTTTGTAATATATTTTTTTTTACTCTTTTGTAGGGCATTATTATTATTATTATTATTATTATTATTATTATTATTATTATTATTATTATTATTATTATTATTATGACAGCAATTAGTGATGCTGGGAAAAACGCAGTGACGAGGTTGCTAGAATTTTATATTTTTTTTACTCTTGTAGGGCGTTATTATTATTATTATTATTATTATTATTATTATTATTATTATTATTATTATTATTATTATGACATCAATTCGTGACGCTGGGAAAAACGCAGTGACGAGATTGCTGGAATTTTATAATATATATTTTTTTTGCTGTCTTGTAGGGCATTATTATTATTATTATTATTATTATTATTATTATTATTATTATTATTATTATTATTATTATTATATGTCAATGGTGATGCTGGGAAAAGCGCAATGACTAGTGTGCTACCATTTTATAATACATTTCTTTACCATTATGTAGCGCATTATTATTATTATTATTATTATTATTATTATTATTATTATTATTATTATTATTATTATTATTATTATTATTATTATTATGTCAGTTGGTGATGCTGGGAAAAACGCAATGACGAGGTTGCTAGATTTTATAAAAAAAGTTTTTTACTCTGTTGTATTGCATTATTATTATTGTTATTATTATTATTATTATTATTATTATTATTATTATTATTATTATTATTATTATTATTATTATTATTATTATTATTATTTAAAATATCCTTAGTAGTATGAGTCTTGAAATGTAGAAACAAATCCACGGTTATGTATGGGTACATATATTTAAAAATAAATATCTACAGGTTTATTTTTAAATATATGTACCCATACATAGCTGTGGACTGGTTTCTCCATTATTATTATTATTATTATTATTATTATTATTATTATTATTATTATTATTATTATTATTATTATTATTATTATTATTATTATTATACCCAAAATTTTTACAGAACTGTATTTATGTTAATCAGATGGATAGTTACGAGTACGTATTAAATGTTCTAAACAATATATTGGTCACATTATGAAAGTTTTCATTATTATTATTATTATTATTATTATTATTATTATTATTATTATTATTATTATTATTATTATTATATTATTATTATTATTATTATTATTATTATTATTATTGCAATACTCTGTATTTGTACCTATACATATATTAATGTTAATTAGATAGATAACAACGAGATCATATTAAATCTTGTAACCCATAGGTGGTTCATAAATAAACTGCCATTATCATGATTGTTGTCATAATTCGTTTGGCAACGGGATTGATAATGCAGGCAACAGGATTGATAATACAGGCAACAGGATTAATAATACAGGCAACAGGATTGATAATACAGGCAACAGGATTAATAATACAGTATTTCACAAAACTTATGAAATATTACAAATAAATAGTAATTTTTTTTTTATTTTGAATATCTCGACAATAGTTGATTCACAGGAGCCACGTTTAATAATTTAAAAATTTGTTTCATACATGAATAATCACAGACACACAAACTCACAAGCGCACACACACACACACACACACACACACACACACACACACACACACACGTACACACGCACACATCTCATTTAAAAAAGTCCTGGCAAAAAGGGCTATGCTCTCGAGGAAACGAATCTTTACGTTTTCAGTTGAGCAGTAAACACCTTTTTTTATTTTTTTTTCTTCTTCATTTCCTCGAATGAAATATATGGGTCACCCACGTCATTACGTGACGTCATCCATCCGGTGACATAAGAGTTGTTGATGGGGAAGTTCGAGAAGAACGTCTTGCCTTTATGCCAATTCCGTCGCTCATTAATTCGTGTGAGTAAGTGGTTGTCATTACATATTATATATATATATATATATATATATATATATATATATATATATATATATATATATATATATATCTATACCGTGATTTTTATACAATCATGAAGCTACAAATGTCGCTTAATATCCAATTCACGCTGCTTCGGGAATATCCCCGAAGGGAAATTATTGCCGAAGGGGAATTTTTAAGTGATCAATGGATCGGTACTGAAGTGTCTCGAACTCTCGACGCAATACCTTCCAACGACTCCAGCCGACGGTCAAACCACTGAACCATCAAGAGGGGTATATGCTAATACCGAATCTGCCGTACTTGTTTACCCATCGAATTCGGGGAATTGTTCTTAGCGTTCACCATGATAGATCATTTGTACGTTTGGTATTGTGAACTGGATATTAAGCGAGCGACATTTGTAACTTGATTATATATATATATATATATATATATATATATATATATATATATATATATATATATATATATATATATATGTATATGTATATCTATATATGTAAATAAATAAATGTATATATATGCATATATATATATATATATATATATATATATATATATATATATATATATATATATATATATATATGTGTGTGTGTGTGTGTGTGTGTGTGTGTGTGTGTGTGTGTGTGTGTGTGTATTTGATTATGAATAAAAGATGGAAAACCCCAAATTGTTAACTCTCGTAGGTCAACTATTCTTGAGACAGTCACAGATTTCATTTAGAAAACGTAAGAATTATTTTGAAATATTTCTTAACAGATTTGTGAAATTGCCTTATTATTATTGCTGTTACTAAAAGAATTATAACAATGATGATAATAATAATATTGAATATTTTCATTATGACCTATATGTTGGTTAGAAAATTTAATATGCTCTAGTAATTGCTTATCTAATTAACAAAGAGATATACATGAATGTAGAGTATTGTAAAAAAAATTTGGTATAATGATAATAATAATAATAATAATAATAATAATAATAATAATAATAATAATAATAATAATAATAATAATAATAATAATAATTGCAAGTTTAAGAAAGGAGATGAAAATAACAATCCACACTGAAACACTGAACAATGTTTCTTTAATGAAAGCCACTTTACCATAGTCTCTCTCTCTCTCTCTCTCTCTCTCTCTCTCTCTCTCTCTCTCTCTCTCTCTCTCTCTCTCTCTCTCTTTTAATGTGTATATATAAGTGCCAAAATGTTCGTGCCACATCTCTGGGAGACTTTAAATTGTGTAAAATATAAGGAGGTACTTGATACTGCCTTTCCCTTTAAACATTCCTATGATATAATTTGTTAATTATATAATTAACGTGATATAATTTGTTAATTATATCACGTGATTGTTTGTTATTTTTATGTCCACTCACATACGCACTTATATTTATTCATATATATAATTATATATAATATATATATGTATGTATGTGTATATATATATATATATATATATATATATATATATATATATATATATATATATATATATATATATATATATATATATATATAGAGAGAGAGAGAGAGAGAGAGAGAGAGAGAGAGAGAGAGAGAGAGAGAGGTGCTGTCTTTATGAGTTATCGTGATTATGTAACTATACTTAGAGTTGGCGTGTTGATATATAATTTTACAACACTGTTCAGCGATTTTGATAATCCAGAAGCTGCCTTTAATGAGGCCTTTTTTTTTTCTTTTTTAATTTCTACGAATTTTTTTAACTCAACAACGAGAGAGAGAGAGAGAGAGAGAGAGAGAGAGAGAGAGAGAGAGAGAGAGAGAGAAACAAGATGAAAAACAAAAGCGAACAAGCGTACTAACTCATGCAGTCGTTCAAGATAATTCTTATCAATGCCCCCCCTTTTTTTATTGGACACTAACACGCCATACTGTTTTGCGTAAGGCCCTTCGAGACGTCATTGACCCAGAAAACTGCGATGCCAGTTCGTGGTCAATCGATGCACCTGAAACAATGGATTCATTTATTCCTTCCACGGGCATTCCGCGGGCTCTCATACCCGTTGCTGCCGTCTGAGGGGTCGGAAAATGTTGTTGCTGACACTTAGTGTTTGTATCTGGTTATTTTCTGTTATTTAGATTTGTTTTATCTGTTTGATATCACACTATCATCTTTTATTTATTTGTTTAAAAAAATGCCTTATTCAGATTATTTATTCTGTCCTCAGCCTCTGTTTATTCGTGCAGTGTGTTTTGTTCTTTTGAATTCTTTTATTTTATTTACATAATCTTTTACGATTGGCGATTGTTTAACCAATTCTCTGTGGATGACTTTTTATTTACTTTAACATTCTAAATAGTTTGAAGGCTGTTGCCAAGCTCTTCGGTTAAACGCCTTCGAAGTTTCTCCTAGAAACAAGAAATCGTATTTTTTCACTTTTTTTGAAAAAAATGTATTCGGTTTTTTACTTATTCATTTTTTCAACGATAAAAATGTATTACAAACATTCTATTAAGTCATACTAGAATTAAGAGGTTTCATCAAAATTTAATTTTCAAGGTTTCATTTTAATCTTCATAGGAACTATCTGTTTTATTTTGAATCTTATTGAAATTGACCAGTTGTCTGAATGTCCCATAAAGCAATTGAGTTCATTGCACTTTTGCTGGGGATAACTGGATAAATTTTCGGAAGTCTTACAAAATTAAACTTCCTAAAAATGAATAATCACTCAGATTATTTATTACGCAGTGTCTTGTTTTACTTTGGGTATTACAGGGTGTAGGTATTTTTGGGTATTACAGGATTTGGGTATTATTTATTACGTCTTAATTTTATATATATATATATATATATATATATATATATATATATATATATATAATATATATATATATATATATATATATATATATATATATATAAAACTATTTTCTAAGATAATGGAAAGATAATTGAAACAAAATAAAAGTGTCTGATAAGGGGTAAGTCCTAAAATTAAAACCCGATGATCATTTGAAATTTCCTAAAGAAAGTTAGGGTTGTCATATAATGTCTTCATAGTGGGGCGTCATTGATTGATCGATTGATTGATTTCTGACTACTAAAACTAGCGTCACAACACTAGTGGGGGTTCCATTTATTTATACTAAGCGGCAACTGCTTACTTTGCAATCCTAAATAGAGACTTTTTGCCTTAACAAGTTCATAAAAGCAATTCTCCGTAGGGTGGTGGCGCCGTCAGTGCACCTCACGCGGTGCACTGTAAGCATTAATTAACGTTCTTTGCAGTGTCCCGCCGTCCCCTAGCTGCAGCCTCGTTCATTCCTTTGACTGTACCTCCGTTCATCTTCTCTTTCTTCCATCTTACTTTCCACCTTATCCTAACAGATGTTTCATAGTGCAACTGTGAGGTTTCCCTCCTGTTAGGCATTTAAAACCTTTATATTTTCAATTTCCCTTATAGCGCTGAATGACCTCATAGGTTCTCAGCGCTTGGCCGTTGGCTAAACTTTATATTCCATTCCTTATTCTCTTTCTACCATCTTACTTTTCACCCTCTCCTTAACAGTAATTTCATAGTGCAACTGCGATGTTTTCCTCCTGTTACACCTTTAAAATCTGTTTCCCT
>JANJGK010000014.1:17053358-17092100 GCA_039081455.1 Macrobrachium rosenbergii | reverse complement strand
ATATAGTAGGGAGTACGGATAGGAAGAACAGTCAGCTCATCATTGATATATTTATTAATAGGTGCGCTTCGGGATCACCCATATCCCATCTTTTCTGGCTAAAAAGATACAAAAACACTAATTAAAACTGACAACAGAGCTTACAAAATTAAAATGCTTTAAAGATTGAAAAATGACAATGACAAAACAAGAAATAGATTACCTTCAGTAGTAAAGTCCAGAGGATGAAAACTGAATAAGAGTAAACAAGGTTAGCAAGTAAACAAGAAAGGCGGGGGGGGGGGGGTTACTATAGTACGACCGTTTTAGGAAGAGACTTTGCCCCTCTTAAACTGACCATTAACCTTCTGACTTCAAGCTCTCATTGTTTGCGCCTGTTATCAAGCACGTGTACTATAATAGAAAGTTCTGAATGAAGTTTTGTTGTCCCACTTAAATTTTAGATAAAAAAAAAAAAAATTCAATATATGAAAATGATAGATGCAAGAAATTTGGAAACCTAGATGTGCTTTCATTTTCAGTTTTGTTTATTTGGATGCTGTACTGAGCAATGTTCTTGAGTTACGTCATCTACTATAGTTTTTTATTACTGTTCCTTTGCTGTTATCGAAGTCATATAATTGTGATATAGTTTTGAGCTTTTGAATTGTTTTCTTTCGTGTATGCCGTGATCCGTCTTTACCTCCTTGCTGTATCAAGGTTGAATTTTCACTGTGCAGCTATAAAATAGCTCATAATAAATATTCTTTAAATATTGTTACACCCATATATATATATATATATATATATATATATATATATATATATATATATATATATATATATATATATATATATATATAGGGTGTAACAATATTTAAAGAATGTTTATTATGAGCTATTTTATAGCTGTACAGTGAAAATTCAACCTTGATACAGCAAGGAGGTAAAGACGGATTACGGCATGCACGAAAGAAAGCAATTCAAAAGCTCAAAACTATATCACAATTATATATATATATATATATATATATATATATATATATATATATATATATATATATATATATATATATATACACATTTATACAGTATTAGATTTACCTGTGCTTTTAAAGCACTGTCATATGATACTCATCACTGCTGTGGCATTTCTGTTATATGTAGATTTTTAAAGATATTTCTGCCACTTTCTGTCGAAAAAACAGATCTATATTTCAATTTATTTCAATTTCAGTGTTCAACAGGATATCACACAACAAGGGAAAGCAATAAATTTATTTACAATCGAAGTATGAGGAGACATTACTTATGAAGAATCCTCGTCAGAGGATGCTACATCGATAACAAAAGAATCTATATATTTATCAATGCAAACATCTCTTGAAGCGTCATCTCTTTTTATATCTTCGGCATGTCTCACATCATTAGCCCAGTTGTCAGAAGATATGGATTCAATTGCTTCTTTGACCAAAGGAAGCAGGTCTGATTTTTTAAAATGATTCTTCTTTGCCACGTATGATTTCACCTGCGCCCATATCAGTTCTGTTGCATTATACTGGCAGTGATATGTAGGCAGCCTAACCACTATGTCCATGATCTCTTGCCAGTCTGTCAATCACGTAATCATTTTCTTTACATGAATGTCTTTGCAACTTTACTAATTTTTTATTAGCCAGTCTTTAACTTCATCCTTTTTGGCAGACATTGTCGGAGGTTTATTAATTCGAACTGAATGATAAGAAGCGTTATCCAACACTATGATGGCAGATGGCCCTATATTGGGAAGAAGCTGGGTTTTAAACCATTTTTCAAACACTGCAGAATTCATCTGAATTTCTAGATTGCGTATCCCTTGTCAGCTGGGTGCTTGATCATTGATAAAAATATTACCCAGAAATGTGGTTAATATTGCAACCAATATTGTGATTGTGTCTACTTACTCTCCAATGATATTGATGTACAATTAGAAGGAATAAATCATAGGTAAAAATTTTTATTCTGTCACGCCTCTCTCTCTCTCTCTCTCTCTCTCTCTCTCTCTCTCTCTCTCTCTCTCTCTCTCTCTCTCTCTCTCTCTCTCTCTCATTTTTTTTTTTGCCCAGCTAGTGGAATAGTAAGCGGAACCATAAAAATGATGAACATTCTTTATGATTAGTTTTCTGACGAATATACAAATAATTTTTAACTATAATACACAACTGTGATGTAGCTGTCCTTTACGGATTCAAACAGAATTAGAGAAAATGACAAAAAAAAAAAGAAGACTGTCATCCTCAATCAGTGCAGTGCTTATACCTCTGGCAACACTAAACCCCGATATATAGTACTTATCCTATGTTTATTTATTTGTGTTGTTACATTAATTGCATAATATCTATATCACGGATCGCTACTATCACAATATTATCATATAAATAAAACAGGTTAATTTGCAGCAAAACAACAAATACAAACGCTATTACAATGATTGTTTACGATTTCGTGCGTCTGGTAGCATGCTACGGGTGACTACCGTCTGAAAACCCTCCAGATTGTGTTAAGTGTGAGGTCTCATCTCGGCCGTAATCAAAGGGTTAAGATACTACCAATGTTTTCACACACATTAAAGTCAGGGGAGCTACCTGGAAATTCACTTGACGAGAAGAAATCGATACCACTGTTTCGAAGCAGCTCCTTTGTCTGAAGAGCCTTGAAACATGGTGCCTTATCATGCAAAAATGTGACTTCTTCAACAGATAACACATTTTCAGGATCTTTGAGGAAAGGAAATACTCCACCAGTAAGCACAGTTTCTCTGAAGTATTCACCATTCCATGACTGTCCTTTTTCTTTGATGATCCACATAAACTGTTTGGCTGTGAAACAGAGAAAAATTCCCAAACATTCAGGAAATTTCACAACTTGGCGATAGCGCACGTCATCGCTGATATCATCCAACTTTGCAGCCCAAATGATGTCATTGTTATGATTTGGCTTCCTGACTGTGTAAATGAAGAATTCATCTGATGTGGCAACATGGAGAAAGTCAGCTTCATCCCAATCTTTAAGAAATGAACCACAAAACCATGCACGGTCTTCTTTCTGTTGCTGAGTGATGTTGGGCTTGCTGATAACATGAAATGGCTTGATAACAGATTTTTCAACTCACGATATACAGCACTATAACTTTTCTTCTTTCCCCTTTTTGTTTCTAGTTCAAGCGCAATTTACATAAAGACTTTCTTGGTCTACACACTGCCTCAGCTATGATGTCTTGACTCCTGAGAAAGGACTTCAGGCCTTCCAAGATTCTCACTCTTTTCGCGATGACAGTCATATGGATTTCTGTTCCAGTTTTTTTAACAAAGGATTCATCTCTTTTAATGTATTTAGCTATCCAGGAACGTGAAATGAAGGATGCGCCAGCATCCCTGGCCTCTCTAAAGATTATAGCCTGGATTTGGTCCATCCATCTGATTTCCTTCAAGTCGTTAGCCATGGCTGTATCTCACTCCGTCACTCAGTCTGAAAATACAGGAAATGTAAAATGAAAAACAGCTTACTAGAAACTTAAAATAATGTACTTGGAGATATGCTATAGCAGAAAACTTAATAACTTTCCATTTGTTCTGTGGAGGGGTGGCTGTAATTTCGAAACACCCGGTATATATATATATATATATATATATATATATATATATATATATATATATATATATATATATATATATATATATATATGTGTGTAAAATTGTCTGTGTGTGTCTGTCGGCCAGTTTGCCAATGCCTTCGTTGCATGTACGTGTGTATGTATTAATGTGTGTGTATGTGTATGGTATAGTATGCATATACATGTCTATCTTTCAAAAAAAATAGTTATTTTCATAATGTTTCTTCTAGTAATTACAGCTCTCCATTATTATGATGTACTAAATTTCTGCGATGTAACAATTCCAATCACTCTGGGGAGCCTCGAAGCAGTGTTCTTTGAATTCAGTATTTATTTGCATTTGTGCCCAGAAGGCACTTTTATAAGGGTAGGCAGTATCTTCCTGCCTGTTGATATTTCTTTTTCCATCTTCAAGCTGTTAATGCTTTCTGGATCTATACGCATACTTATACACAAGCATATATATATATATATATATATATATATATATATATATATATATATGAAATTTTTATCACACCGTGATTTATATACAATCATGAAGCTACAAATGTCGCTTAATATCGAAATTCACGCTACCTCGGAACCACCCTGGGATAGGCTAGGTTTACGAGGGAATGAACTGTTTATGTAGTACAGTATATGTTGTGACGTAAGAATTGGTAGTCTGAAAACTGAGATATGTAGAAGTAGTAGAAAGGTTAGCGTAGGTGAAAGGATCAATCAGTGTTTTGAGATGGTTTGGTCTTGTGGGAAGAATTGAGGGCGATATGTTCGTCAAAAGAGTGGATAAGCCTAATTCGGGAGCTTTAGGAGATAAAAAGACCCATAAAGAACTTGGAAGTGTGAGAATGCGTTTGAGATGAAGTGAAAGGCACAGTGGGTTCATGGGGTCCGATGTGACACTGATGTGTCCTCTGGATAGGTTTGTGAAGTGGCTCATGTCATGGAAGTTTTCTGCACATTGGATTCATCCACGATTCAGCAGTTGAATATGAATGTGGCATTGTTTGTCGTCTTGTGTTGTATCGTGGACCACCTGAATGTGGACAAATTTACGTTCTTGTTATTAGAGAAAGCTTATTTAATTAGAGAAAGCATGTTTATTTTATTGACACACCAGCAAATAAGAAATGTGAATGACTCTGCGTACGCCTTATTTCGTGAAAAAGACTGTAAATGTTTGTTACAGTTGTGTTTTTACCTCTTCTTTTAACGTGCTTTTTTCCCATTTGTATGGGGTAAGCACGATGCCTTCTTTTTAAAGACTTTGATTTGGCTTTTGGGGTAGACTTTGTAGTCTCGATCGGCTGCCCTACCTGTCATCGCTTAGACCCCGGTAGCGTATGTACATGTATTGTACCAGTCACCAGCGCCCTTTCTCCCCGATATTTATTGATATATTTATCAACATGTTAAATGTGACATCCATCATCGTTAAGGAAAAGTCGGCTATTGAAGGTCGAATCTAAAACATTATTGTCTGCACTGTACCATTCAGCTCAAAAACCAACGTTTTTGAACTTGCATTGTTTTCACAGTTTTAGTAAGTGCTGATGCAATATCAACCATGCACAAACAGTTTTAGTAAGTACTGACGCAATATCAAACACGTACAAACAGTTTTAGTAAGTGCTGAGGCAATATCAAACACGCGCAAACAGTTTTAGTAAGTGCTGAGGCAATATCAAACACGCACAAACAGTTTTAGTAAGTGCTGAGGCAATATCAAACGCGAACAAACACTTTTAGTAAGCTCTGAGGCAATATCAAACACGCACAAACAGTTTTAGTAAGTGCTGAGGCAATATCAAACACGTACAAACAGTTTTAGTAAGTACTGAGGCAATATCAAACACATACAGTTTTAGAAAGTGCTGAGGCAATATCAAACACGCACAAACAGTTTTAGTAAGTGCTGAGGCAATATCAAACACGCACAAACAGTTTTAGTAAGTGCTGAGGCAGTATTAAACACACACAAACAGTTTTAGTAAGTGCTGAGGCAATATCAAACACGCACAAACAGTTTTAGTAAATGCTGAGGCAATATCAAACACATACAAACAGTTTTAGTAAATCTGATGCAGTATCAAACAGGCACAAACAGTTTTAGTAAGTGCTGAGGCAATATCAAACACGCACAGACAGTTTTAGTAAGTGCTGAGGCAATATCAAACACGCACAAACAGTTTTAGTAAGTGCTGATGCAGTATCAAACACGCACACATCCGTACGTATTTGTGGCTAAACTGTGAAAGATTAAGTTTCTTTGCCTCTGCTCTTCAAAGGCAGTCTCTTTCTGTGTGTGTGTGTGTGTGTGTGTGTGTGTGTGTGTGTGTGTGTGTGTGTGTGTGACTCATCTCCAAACAGGCGAGTCATGGCAGCTGATCATCTTTCTGGAACGGTCGCCCGGCGGAAGCTCTCATTAGAGCTAATCACTTCTTAGCAGAGGATTGTTAGGGGTATTAGGCGTAGCGTGATAACATTTAATCCTGCAAGGACCTGCTGGTGTTGCTATGGCAACCGGGGGTGATTACCGTTGCCCAGGCCCGAGCTGTCCTTGCTCCGTATTACAGAGCTTAGGGCCTATTGCGTTTTCATGGAGGGTTGCTGCCTTATTCAGCTCGTAATGCGAATATCGAAGTGTATGTGATCCTAAGCATACACTTCAGACGTATGTACTGCCATACTTATATTCATATGTGGGTGCTACTTTGGCTTATTATCTACGCGTCACCTACTCCGAGGTGCTAGTACTAAACACCGTATGGTCAATGTAAAGTAGACGGCCGCACGAAGATATCGTTTTTATTAATATAATTTGTCGACCACACAATATAGAAATGGTTGTATATAATATATTGATCCCCGAGGGGCTAGTACTAAACACGGCGTCCCTAGGAGCTTCCGCCATGTTTAGTACTAGTACCTCGCAGTAGGTGACGCATAGATAACAAACCAAAGTATAGCACTCATATATGTACCAGGAATAGAAGGGAAAAATTAAATTAAATGCGTTGTATGTATGTGATATCCTCAGGATATCTCGCCTGTTCGCGAGAATCAGAAAGCTTAATGGCCTATATATAATTTTCGGTTGTCGCGCCGATGTTAAATTTGATTGAGATACATGGTGCCCCACGAAAAACCAGGAGATTTGGTACAGTTTATTTAATTGTTGGAAACAGAAAACAGTTGTTGTTAACAGAAACATTGTTAAAACAGAATAAAAACACAGATTTTAGATGATGTGTTCAAAATGCTTTCCGTGGGCAGCTGCACAACGACAGACGGTGTAGCCAACTTCCAGTCGCCCTTTGGATGACTTCAAGCGGGTTATTGTTCCGAGCTTCCATCAACAGAGTTTTTAAGGATTGTATGTCTGTGACCTCTCTTCTCTGTAACTGAAGTTGAGGTAACAGTAAACCCAACATGGTAAAATCCATTACGTTGAGATCTGGACTTTTTTTGAGGGCCATTCGTTAGGTTCAATGACGTCAGGAGTATTGGCTGTGAGCCAGGCAACGGTGTGTAAAATACATAATGTAAATAAAAAATGTCCTGCTTTTTTTGTGAGGCACCCTATATAAAATATATTTTATTCAACAAGCAGCTCTTTAACTGAAAGTAAACCAGTCTTCTACTTCACATTTTCTGTCTTCTGTTGAATTTGAAGATATAATTCATTATTTATGCCACCTGTGCTACTTTAGTAACTTACAGAATTACATTTTACTTAGATATTCAGTCATTCTGGCTTCACTAATATTCCATCAAAATATATTTGCTTTATTTCCTCATATGTCGCATTTCGGTGTTCAAGAATCGCTGCAGACCTTCCAGTCACTTTCAGCTTTTCCCTTGTTACGTCACCTTGCGCCAAGAATAGAAACCATTATCGGAATGAAGATAGTCATAATATATAGCTGAGTGCGAAAAGATAACTGTTATTGGTAAATTGATTCATCTTTGAAAGGTGCGATGATTCTCTTGCTTATCTGTTGGACGCAGTTTTGTTTACCCTCGTGATAACACTTATTCATTCATTCATTTATTGTCCGTGAATATTGTTAAAAATTGGAGTAAAAATTGTATTCACGAGGTCTTTGTACCTTTCGTCCTTCGATAAATTCCTACGTGTTCCTACAGTCGGCGTTGCAGACAGACATTTGTTCATAGAACGACGTTGGTCTTTAGTTTTACTGTATTGGTTTATTCCCGAAACAGATACGCATAAGTAAGCAAACTAAAATACATACATACATACATACACACACACACACACACACACACATATATATATATATATATATATATATATATATATATATATATATATATATATATATATATATATATATATCTGTATTTGTGCGTGTACGTAAACGTATATTCTCTCTGTCTCTCTCTCTCTATAAATATTTATAGTGAATGACTTTTCACATGACAGATGAGTTGTTAATGTAACTGGCAAATAAATAAGAGAACAAGAGTCACCCCTTAAGTGGCCTAAACTCACATTCATGATTCAGATGAGTTACAAACACTCATCGTTACTGACCACGTCAATGCAGTAAACTTTTTTTACACCCGCCAGTTACGATATCATTCATAGATATCGCGTGAAAATATGATATCCCATGGCATCCGTATTAGCGTGCAAGATAGCTTTCCAGGAAAGCTTGCTCGAAGGCGAAGCGTAGACTTCCATGTCACACCGAGTACTGGGCGGAAGAAGAAGAAGAAGAAGAAGGAGCTTTCTGCCTCAGTGGCGTGGTCGTGTAATGCTGAGTTTGTAAATCCATTCCACCTTAAATGCTAGTTCAGTCCATTTAAGGCAGTGGTTCTTAACCTTTTTCAATGTATGCACCCCTTTCAAATCAGCGGTCAGTTCTAGCACCCCCTGAATTTCTGAAAAAAAAATATAATAATAATAATAATAATAATAATAATAATAACAATAATAATAATAATAATAATAATAATAATAATAATTTTATTATTATTATTTTATTAATTATTTATTTGATTTGATTTGAAATGATTTTATTATTTTTTACAGGAAAAATAACATGCGTATAAAAATATATTTTGCTTTAATTATTCATGGGCATCCTCTCACCCCTTAGGAACCGGCTTCGCACCCTCTAGGGGTGCGAGCACCCCTGGTTAAGAACCACTGATTTAAGGGCTCAGACTCTTCCCCTTATTTAATTCCGCGTTACATTAACACGCACAGACACGCATCCTAAACAGGGAGTTCTCTTTGTTTATATTAGTTATTTACAGTTTTGACTGGTTAACATCTCCTTGCCCTGCTGCCTCTCTAGCCAAACAGTCTGATGCCAGATGTTGGTTTCTGAGAAGTTTTGCACATCAGTGCAGTGTCGTCAGTATAGGCACATTTGTTTCAGTAAAAACCCTTAGCTTATATATATAGGTATAACATTGATATTGCTTGTAAAAGTATGTAGGACAATTAAAAGGTTGAAAAATGGAAAGCCACCAGGAATTGCATGGATTAGAAATAAGATGTTCCGGTACATTGGTGGAAGTTTAATTGAGCGATTGACCAAGGTGTGTAAGTAAAACCTAGCTGAAGGAAAGGTTCCAGAGGGATGGTTTTCCTTAGTAGAATAAAAGTAATAAAGGAGACTGAGAATTATAGAGACAGTGTTATACAGTGTGCCAGAGAAGGTTGATGGTGGGATTTCAATTAGTAAAGAAAGACATATGGATTGATAGGAGTGATTGTAGTGTGGGTTTGTGCAAAAAACGTAAAAAATGCGCTGAAGTTTCTTTAGCGCAATCGAGGTTTCTGTGTACAGCGTATAATCAAGGCCACTGAAAACGGATCTATCTTTCGGTGGTCTCGTTGTAATGCTGTATGAGCCGCGGCCTACGAAACTCGCAGCCGGCCGTGGTGGCATGTGTTGCTGCGTTGCCAGAAGTACGATCATGGCTAACTTTAACCTTAAATAGAATAAAAACTACCGCGGTTAGAGGGCTGCAATTTGGTATGTTTGACGATTGGAGGGTGGATGATCAACATGCCAATTTGCAGCCTTCTAGCCTCAGTAGTTTTAAAGATCTGAGGGTGGACAGAAAAAGTGCGGACGGACAGACAAAGCCGGCACAATAGTTTTCTTTTACAGAAAACTCAAAAGAGAGCAGATCGAGAGATTTTAATGAGTTATGTGAGAAATTTGAAGGTCGTGGGAGAAACCTGTATGTGAAATACATGAAGCAATGAAACGCTAGTGATAGAATGATTAAAGATGCAATTTGAAGGGGTAGAGAGTGGAGGCAGAACTTGTAAGGAAAAGCATGAACGAGCAGGGAGCGCATCAGTGCGCGCAAGCAGTGAAGGGTGTGAAGTGGCTAATGTGAAAGGTTTTTGCGCAGTGGGTTCATCCAAGATTTAGCAGTTTAAGTGCGGACATGGCACACTTTCTAGCTCTGGATGTACTCCCTATTAGGCAAAACTGCTTATTGTTGATATATATATATATATATATATATATATATATATATATATATATATATATATATATATATATATATATATATATATATATTTACATACGTAAACACATACATACATGAATACATTTTATATATATGTATACATATACAGTATATACTGTATATATATAAATTATATATAAACTTCATGAATTGTTTAGATATTTTTATTGAGGAAAGATGATTAATTTCACCACTGATTTCATAAATGATGGTCTTTAGTGCATGCAAAGCTCGTAAAATTCGTACTCTGATATAGAATTATGAGTAATTTAACGCTATTATGTCAGGTATCTGTATCATATTCCTTAATCATTTCCATCTTTATACTTCATGACTATCCAAGGTTTTAACAGCACAACATTTTATCATTACCCCCACACCCGCATTCTAAGACAACATAACCTTTCATTCCTGTGGCGCTCTCTCTCTCTCTCTCTCTCTCTCTCTCTCTCTCTCTCTCTCTCTCTCTCTTAGGGGGTTAGTGCAGTCAGTGCACCTCATGCGGAGCAATGTAGGCATTACTTAAGGGTCTCTGCAACTTCCCTTCGGCGCCTAGCTGCAACTGCTTTCATTCCTTTTACTGTACCTCCGTTCTTATTATCTTTCTTCCATCTTACTGTCCATCCTCTCCTAACAACTGATTCATAGTGCAACTGCGAGGTTTTTCTCCCGTTACACCTTTCAAACTTATACTGTCAATTTCCGTTTCAGCGCTGAATGGCCTTAGTTGCCCCAGTGCTTGGCATGTATGCCAAAAATCTATCTAAATCAAATCTCTCTCTCTCTCTCTCTCTCTCTCTCTCTCTCTCTCTCTCTCTCTCTCTCTCTCTCTCTCTCTCTTACACACACACACTCACACACACATATGATGGCTCTGCAGAAGCGTGCTAAGTATCGTAATATCCTTTTTGACTCAGTGATAACAATGTATCTTAATATCCTTTTTGACTTAGTGATAACAATGTATCTTAATATCCTTTTTGACTTAGTGATAACAATGTTAATGGTGATGGTGAAATTGCTAAAAATTGCCCTATCCAGTAACGTTAGTTATAAATTTTTAAAATGTGTTCTTCGAACCTATAATATACAAGGCAGTATATCTGCAAAAGCGGAAAGAAAAATTCGTTTGCTGCCTCCCGCACCACCTGCCCCAATCTCTCTCTCTCTCTCTCTCTCTCTCTCTCTCTCTCTCTCTCCTTGGAATGTTTGCTTGCTTCAAGATGGAGAGAAAAGTGTAAAAGGACCCGGTATTTGTTTGTGGAGGAAGAGGTTTCTACATTTATTGAAGGAACCCATTTCTGTCAGGTTATCAGCTGCACCAGGCAACATTAATGGCTATTGTTTTTGTTGTTACTGTTCTTTTAATTATTATTATTATTATTATTATTATTATTATTATTATTATTATTATTATTATTATCATTATTATTATTATTATTGTGATGGTGCTGAAGATTCTAGTTTTGTTGTTGTTGTTGTTGTTGTCGTTCTTCTTCTTCTTCTTCTTCTTCTTCTTCTTCTTCTTCTTCTTCTTCTTCTTCTTCTTCTTCTTCTTAGTATTATTATTATTATTATTATTATTATTATTATTGATCCAAAAATTTAAATAGTTTTTGATTACTGACATGTGGCAGTATGAACGTTCACTCTTCTTGTGAGTGCATTGTTTCACTATAATCATTAGCTGAAATTAATACAAAAATATATGAAATTAGGAGTGATAGACCTTAATCCTGGATTGGCATCATGAGAAAGAAGATTCCCTAACAGGGGAAAATGATATAGTTGAATCTTAAAGATATGAGAAAGAAATTGTATCGTGATAAATGAATGAGAGATAAATTTCAAAATAAGCGCTGTACGCCAAGGATAGTATAAAGAACTTTGCGAAAGGTTTGGAGAGAAGGGGAGTGCCCATGGTAGCTAGAGTTGGGATGCTCGGATGGATTGTTGAGCCAACCCTCCTTTGTGGTAATGTTGTGTGGGTGCAAATGAAATAAGATAAAAGGATGAAATTGTTGAAGTGGATTGGTTCCTTAACATATATATATATATATATATATATATATATATATATATATATATATATATATATATATAGAATAAGGAGAGAGTAAAAGTGTTGGGAGGAAAGAAGAGAGGAAATCTGAAAAGGGATGGATAGATGGTAGATGTAAGTATATTTTAGTTTAACCAGACCACTGAGCTGATTAACAGCTCTCCTAGGGCTGGCCCGAAGGATTACACTAAGAACCAATTGGTTACCTAGCAAAGGGACCTACAGCTTATTGTGGAATCCGAACCACATTATGCCGAGAAATGAATTTCGGTCACCAAAAATAAATTCCTCTAATTCTTCACTGGCCGGCCGGAGAATCGAACGCTGGCCCAGCACAGTGCTAGCCGAGAACGGTATCGACCGGTCCAATGAGGAACTAGGTACGGAATAAGTATTGGAAAAGGGGAACCTCAACATCCAAGATATAACAGAGTGCTTGAAAGATAGAGGTGAATGGTGCAGTGTGAGTAAGGGTTTGACATGTTACTGGTAGACTCTCTTTGTAGTTGTATGAAGAAACTAGTGTAGTGGAATTTTTCGGTACGAGGGATTCATCCATGATTCTGCTGTTATAAGTGAATAAGGCAGTGATCGTTGCTCTTTCTTTTTTTTTGGGGGGGACCTACTTTAGTTACAGAAAAAAGGATTTATTTGATAATGAATATATCGAGAGATAAAGGAAGGCCTTTAACATACAGCAATTGTGCGAATGTGTGCAAGATAGAGACTTATTGCACAGGGGAGTTTGACAGGCTGTAATCAGCACGTTTGGTTGTTTGGTTGTCTGTAGTGGCTAATCTTATGGAAGTTTTACTACACAGGGTCTTCAACCACGATTCAGCATTTAAAGTAAGAATTTGACAGTGACCATTGTGTTAGTTTTTCTTGTGACCTTGACATTCTGGAAGAGCGTGAATATGTGCAAGATTAGGATGAGTGGCGCAGTATGTGCAGGGGTTTTCAACACTCTGTTGATGAGTCTTCTTTGTAGGTTCTTGAAGTGGCTAATGATTGCATAACCCGTTCATTGAGGATTATATAAGCAGATACCATCTTTAGAAACGGAACTCCGTACACCCACCTTCCACGTGAAGTGGTGCTGCTTAATTATGATCCTGGAACGAGCGTCCGTACATCTGCAGAGGACTTACGCTCCCAGTTCCCAGCAACAATGGACTCCCCCTATTCATGCCCAAGAACAATAACAGCCTACTCCTTTCGACAAATAACCTTCCCACGTGCTTTGCCATCCTTTCATGTTCCCTCCCTTCCCCTTTACTTCCCCTTTCATGTTCCCTTTCCTCCTCTCCACACCTTGAAGGTTAATTCACCTACCAGCAGCCTGTCGCTCACACTACCTGGCGATCAGCCCTCCCACGCTTGGCCGCAACGGCGCTGTAAACAGCCGTGATTAGTATGGGTACCGAAACCGTTTCTTTGGCGCGGAGCTACTGAACGCTTCCCGGAACGAGTACTTGAACTGCCGGGCCTTTCAGAGACTCCTTTTCATCGCGGAGTTCTATGGGTTCTTATTGTCCGTGATCACATTGCCGAAGTGCGGTTATTTTGCCGCGACTGTTGCTGAAAGGAACGTTCTCTCATGATTCAGCTTTTCGCGGAAAACAAGGTTATTTTGGTGAGGTATTTCTGAAGATTTTTTTTTTTTACGAGAAACTAGATTATAAGCTTCACTGTTAGTCAAACTACATCAGTGTTGTGATCTGCTGTGATTAGGTCTAAGGCTTAATCCGAAAAGTTGGAGAAATGAACTCTTATACTTGAATATAAAGGCTATTGAAGTTTCTACTTTCGTTTAATTTTCTAATGTCTTGACTCTGTCTCTCTCTCTCTCTTTCTTTCTTGTTACACAGAAAATTTTATTTTAGTTGCTCCCGCATTTCTTCAGTAGCAGAAGACATTTACCTGTAATCACAAAATGAGAGACTGTACATGTTGAGATTGCTGACGATGAATTTTTGGTACAATTCATAAACAAAATCGGAAATATCTGAATAAATAGGCACTCATAGTTGGCGATGACGATTGACCCTTCAGATTCTAGGTCATCAAGTATAAGTCAGAAACAGATTGGAAATACTGTATCTATGAATGATTATTTGCAAAAGTAAACAAGTAAAAAATGCGCCGAAGTTTCTTCGGCTCAATCGAGTTTTCTGTACAGCCTGCACAGCCGCTACAGTGCATAATCAAGGCCACCGAAAATAGATCTATCTTTCGGTGGTCTAAGTATAATGCTGTATGAGCCGCTGCCCATGAAACTTTAACCACGGTCCGTTGGTGGCCTGGCCTATATCGTTGCCAGACGCATGATTAGGGCTAAATTTAACCTGAAATCAAATAAAAACTACTGAGGGTAGAGGGCTGCAATTTGATATGTTTGATGGTTGGAAGGTTGACGTTCAACATACCAATTTGCAGCCCCCTAGCCTCAGTAGTTTTTAAGATCTGAGGGCGGACAGAAAAAGTGCGTACAGAATAAAGTGTGGGCATAATAAAGTGCGGACGGACAGACAAAGCCGGCACAATAGTTTTCTTATACAGAAAACTAAAAAATAGCATTTCACCTTTACTAAATTTCTATGCATTACTCGTAGAAAGTAGAAAGAAATTTTTGACGCACAATTCTCTTCCAGCGTATCCGAAATACTGATCGATTTTATTACCGATCAGATTCTGAATTCCTCCACTTGTAACGAGATGTTGCAAGCACTGACATGACTCCCGCCTACAAAGAGATCTTTAGAGTTGTGACATGTCCCGGTTGTAACAATATTTAACAAGTTGTAACGTGTCTGACGGTTGCAACAATATGTTACTAGTGATGTATGACAAGGTTGGATTTTAAATTTTCTTTTTATCACATTGTTAGTTAAATCTTAATCATCAAATTTTTAATCGTGTCCCTCGTTTTATTCATTTGTTTGTCTGTGTTTATCAGCGTTTCACCCATTTCTCTGTCTGTGTTTATCAATCGTTTCACTCATTTTTATGTGTGTGTGTTTATTAACGTTTCACCCATTTTTCTGTCTGTGTTTATCAACGCTTCACAAATTTGTCTGTTTGTGGTTTTTGTCAATCGTTTTACTCATTTTTCTGTTTGTGTTTATCAGCTTTCACCCATTTGTCTGTCTGTGAGTTTATCAATCGTTTCACCCATTTTTCTGTCTGTGTGTTTATCAACATTTCACCTATTTCGCTGTCTGTGTGTTTATCAATCGTTTCACCCATTTTTCTGCCTGGGTGTTTATTAACATTTTTCACCCGTTTGTCTGCGTGGGTGTTTATAGAGCAAACTTTTCACCTATTTTTCTGTTTGTGTGTTTATCAACGTTTCACCCATTTGTCTCTGTATGTCTGTGTTTATCGATCAAACGTTTCATCCATTTGCCTGTCTGTTTATCAAGCGTTTCACTCCTTGCCTGTGTATTTATCAGTCGTTTCACCAATTTATCTGCGAGTTTATCAGTCGTTTCACCCATTTAAATGCGAGTTTATCAGTTGTTCCACCCATTTGTCTGTCTGTGCCTGCCTTTCTGCGCGTTTATCAACCTGGCTTTGGTTCCCTGATCTCTCTCTTTACGCGGAAGATTCTGACGCTGTTTGTCTTAATCGTCCCTTTATCTCGAGTAGTCGACCAAAATAGATGTTTTGGTGGGTAAGAAGGAGGAGGAGGAGGAAAGGAAAGGAGAGGAAGAGAGAGAAAGAGGAGGAGGAGGAGGAGGAGGAGGAGGAAGTCAGTAAAGATAAAATGGAGATACAACATGTAGGCTGCGTCGTCAGATCTATTGTCTTTGGCGTCCAAAAATAGGATTTTGAGTTTTTCACTTGTTTTCCGTTCCCACTAACATTCCGAAAGAGAACGTTCGCTTATTGCTTTCGATGCAGTGTCCCTGAAGGTGGAAGGAAGACCTGGAAATCTCGGTAAGAAAGATGTGTAATTAATGTTACTCGTCCCTCAGTCTGATGCTTTGGACGAATAAGGGTACGCTTCTCTCTCTCTCTCTCTCTCTCTCTCTCTCTCTCTCTCTCTCTCTCTCTCTCTCTCTCTCTCTCTCTCTCTATATATATATATATATATATATATATATATATATATACAATAATAATAATAAAGGTACACTTATCTGTCTGTCTGTCTGTCTCTCTCTCGTATATAAATATATATATATATATATATATATATATAATATATATATATATATATATACATACATACATATATATATATATATATATATATATATATATATATATATATATATATAAATTAGGAGTGATTTTGTCATTAGGAGATGTTAGGAATTAATGTCGAATAAAATTATTGTGTTTGTTGATGCCACGCTGTTGGCTTGATTGAGCATAGTAAGGGAAAGTTCCATAGACTGGCGAAAGGTTAACAAGTTCTGCAAGAAGGAACAGTATGATTTTTAAAGCAAAAGGAATTTTTGTCAGAAGGTTGAAATTCATCTGGTATGTAATGAGTATTTTGGAGTGAACGTTACAGAGGTTGGTAGCATGACGATACAGAACGCCAGATTTGAAGCATCAAATTAAATGCAGTATTTAAAGATGTAATTATTCATTATTCTTTGGGAAATTTCTGAAGATTTTGAGGTTCAATACGATTTTCTATATCATGAAGGAATGTAGCAAGAAATAAATAAACGAATAGTATGTATATATATATATATATATATATATATATATATATATATACATACAGTATATTATATATACGTGTATATATGCATACACATATGTGTATATATATACATATATTGTATTATACATAAAATTTGTATCTGTGTATGCATTGAATTGTATAATTTTATGTACTTACATTTTTAATAAGCACGCATTCATTTTCCGGCAGCAGTGGTAAAACTCAAAAACTCAAAAACATTACTCCTACATTTTACATCGTTGTCCTGAGAATAAGACACCACACACACACACACACACACACACACACACACACACACACACACACACACACACCTCCAGTACTCTCTCGATGACTTTCGAGTCATCGGTCTTACGGCGTCAGCGGAATTGGATCACATTAACACTTCTTCGTTATATGTCAAGGGTCGCTCGTGTTTGAAGTGTCTTGTGAAGTAACTTTGATGGCTGGTGCGAGTACTTCCGCCTTCTTTCTCGAAGATGGAGGAGAAAGGGTTATATTGCGATTGTATGTGTTATTTACGCTCGGGGGAATGAAGTTTATCCACTAATATGCGTGGAAGAAAATATTTTTGTTAGTATGTTTTTTCAAAAGTAAATTTTGGGTGGTGGCCGCTTCCATTATGACGGATTCCTCACGCTAATCGTTTTAGATTGTCTTGCATATTCTCCGCTTCTTACGTGTTCTGTAACTTTTTTTTTTTATCAAGAACTGCCCATATCAGTGTACCTCTTTCTTGGTCTCCTCCTTTCCGGAACCTGTGAATTCAAAAATTTTAAACGTTCTTCCGTTCTCTCTATACGTTCAAACCACCTCCTGGGTTCATCATGTCATTTCTGCTGGTCGTTTTACCCCACCTTTACACCTATATTTGTCACCTCTTCAGCCTTTTTTCTTAATACAGATTGCAGTTTATGAATTTCAAAAGCTTTTTATTTTCTTTTTATTCTCATTAATTTCCTACACTCCACTTCCAAGAAGAAGAAGACAAATTATTTCTCATAAAATCCAACTTTTGCCTCTTTAAGCAACCAATGTATTTTCCCCAGCTCCCGCAGAAGTCCTGATGCTCCGTCCTGATTTTTTTTTTTTACCTCATAACTAGTTTATCACCAACCGTGACATTTTAAGCATCATTTTATAGTATCTTCCACATCTGTACCATCTTCCCAATGTCTTTACTGCATCATCATTGATCAGTCTACTTAGCGTTCTTTGTTTACCATTGTTAGTCTCAACATCTCCCACTTTCAGCTCAGCTTCTTCCCATTACCAACCAACATTTGCATCGTCAGCAAATAACGGTTATCTCGGCACCTGCCCCATCCTCCCTTTGCGCATGCGTGTACCTGTAACTCTTATAGTCATCACTATGTATGTTTATGTGTATGTAATGTCAAGGCTTTAGTCACCAAGAGCAAGCGACGTTTTGTATCAAGTGAGGTTTCTTAGGTGAATGTATGTGCCATGCTGTTGTTATGATAAATACTTTACTAAAATGATCAAAACAGATATTATGAGGTTTCTCTCGGTTCAAAGTATGTTGACTGGTGTGCGGTACGGTAAACAAGCAGTGGTCTTGAATTTCATTTTGTGTGTGTGTGTGTGTGTATTTCACACACACATATGCGCACCACACACACACACACGCACACACACACACAAACACACACACACACACACACATATATATATATATATATATATATATTATATATATATGTATTGTGTTTGTGTGACTGTCTTTGTGCTTGGTCTAAGGTAGAAAGATGTCTTTTACTACGCAGAAGTGTGAATATATATTTTTTGCGGTGGTGCAAAGAAGGAAAGTAAAATGACAATCATACTTACCATATTCGTTCGTATAACACCTGAATGCCTATGACCCATCATGGTCAATCACCAATTGATATACACTTTTAAAAAGTAATATACTTAGAATAATGATTTTATCCTCGTATATTCATTAGCACATATACTGGTAGATTCATATAACTTCTGTTTTCGTAGGAACATTCGAAAATTATATTAAACAGAACCTTCCACTTCGTTCGTTTCATTACTTGGGTTCTGAGAATGATCTTTGCTAAAAGATAACTTGGTGTATATTAATATTCTTTTAATGTTATTGTGTAATAACAGACAAAATATACGAATGGGTGTTGGATTTATATTAGTTATTGTGGTTGCTTATATCTGTAGTGAGCGGTTAGTTATCTTGATTTAGAATAATTATGTGAGAGAGAGAGAGAGAGAGAGAGAGAGAGAGAGAGAGAGAGAGAGAGAGAGAGAGAGAGAGAGAGAGAGAGAGGACGGTGGTATGCAAAACTTCAGGTTAGCGGATGTAAATATTTTTCTGAACCGTTGGAGGCTTTTGACATTGGCCTTCGGAAACCCGAGATCATCCTTGCCAGGTTGCATGTCTTTCACCAGGTCATTTCCTGACGGACATTGTTTTCGTTTTTGTCCGTTGCCTGAGTCTTTTGCATTTGCATGCTGGCACGTGTCTGTGCCTTAGTTTCTGTGCATATGGCTTCCCCCAACGCCTGAATAAATGGGAGTTTTTTTTCTTTTTGCGCCTGTGCCTTTTCAAGCACCTCTGTGACTGTATGTATATATATATATATATATATATATATATATATATATATATATATATATATATATCACACATTACCACAGGTGAAAAATAAGAAACGGGGTGTAGGTCCTACACCCCGTTTCTTATTTTTCACCTGTGGTAATGTGTGATAAATGAATCACGTACAAAAGTGATAATAATCATCATATATATATATATATATATATATATATATATATATATATAAATTATATATATATATATAAATTATATATATATATATATATATATATATATATATATATATATATATATATATATATATATATATATATATATATATATATATATATATATATATATATATATATATATATATATATATATATATATATATATAGCTGTGCTTTAGAACGTGAGACCCTACCAATTCCTGCATGTGGGTGCGAAGTTTCTAGATCTGTTCTACTCGCGCGGTGCACTGTAGGCATTACCTAAGGTTCTTTGTAGCGTCCCTTCGGCCCTTAGCTGCAATCCCTTTCATTCCTTTGACTGTACCTCCATTCATATTCTTTCTTCCATCTTACTTTCCACCCTCTTCTAACAATTGCTTCATAGTGCAGCTGCAAGGTTTTCCTCCTGTTACACCTTTGTAACCTTCTGCTCTCAATTTTTCTTTCAGCGCTGAATGGCCTCATATGACCCAGGGCTTGGCCTTCGCCCTAAATTGTATTCTCTCTCTCTCTCTCTCTCTCTCTCTCTCTCTCTCTCTCTCTCTCTCTCTCTCTCTCGAGCTGTCTCATAAAAGCTTCTGTAGTACCATTTAAAGAATAGTGCTTGCCTTTGACTGTGTTTTGTTGCTTGTGTCTCTGTCAGTCCTTTTTAACTCATTTTGCCGCATTTGCACTTTTGCGTGACCTTCGTCGATAGATAAACCTGACTAAAAAACAGGCTGTGCTGTTGTTGGGATTCCTGCCTTGAATTTGCATGTCTTAGTGTGCTTGTGTCACTGTTTCATTTGCGCACTTGTTCTTCAGGGACTTCTTTAACAGTAGTTTATTGGTGAACAGATTAACACGTATCCCAGTGTTGCCACTCTGTTGAAGGGATGTCTCAGTGGTGTGTTCAGGAAAGCAGTAAGTGGGGTAATCATTGGGAGAATGAAACGATTAATCAGAGAAATATAAAAAGGCATTCAGAGGGAGATTCCCGTAGGGGGGTAGTGCCGTCAGTGCAACTCATGCGGTGCACTGTAGGCATTACTTAAGGTTCTTTGCAGCGTGCCTTCGGCCCCTAGCTACAACCTCTTTCGTTCCTTTTACTGTATCTCCTTTCATATTCTCTTTCTTCCTTCTTACTGTCCACCTTCTCCTAACACTTGATTCATTGTGCATCTACACCTTTCAAACCTTTTACTGTCAATTTCCATTTCAGCGCTGAATGATTTCATAGGTCCCAGCGCTTGGCTTTTGGCCTAAATTCGACATTCAATTTAAATTCAGAGGGAGACGTGGATTTAGTATCCGGCGAGAATGCCGATAGAAGACATTTAAAAGGGCACTGGAAATCCATTTAGGGGAGGCTAAATGGGCAGCGGAAAATGAAGTAAAGGAAGGACTGAAAGAACAGGCAGTGGAAAATGAAGGAAAGGAAGGACTGAAGGAACAGGCAGTGGAAAATGAAGTGAAGGAAGGACTGAAAGAACAGGCAGTGGAAAATGAAGTAAAGGAAGGACTGAAAGAACAGGCAGTGGAAAATGAAGTGAAGGAAGGACTGAAAGAAGTGGAAAATGAAGCAAAGGAAGGACTGAAAGAACAGACAGTGGAAAATGAAGCAAAGGAAGGACTAAAAGAACAGGCAGTGGAAAATAAAGCAAAGGAAGGACTGAAAGAACAGGCAGTGGAAAATGAAGGAAAGGAAGGACTGAAAGAACAGGCAGTGGAAAATGAAGCAAAGGAATGACTGAAAGAACAGGCAGTGGAAAATGAAGCAAAGGAATGACTGAAAGAACAGACAGTGGAAAATGAAGCAAAGGAAGGACTAAAAGAACAGGCAGTAGAAAATGAAGCAAAGGAAGGACTGAAAGAACAGGCAGTGGAAAATGAAGGAAAGGAAGGACTGAAAGAACAGGCAGTGGAAAATGAAGCAAAGGAATGACTGAAAGAACAGGCAGTGGAAAATGAAGGAAAGGAAGGACTGAAAGAACAGGCAGTGGAAAATGAAGCAAAGGAAGGACTGAAAGAACAGACAGTGGAAAATGAAGCAAAGGAATGACTGAAAGAACAGGCAGTGGAAAATGAAGCAAAGGAATGACTGAAAGAACAGACAGTGGAAAATGAAGGAAAGGAAGGACTGAAAGAACAGGCAGTGGAAAATGAAGGAAAGGAAGGACTGAAAGAACAGGCAGTGGAAAATGAAGCAAAGGAATGACTGAAAGAACAGGCAGTGGAAAATGAAGCAATGGAAGGACTGAAAGAACAGGCAGTGGAAAATGAAGCAAAGGAAGGACTGAAAGAACAGGCTTTGGAAAATGAAGCAAAGGAATGACTGAAAGAACAGGCAGTGGAAAATGAAGGAAAGGAAGGACTGAAAGAACAAGCAGTGGAAAATGAAGCAAAGGAAGGACTGAAAGAACAGGCAGTGGAAAATGAAGCAAAGGAAGGACTGAAAGAACAGGCAGTGGAAAATGAAGCAAAGGAATGACTGAAAGAACAGGCAATGGAAAATGAAGCAATGGAAGGACTGAAAGAACAGGCAGTGGAAAATGAAGGAAAGGAAGGCCTGAAAGAACAGGCAGAGGAATGAAGCAAAGGAAGGACTGAAAGAACAGGCAGTGGAAAATGAAGGAAAGGAAGGACTGAAAGAACAGGCAGTGGAAAATGAAGCAATGGAAGGACTGAAAGAACAGGCAGTGGAAAATGAAGGAAAGGAAGGACTGAAAGAACAGGCAGTGGAAAATGAAGCAAAGGAAGGACTGAAAGAACAAGCAGTGGAAAATGAAGCAAAGGAATGACTGAAAGAACAGACAGTGGAAAATGAAGCAAAGGAAGGACTGAAAGAACAGGCAGTGGAAAATGAAGCAAAGGAATGACTGAAAGAACAGGCAGTGGAAAATGAAGGAAAGGAAGGACTGAAAGAACAGGCAGTGGAAAATGAAGCAAAGGAAGGACTGAAAGAACAGGCAGTGGAAAATGAAGCAAAGGAAGGACTGAAAGAACAGGCAGTGGAAAATGAAGCAAAGGAAGGACTGAAAGAACAGGCAGTGGCAAATAAAGCAAAGGAAGAACTGAAAGAACAGGCAGTGGAAAATGAAGCAAAGGAAGGACTGAAAGAACAGGCAGTGGAAAATGAAGCAAAGGAAGGACTGAAAGAAGAGGCAGTGGAAAATAAAGCAAAGGAAGGACTGAAAGAACAGGCAGTGGAAAATGAAGCAAAGGAAGGACTGAAAGGATAGGCAGTGGAAAATGAAGCAAAGGAAGGACTGAAAGAACAGGCAGTGGAAAATGAAGCAATGGAAGGACTGAAAGAACAGGCAGTGGAAAATGATGGAAAGGAAGGACTGAAAGAACAGGCAGTGAAAAATGAAGGAAAGGAATGACTGAAAGAACAGGCAGTGGAAAATGAAGCAAAGGAAGGACTGAAAGAACAGGCAGTGGAAAATAAAGCAAAGGAAGGACTAAAAGAACAGGCAGTGAAAAATGAAGGAAAGGAAGGACCGAAAGAACAGGCAGTGGAAAATGAAGCAAAGGAAGGACTGAAAGAACAGGCAGTGGAAAATGAAGGAAAGAAAGGACTGAAAGAACAGGCAGTGGAAAATGAAGCAAAGGAATGACTGAAAGAAGAGGCAGTGGAAAATGAAGGAAAGGAAGGACTGAAAGAACAGGCAGTGGAAAATGAAGGAAAGGAAGGACTGAAAGAACAGGCAGTGGAAAATAAAGCAAAGGAAGGACTGAAAGAACAGGCAGTGGAAAATGAAGGAAAGGAAGGACTGAAAGAACAGGCAGTGGAAAATGAAGCAAAGGAAGGACCGAAAGAACAGGTAATGGAAAATGAAGCAAAGGAAGGACTGAAAGAACAGGCAGTGGAAAATGAAGGAAAGGAAGGACTGAAAGAACAGGCAGTGGAAAATGAAGCAAAGGAAGGACTGAAAGAACAGGCAGTGGAAAATGAAGCAAAGGAAGGACTGAAAGAACAGGCAGTGGAAAATGAAGCAAAGGAATGACTGAAAGAACAGGCAGTGGAAAATGAAGGAAAGGAAGGACTGAAAGAACAGGCAGTGGAAAATGAAGGAAAGGAAGGACTGAAAGAACAGGCAGTGGAAAATGAAGGAAAGGAAGGACTGAAAGAACAGGCAGTGGAAAATGAAGCAAAGGAATGACTGAAAGAACAGGCAGTGGAAAATGAAGGAAAGGAAGGACTGAAAGAACAGGCAGTGGAAAATGAAGCAAAGGAAGGACTGAAAGAACAGACAGTGGAAAATGAAGCAAAGGAATGACTGAAAGAACAGGCAGTGGAAAATGAAGCAAAGGAATGACTGAAAGAACAGACAGTGGAAAATGAAGGAAAGGAAGGACTGAAAGAACAGGCAGTGGAAAATGAAGGAAAGGAAGGACTGAAAGAACAGGCAGTGGAAAATGAAGCAAAGGAATGACTGAAAGAACAGGCAGTGGAAAATGAAGCAATGGAAGGACTGAAAGAACAGGCAGTGGAAAATGAAGCAAAGGAAGGACTGAAAGAACAGGCTTTGGAAAATGAAGCAAAGGAATGACTGAAAGAACAGGCAGTGGAAAATGAAGGAAAGGAAGGACTGAAAGAACAAGCAGTGGAAAATGAAGCAAAGGAAGGACTGAAAGAACAGGCAGTGGAAAATGAAGCAAAGGAAGGACTGAAAGAACAGGCAGTGGAAAATGAAGCAAAGGAATGACTGAAAGAACAGGCAATGGAAAATGAAGCAATGGAAGGACTGAAAGAACAGGCAGTGGAAAATGAAGGAAAGGAAGGCCTGAAAGAACAGGCAGAGGAATGAAGCAAAGGAAGGACTGAAAGAACAGGCAGTGGAAAATGAAGGAAAGGAAGGACTGAAAGAACAGGCAGTGGAAAATGAAGCAATGGAAGGACTGAAAGAACAGGCAGTGGAAAATGAAGGAAAGGAAGGACTGAAAGAACAGGCAGTGGAAAATGAAGCAAAGGAAGGACTGAAAGAACAAGCAGTGGAAAATGAAGCAAAGGAATGACTGAAAGAACAGACAGTGGAAAATGAAGCAAAGGAAGGACTGAAAGAACAGGCAGTGGAAAATGAAGCAAAGGAATGACTGAAAGAACAGGCAGTGGAAAATGAAGGAAAGGAAGGACTGAAAGAACAGGCAGTGGAAAATGAAGCAAAGGAAGGACTGAAAGAACAGGCAGTGGAAAATGAAGCAAAGGAAGGACTGAAAGAACAGGCAGTGGAAAATGAAGCAAAGGAAGGACTGAAAGAACAGGCAGTGGCAAATAAAGCAAAGGAAGAACTGAAAGAACAGGCAGTGGAAAATGAAGCAAAGGAAGGACTGAAAGAACAGGCAGTGGAAAATGAAGCAAAGGAAGGACTGAAAGAAGAGGCAGTGGAAAATAAAGCAAAGGAAGGACTGAAAGAACAGGCAGTGGAAAATGAAGCAAAGGAAGGACTGAAAGGATAGGCAGTGGAAAATGAAGCAAAGGAAGGACTGAAAGAACAGGCAGTGGAAAATGAAGCAATGGAAGGACTGAAAGAACAGGCAGTGGAAAATGATGGAAAGGAAGGACTGAAAGAACAGGCAGTGAAAAATGAAGGAAAGGAATGACTGAAAGAACAGGCAGTGGAAAATGAAGCAAAGGAAGGACTGAAAGAACAGGCAGTGGAAAATAAAGCAAAGGAAGGACTAAAAGAACAGGCAGTGAAAAATGAAGGAAAGGAAGGACCGAAAGAACAGGCAGTGGAAAATGAAGCAAAGGAAGGACTGAAAGAACAGGCAGTGGAAAATGAAGGAAAGAAAGGACTGAAAGAACAGGCAGTGGAAAATGAAGCAAAGGAATGACTGAAAGAAGAGGCAGTGGAAAATGAAGGAAAGGAAGGACTGAAAGAACAGGCAGTGGAAAATGAAGGAAAGGAAGGACTGAAAGAACAGGCAGTGGAAAATAAAGCAAAGGAAGGACTGAAAGAACAGGCAGTGGAAAATGAAGGAAAGGAAGGACTGAAAGAACAGGCAGTGGAAAATGAAGCAAAGGAAGGACCGAAAGAACAGGTAATGGAAAATGAAGCAAAGGAAGGACTGAAAGAACAGGCAGTGGAAAATGAAGGAAAGGAAGGACTGAAAGAACAGGCAGTGGAAAATGAAGCAAAGGAAGGACTGAAAGAACAGGCAGTGGAAAATGAAGGAAAGGAAGGACTGAAAGAACAGGCAGTGGAAAATGAAGCAAAGGAAGGACCGAAAGAACAGGCAATGGAAAATGAAGGAAAGGAATGACTGAAAGAACAGGCAGTGGAAAATGAAGCAAAGGAATGACTGAAAGAACAGGCAGTGGAAAATGAAGCAAAGGAATGACTGAAAGAACAGGCAGTGGAAAATGAAGCAAAGGAATGACTGAAAGAACAGGCAGTGGAAAATGAAGGAAAGGAAGGACTGAAAGAACAGGCAGTGGAAAATGAAGCAAAGGAATGACTGAAAGAACAGGCAGTGGAAAATGAAGCAAAGGAAGGACCGAAAGAACAGGCAATGGAAAATGAAGCAAAGGAAGGACTGAAAGAACAGGCAGTGGAAAATGAAGGAAAGGAAGGACTGAAAGAACAGGCAGTGGAAAATGAAGGAAAGGAAGGACTGAAAGAACAGGCAGTGGAAAATGAAGCAAAGGAATGACTGAAAGAACAGGCAGTGGAAAATGAAGGAAAGGAAGGACTGAAAGAACAGGCAGTGGAAAATGAAGCAAAGGAATGACTGAAAGAACAGGCAGTGGAAAATGAAGCAAAGGAAGGACCGAAAGAACAGGCAATGGAAAATGAAGCAAAGGAAGGACTGAAAGAACAGGCAGTGGAAAATGAAGCAAAGGAATGACTGAAAGAACAGGCAGTGGAAAATGAAGGAAAGGAAGGACTGAAAGAACAGGCAGTGGAAAATGAAGGAAAGGAAGGACTGAAAGAACAGGCAGTGGAAAATGAAGCAAAGGAAGGACTGAAATAACAGGCAGTGGAAAATGAAGCAATGGAATGACTGAAAGAACAGGCAGTGGAAAATGAAGCAAAGGAAGGACTGAAAGAACAGGCAGTGGAAAATGAAGCAAAGGAAGGACTGAAAGAACAGGCAGTGGAAAATGAAGCAAAGGAATGACTGAAAGAACAGGCAGTGGAAAATGAAGGAAAGGAAGGACTGAAAGAACAGGCAGTGGAAAATGAAGCAAAGGAATGACTGAAAGAACAGGCAGTGGAAAATGAAGCAAAGGAAGGACCGAAAGAACAGGCAATGGAAAATGAAGCAAAGGAAGGACTGAAAGAACAGGCAGTGGAAAATGAAGCAAAGGAAGGACTGAAAGAACAGGCAGTGGAAAATGAAGGAAAGGAAGGACTGAAAGAACAGGCAGTGGAAAATGAAGGAAAGGAAGGACTGAAAGAACAGGCAGTGGAAAATGAAGCAAAGGAAGGACTGAAATAACAGGCAGTGGAAAATGAAGCAATGGAATGACTGAAAGAACAGGCAGTGGAAAATGAAGCAAAGGAAGGACTGAAAGAACAGGCAGTGGAAAATGAAGCAAAGGAAGGACTGAAAGAACAGGCAGTGGAAAATGAAGCAAAGGAATGACTGAAAGAACAGGCAGTGGAAAATGAAGGAAAGGAAGGACTGAAAGAACAGGCAGTGGAAAATGAAGGAAAGGAAGGACTGAAAGAACAGGCAGTGGAAAATGAAGCAAAGGAAGGACTGAAATAACAGGCAGTGGAAAATGAAGCAATGGAATGACTGAAAGAACAGGCAGTGGAAAATGAAGCAAAGGAAGGACTGAAAGAACAGGCAGTGGAAAATGAAGGAAAGGAAGGACTGAAAGAACAGGCAGTGGAAAATGAAGCAAAGGAATGACTGAAAGAACAGGCAGTGGAAAATGAAGCAAAGGAATAACTGAAAGAACAGGCAGTGGAAAATGAAGCAAAGGAATGACTGAAAGAAGAGACAGTGGAAAATGTAGTAAAGGAAGGACTGAAAGAAGAGGAGAGAAAGGAAGCACTTGAGGTGAACGCGGAGAGGAGCTTGAGAAGAAGCTCTGAAAGAGCGTAAGAGGAAGCGCTAGAGGGAGCATCTACACTTTTATTATAAATATATATGACGACTGATCTATTTGAAGAAAGATTGGTTGTTGTTATAATTAAGCTTGACGAAATTTCCATATCAAGGGTCATGTCTTAAAAATGCCGTTAAGGTATTTCGAAAAGGTGATTCTAGTCTTTTGGAATGGCTGTGAACAAGTGAAATTTATCAAATGAAAGTTTATTTGGATGTATTTTCAGGTAGCCATTTGATATATATATATATATATATATATATATATATATATATATATATATATATATATATATATTATATATTATATATATATGTAATATACATAATATTAATATTTGTATATAAGTATATATATATATTATATATATAATATATATATATATATATATATATATATATATATATATATATATATATATACATATATATATATATATATATATATATATATATATATATATATATATATTTATTTATTTATTCATAATATATTTGACGTAATGGAGCTTTGGAAAGGCATTCTGTTTTCTATCCATTTATTAAAAAGCCGACGTTTCGCATCGCTTGATACATTTTCCAGGCTGAAATAGCGATAAAAACAAACAGTATTTGTGTATAAAAGATAAGATATATACACATTACATAATTATTTACACCATATTAGCGGTTAAAAAACAGAACAAGGGGAAAAACCAAAAGCAGAGGCAAGAAGCGCAAAACACCTACCCACAACGGTAGCGTACAGCAGACTAACAAGAAATGCAGAGAGAGGGGGGTGGGGGGAGGGAGCACAGACACAGAGGCTAAAAACAAGAGCAAACTATGCAATGAACAGTTGTGTTGATGCTGATTGGTGATTGAGGGGAGGGACAGTCAATTTGATCATTATAGATTCAAGGGTGGTCAGTTCCTCCATACTTCGTGTTCTTCCCACAATACCAAAGTCCTTGGCGTCTATAAGTGTTTTGCAAATCTTGCTATGGTTTCTCACATTCGACTGATCAGGATTAGATAGTCGACTACTTGTTCTATAGCTAATCCCCTGGTGAGAGGAGATTCGGATCTTTAGCAGCCTCCTGGTACATCCGATGTATGTGCCCAGGTTACACCTGGGACAGGTATATTTGTAGATTACACCGGAGGTAAACAGGGGGCTGATTCTATCCTTGAAATGTCTACTGTCTGAGTGTCTGCTCCCGCCTTCTTATATATGTTATGTATACACATACGTACATACATACATACATACACACACACGCACACATACATATACTGTATATATATATATATATATATATATATATATATATATATATATATATATATATATATATATATATATATATATATATATATATATATAGAGAGAGAGAGAGAGAGAGAGAGAGAGAGAGAGAGAGAGAGAGAGAGAGAGAGAGAGAATGTTTTGATAATTAGCTTAGACGTCTTTGGTCAACTTTGGGGATGCTAACTTTTACCATATTTTTACCATAACAACCTTCCGCGACAACATTAGTAGACATCGCATTCCCTCACAACGTAGTACGTATTCTGTATACATGTCAGAAGCACAGCAATGACAAAGCAGCCTTCCACACTTCCATGGCTTCCCACAACAACCGTTTGTTGATCATGGGGCTGGATAACATCACCTCCCTCTCTCGAAACTGTTATAAGAAATCCGTCTCTGTAGGGGGTTAGTGCCGTCAGTGCACCTCTTGCGGTGCACTGTAGGCATTACTTAAGGTTGTTTGCAGCGTGCCTTCGGCCCCTAGCTGCAACCACTTTCGTTCCTTTTACTGTACCTCCTTTCATATTCTGTTTCCTCCATCTCACTTTCTATCCTCTCCTAACAATTGATTCATAGTGCAACTACGAGGTTTGCCTCCTGTTACACCTTTGTAACCTACTACTCTCAATTTCCGTTTCAGCGCTGAATGACCTCATAGGTCCCAGTGCTTGGCCTTTGGCCTAAATTCTATATTCAATTAAATTCTAAGGAATTCCGTAGTAGTGTTGGATACGAGCGGAAAATGTTTTCATATTTCGAAAATATCTGGATTTCTGAACTGTGGTGAGAACATATTGGACAAGTCGATGCGGAATTGTAAAGACGGACAGTGGGGTAAAATCTAATAAAGAGTACTTCAGGTATCATTGGTTAATCTGAAATGCTACTGAATCAAGCCGCCCATCCTTTGATTTGGGATTTGCGTGTAGCTATTTTGCGGTAGGTTTATAACCATCAACTTGGAATTCACCATTTATTTCAGTAACGTGTAACTTAATACTTATGTCGTATATAGAAAACATTTCATATCAGAACCCAAACAGACACTCGAGGATAAAACCTTTTTGAAAAGCAATAACAGAAAAGAATGAAACCTTGTAAGACTTACAATGCGCCTTTGAAATTTAAATACAGGAAGTAGTAACGTGATTCCAACGCTTCAGACGCCTATACAATTGATACTTGTCTCCTGAGTATCAGAAAGAAACTCGTGGCTTTTGAACTTCTCGTAAGAGGGAAATGAATTCGTCGGGAATAATCTAATAATAATCATCCGGCTCTTGACGTTCTACGGTTTCAACATTTCATCTCCCAATAAAGGAAAAAAGGACACGAACCGATCGACACGAAGTACGGCTGAAGGTTGTACATAGATAGATGTAATGCTCCGCGTACTACTTCCTACACTGTTTTCCTAACTGTTATCCTGTGAGTTTTCTTAACCTTGTTAAGAGAAAGACATCTTTGACGAGAGGCTTAAGGTTTTGCCGTGTTGGCTTCCTGAAGCTTCATAAACGTCTGAAAGGGTTTGTTGTTAGTGAGAGGCTGGAATAAGAATGTTGTTTGTAGAGTCAACCTCGACATGTATACGTCTGGTTAGTTCGAATATACATCTTATGAATTTAGGTCGACCATTTTCATTTTGATGATTATGAAAAGCTTATATTCAGTATGGTTTGTATATTTAGTAAGTGCAGGTATATCCTGTTTCCTGTACCTTTTGAAAGTACAGATTTAGTTTTTAGAAGGGAAGCGAACCATAATTGGGTATCTTTTCTTATCATTTTTATAACCATGTTAGTTTTTCATAATATTTTTTAGAAATTCTGGAATGTTGTTAATTAATTTTGGTTGGTATTTTTGAAGGGTTATTTGATGGCGTTCTCTTTGTCGTGAGACCTGGAATTGAGATGATTTTGTTTAAATTCCGAGTAATTGCTCATCCGACCAAATAGCTCTGCTCAAGTCAGATTTAATATCCACTTCCGGAAGGAGCTGGATGAGCAGGGGGAGGGGGGAAGAGGACGGGAGGGGAAGGGAAGGAAAGGGGAGGGATGGAAGGGAAGGGAAGGGGTGAGGAGGGGAGGGAAGAGGGGGAGGTAGGGGAGAGGGAGGAAGGGGAGAGAGATGGGAAGGGAAAAGAGGGGAGGGGAATAGAGAGGAAGGAAGGGAAGGGGAGGGGCTGGGAAGGGGAAGGGAGGGGAAGGGAAGGTGAGGGGAGATGAAAGGAAAGGAAGGGGTGAAGAGGGGAGGGAAGAGGGAGAAGTAGGAGAGGGGAGGAACATGAGGGGAGAGGAAGGGGGGATGGAAGGGGAAATGAGGGGAGGGGAAGAGAGGAGATGGGAAGGAGATGGGAGGAGAAGGGAAGGGGTGAGGAAGGGAGGGAAGAGGGAGAGGTAGGGGAGGGGGAGGAATATGAGGGGAGAAGAAGGGGAAATGATTGGAGGTGAATAGAGGGGAAGAGAGGGAAGGGGAGGGGATGGGAAGGGGATGGGAGGAGAAGGGAAGGGAAGAGAAGGGGTGAGGAAGGGAGGGAAGAGAGAGAGGGAGGGGAGGGGAAGGAAGGTTAGAGAAGAGAAGAGGGAGGGGGGAAGGGAGAGGAGAGGAGAGGAGAGGGATGGGAGGGGAAGGGAGATGAGAGGAGAGAAGAGGGAGGCGGGGGGGAAGGGATAGAAGAGGAGAGGAGAGGGATGGGAGGGGAAGGAAGATGAGAGGACAGAAAAGGGAGGTGAGGGAAGGGAAGGGAACAGAGGGAGAAGGGAGGGAATGGGAGTTGAGGGGAGGGGGGGATAGCGGGGAGGGGCGGATTTATTGACACTCGTGAAAATGAATTCCCATAGAAGGAAGAGGTACGTAGAAGAAGAAGAAGAAGAAGAAGAAGGAGAAGAAGAAGAAGGAAAGGGGGAGGGAAGGAAGGAGTCACATTAATGTAATGGAGTGTTGCCACGTGTTTTCAGTCTCCCCCGAGTCCTCTCGATAGATAGGCCTTAAGAGGTAAAAAATAGTTTTTTGGTTCATCAAAAGGAATTTTAGGCTTTATTTTTTTTTGAAGCCTTTGTTCTCGTTCTAAATTTACGGTTTGTGAATAATTTCTTTTTATTTTGGATTTTTTATCTTGTCCTATAGTGATTCACTCTGTTTATTTTTCCAGTCTTTCATTATTCGTTTTTTATAGCGTCTGTCTCCAGGCGCTTTTAAATCCTTCGTAAATAAGATGTCTCTAGTAGTAATTCGTCCCACACTTTTAATGTAGTCTCTCTCTCTCTCTCTCTCTCTCTCTCAGAGTCCTTAGTTTGATATTAGTTTTTTCCTCCATTTTGATTAGATTACATTCTTGTACTCTTAAGAATATATATATATATATATATATATATATATATATATATATATATATATATATATATATATATATATATATTTTATATATATATATATATATATATATATATATATATATATATATATAATATATATATATATATATATATATATATATTTATGATTACACAGATGACATACATATATACATTATATATACATATACTCGTACATATGTATATGTATATAATGTACATATACATATACAGTATATGTATGTAGGTATTTATGCATGTACTGGAGACTCGCTACAAAGAGGAGAAAGTGGAAAACTAAGTGCCGAGTACTCTGTGTAATTGTTAAACATTATGAAAGTACACGTGCATTTTACCTCGAAAATGGATAACAATTTCACGAAAGTACCCGGTACTTATTCTCTTTTGTTTTCTCTTCTTTGTGCAGTCCTGCAATTTTGATAACTCGTGAAAGTTTTAGGATTCTTCTGCTTGTGTGCATGTGTGCATGCATATATATATATATATATATATATATATATATATATATATATATATATATAAATTATACATGTATAATATATATATATAAAAGACAAGTAAATAAATATGTATGTATTTACATATATATATATATGTATGTATGTAATATATATATATATATATATATATATATATATATATATATATATATATATATATATATATATATATATATATATATATATATATATATATATATGTAATCTAAACTGCTCCAGCATTTCCCTTTTCTTATTTTGGGCATATACTGCTCCCTAGTCTCAGCCACCCGTGCCACTTCGCAAATTGTTAATTAATTTTTCTGAACTCCTTGACTTCCAATCTTTCTTAAGTGCCTCCAGCGTGGAGTAAGCTCGAACTTGTGTAGCAAGCACAAAGTCACTATATCCCACTAGAAAGTCTTCCCTCTGATGACTTGTAGGGGCTTGAGCAGCCAGCATGAAGGAACCTTGTAATCAGTTTTTCGCCAGACCTGGTTTTACTGAGTTCGGCATCTTTGCGGTTATAGATATATTTTTATAGTTATAATTTTCCATTTCCTTTCTTACGGCGCCGTGAAGGGCTAAATCAGTTCTCTATTGACCAGTACCTTCAAATTTATTATTAGTTTTACCGAGATATTCGGGAATTGACGTCTTGGTTTGTTATATAAACTATTAATATTTGAATATCCTATTCATTATTATGTAAAGAACCGTACTTAAGTATTTCATTATAGCTTGTTTGATTACCATTATGGAAGCTTCAAGAAATATTAATCTTCCTTTAGCAAACAGAGTAATTTAACTTTCTTCTGGCTTACAGTTATTGTCACAGGAAACAAATAAGTTCAGTTTAGAGTTATTATCGCTGATATTGGGATTATGGTAAATAATTTTCGTTTAAGCAACATCTACATACTAAGAGGCATGTAGGATGTAAAAACAATAATCTGGATCAACTGAGTAAGGAATTCACCGGGGCAGAAAACCCGATTTCACAAGCGGTAGTCTCAAGTTTTGGTCACCGAGGGAGGAAAACTTGGAAGAGGTTCCAGCGAAACGTATAAGGTTCTTAGAAACAATTGACTTCAGTGTCACCTTCCGGGACTCAGACTATTACCCCCCCCCCTCTCTCTCTGTAATTTTGTGCATGTCCTTCGTGAAATTTCTCTTCTATTGATATTGTCCCTCAGTCCTCATGAAAATGTGCATGTCATTTGCGAATATGCTTTCCCATGGGGCAGTCATCAAGTTTGTCTACCTGGAGTGCGATCTCTTCAAGGCAAGAGATCCCTTGCATGGGTTCGCCCTGTAAGGGCCACATTACATATCTGCAAATCCCTCACTTATGGCAAGTGGGGGATTTGCTGATAGGTAATGTGGCCCTTACACGACAAACCCATGGAAGGCGAAGCTACAGACGACAAACTTAAAAAAAAAAAATAATATAAAATAACTTGCTATGCAAAGATCACAGTCCAGGAAGACAAACTTGATGAGAGCCCATGGGAAGCTTATTTGCAGATGACATCTGCATTGCGCATTTTATTGAGGACTGAGGGACACATCAACAGAGGACAAATTCACGAAGGTTATTTCTCAGGTTATTCCTTTCTGTGAGTTTGTCATCCGAATTTCCATTATGAGTTTGTCTTGCTTAGGTCTAAGATCTCGTCAGCAGCTTATGACACATCTGTTGTTGTCGTGGTCTTGGTATAAATTAGACGGTAGGTGTATGGAATGGAATGGAATATAGGGTTTAGGCCAAAGGCCAAGCGCTGGGACCTAAGAGGTTATTCAGCGCTGGAAAGGAAATTGAGAGTAGGTAGGTTTGAAAGGTGTAACAGGAGGAAAACCTCGCTGTTGCACTTTGAAATAATCATTAGTAGAGTGTGGATAGCAAGATGGAAGAAAGAGAATATGAATGGAGGTACAGTAAAAGGAACGAAAGGAGTTGCAGCTAAGGGCCGAAGGGACGCTGCAAAGAACCTTTAGTAATGTCTACAACGCACCCCGTGAGGTACACTGACGGCACTCACCCCCTACGGGGAACTGTAGGTGTAGGAAAGGCTAAACTTTCAATTAAGATAACGTACGAACACCTGCATATGGCAGAATGTTGCTGTAATCCGGAAAAGAACTGGGAAAGCGCGTAGCCATTACAGATGAATTTTCAGTCAGTCTTCGATGATGGAAAAATGCTGGAGCAGATTAAAACAAAACTTAAAATTAAAGTTGGAGAAAGACTCTCATTCTGAAATACAGTGAAATACCATTGAGCCTTAATTTGACCCATATATCCGCCCCCCCCCCCCAACACCTTCCTTTTATTGCTTTGGCATTGTAATATTTTCTCATTGGACGGGTGGGTACCGTTCTCAGCTAGTACTCTGCTGGCCCCGCGTTCGTTCTCCGACCGGCCAATGAAGAATTAGAGGAATTTATTTCTGGTGACAGAAATTCATTTCTCGCTATAATGTGGTTCGGATTCCACAATAAGCTGTAGGTCCCGTTGCTAGGTAACCAATTGGTTCTTAGCCAGGTAAAATAAATCTAATCCTTCGGGTCAGCGCAGCCCTAGGAGAGCTGTTAATCAGCTCAGTGGTCTGATTAAACTAAGGTATACTTAACTTTTTTTTAGGAAATCTACGGATATGGGAAGTTACTTTTCAACTCGAGCTGAGCGTTATTATTATTTTTTATTATTATTATTATTATTATTATTATTATTATTATTATTATTATTATTATTAAGGAAATAGACCCTCTCTTAAACAGGTCTTATTGAAAAGGATGGCTGTATTATGCGAATTTATCTTACATGGGATCTTTTCTACTTTCCTTATATATAATTCGTTTTTCAGGCTCAGATCCTGTATAAGATCAATTCGCATGATACAGCCATTCTTTTCAATAAGACCTATATTATTATTATTATTATTATTATTATTATTATTATTATTATTATTATTATTATTATTATTAATTTTTTTGGCTCTTGGGGAATGCAAGTAACCTAAATCAACAATATGTAATTTTTTATATAATAAAATATATACTCATGGGGAAGCTTAACAAACGTACAGGCATGCATATTTTAATTAGCAGTATCAGTTGAACAAACCAGAAATAAACACATCACCGTGCTGCTCAAAATTATTTACGACATATCCAACCCTGTGAAGGATTAGTTTGGATCACATTATACCAATGCAGTTAAAGCACGTAAGAGGCATTATCCTGAAAGAAAGGCAGAACCCATAATGATTTAACATCTACGAAACAGATTCCATTACTAAATGGTCGAGAAGCTGAAAAAGTTGTATAAGACACGAGAGAGAGAGAGAGAGAGAGAGAGAGAGAGAGAGAGAGAGAGAGAGAGAGAGAGAGAGAGAGAGAGAGAGAGAGAGAATGTGGAAAGATTGTATAGCCTTTTTCCTTCAATAATAGAAAAGGACTTAGTGAAATAATTTGATAAATATTTTTATTTTATTATTCAGTAGATGAACCCTATTCATATGGAACAAGCCCACAGGGGCCATTGACTTGACGTTCAAGCTTCCAAAGAATATGGGGTTAATTAGGAAGACGTAAGAGGAATTAAAGGAAATACAAAAGGGAGAGATCCCACTTATTAAAAAAGAAAAAATAAATTAATAAATTAATGGACAGATAAAAATGTATTAAAATGCCAGGAGAATAGTACTAGGGTAGTAATACATTGCATCTACGCTTGAACATCTGAAGTTCCAATTGTACGCCATCCTCTGGGAGGCTGTCCCACAGTCCAACGGTGTGAGGAACAAAGGACCTCTGGAACTGAGAAAGATCTTCCTTGGAGGGGTGGGTAGACCTCTCGGCTAGCACGCTGTTGGTCCGGCGTTCGACTCTCCGACCGGCAGTGAAGAATTAGAGGAATTTATTTCTGATGATAGAAATTCATTTCTCGTCATAATGTGGTTCGGATTCCACAATAAGCTGTAGGTCCCGTTGCTAGATAACCAGTTGGTTCTTAGCCACGTAAAATAAATCTAATCCTTCGGGCCAGCCCTAGGAGAGCTGTTAATCAGCTCAGTGGTCTGGTTGAACTAAGATGTACTTAACTTTTTTTAACTGAGAAGTTCGATAGCGAGGCACATTTACTGCATCTTGGTGCTGCTGTTCAGTGAATCTGGTTGCTTTCGGCAGGTAAAGGGAATCAGGGATCAGTTTGTGAATGTGAAAGATCCCTGTTGAAATACAACTTATGAAAAAGTGAGAAGCAAGAGACCGTCCGTCGATGGTCCAAGTCATAACTGCTACTATGAAATAGTGACAAACAAGACCATCCGTCGATGGTCCAAGTCATAACTGCTACTATGAAATAGTGACAAACAAGACCATCCGTCGATGGTCCAAGTCATAACTGCTACTATGAAATAGTGACAAACAAGACCATCCGTCGATGGTCCAAGTCATAACTGCTACTATGAAATAGTGACAAACAAGACCATCCGTCGATGGTCCAAGTCATAACTGCTACTATGAAATAGTGACAAACAAGACCATCCGTCGATGGTCCAAGTCATAACTGCTACTATGAAATAGTGACAAACAAGACCATCCGTCGATGGTCCAAGTCATAACTGCTACTATGAAATAGTGACAAACAAGACCATCCGTCGATGGTCCAAGTCATAGCTGCTCTTATTAGGAAGCAGAAACCTACCACCACGAACCACTCTATCTAAAAAAGATAAGTCTCTGGCAGATGCAGACATCGACTCCGGAGAACAGTATTCACAGTATTCTAGTAAAGGAAGCACAAGTGACCTAAAACAGGTTGCATTGATTTTATCACTGTTACTGTTATAAATATATCAGGCCTTACGAACGATACCTTTCTTAAGTTCTTAAATAATTATAAGCAGGATTATTTTTTGGTGATTATTTGCAGTAGGAGACTTGAGTAAATAAGTTAGTTCATGTATGATTGCCAAGAGCATAGCTGTTAGATACAAACTTTAAAAATCATAGGCATAATGAAATAAGACAGTATCCAGCTCTGTAGAGAGGGTGGTGCATGCACACTGACGCATTTGGACCTTCAAAGTTTGCTTAGCAAATCCGATCAATACTCTGAATTCCAGAATATGTTGTTACTAGATTTTTATTCAACCGTAATGCATCTGCGATGTCAGATAAAAGTATTTATTGTAACACCAACAGTTCCCATTTCTCATGAGCTATCTAAAGCAAACACCGAAACTGCAGGATTCACAGATCATCACAGTCAAAACAAATATGCAATAGGCCAAATTGACAGTCTTCCTGGTCACATGGAATAATGCAGGTAGCTGTGCAACCTCTTGCTTCATTCTGATACTGGCATGATAACTGGAGTTGTACCCCCTGTTTGTAATAACCTGTGGAAGCATAAATAGATGTTTATTTTTTTTCGACATTGGGAAAGCTCGTAGATCAGAAAATCTTCAATGTTCATGTTCATTTTCTCCCTTCAGCTTTTGACGCATAAATGGACTACTTCTTGGGTTTTCTTCCAATAACCTTGGCAAAATGCTTTTTACATCATAAAGTCCTAAAGTGCAATAAATTTCAGTAAATCTCCAAGCAATTTATTGAACCGTTTTCTACCAGCCAAGGCATATTTTTCCTGAATGACAACTCACAGTTTGTCGGTTGGTTGCTAGGCAACTGATGATAGCATCCTACACAAGAATGATGTCATGGCACCATTATTGCCATGCAATCGACACGCAATGCGAGCAGAGTGCAGACGTTGACGGGCCTCAACATAAAGTAG
>JANJGK010000014.1:17038358-17045858 GCA_039081455.1 Macrobrachium rosenbergii | reverse complement strand
ATTTTGTAACTTCTTGTTCTTTGTTCTGTTTCGGAGACTTACTGTTCTCTGTTTTGCGTCAAAAATTTATTGTTTGGTTTAATTTGAAAACTTTTTGGTTTCTGTTTTACTTCGAAAACTTACTGTCCTCAGGTTTTCTTCGAAAAATTACTTTCTTGATTTTCTGAAAATACCGTCAAAATGTTCTTGATTTTCTATCCAGACCACTTTACCAATCAATGTTTACCCCAAGATTTTTCCTCTTTAGACAACATTGCGTTCACTAAAATGTTTTTCCACTGAATATTAACATTATTAATACTTATATGAATTCGGTATGCGGCATGCTATGAAAAGAAAATGTATTGTTCTCTATTTTATTCTGAAAAATTATCTTGTTGATTTTCTGAAAATACTGTCAAAAGGTTCTGAAGTTTTTTCCTTCAATATTTTACCAATCTATGTTTACCTCCAGATTTTTCCCCAATGCACACTTTGCGTTAACAAAATTTTGTTGTTATTATTATTATTATTATTATTATTATTATTATTATTATTATTATTATTATTAAAATAGTTTAACCAGACCACTGAGCTGAATATCAGCTCTCATAGAGCTGGTCCGAAGGATTAGATTGAATTGGAATACCAGGTCTAGGCCACAAACCAAGCACTGGGATTTTTTTCCTCTAAATACAGACATTATTGCTACTTATATAACTTCGGTATGAAGCATGCAATAGAAAATGCATGAATTTCGTTCTGTGACAGATCGACGTAAAACTTCCCTAGACTTCGAGTGAATCCGGTACCTTGTCCCAAAGTAAACAAAGGAAGTCGATTTCCGTAAACTTTACTCACGCAATCCCGCTCACTTCGACTCTGGGACGCTTTGCTTTCAGGTGGGTCTATAAATCTTTGCTTTGGTTTACTAACTTTCACTTGGGATGCGTTAACTTACTTTGCGACGTTGCTGGAACCTCTCTTGCTTAGGGTCGAATCTTGCAACTGAAGGTGATGGTTTATTTATCTTCTGACCCGCTATTGTCTTGTATGTTCAGAAGAGTGCGAGGAAGTCGAGAAGTTAATAAGTCGTTGTTGTGGCTGCACACACACGTAAATATAAATATATATTGATAAAGAGAGAGAGAGAGAGAGAGAGAGAGAGAGAGAGAGAGAGAGAGAGAGAGAGAGAGAGGAGAGAGAGAGAGAGAGGATGATATGTTATTGATGGGCTTGTGAGGGTGAAAGTTTGTTGAAGGATTTTGTATCAGTTTCAAGTTTACGTGTTTACACATCCATATACGCATATATTATACATATTATAAGTATAGGCTATATATAATATATGAATGAACAAGAACTTAGAATTCTAGAATCTATAATGATTAGACTAAATAAGCCAGCTTTAACCTTGATGACAGTTCATTTCCTTTGTACATAATGTAAATGTTTTATATTATCTTGTCCTAGTTTTTTTTATAATTCTTTAGTTTTTTCTTTTCATCTTTCGACTTTATTGTATTTGTAACTGTATATTGCATATACTTTTACCATATCCATGCCTTTTGCTCATTTCAGCTGATTTTTCGAAAATGGCACCAGATTTTGTACCGAAACGTCAAAAATAAAGAGTTAAAAATATGCTTAGGATGTTCTTCGTTCTGGGATCCATCAGTATATATATATATATATATATATATATATATATATATATATATGTATATATATATATATATATATATATATATATAGAGAGAGAGAGAGAGAGAGAGAGAGAGAGAGAGAGAGAGAGAGAGAGATAATGATAAGTTTGTAGGTCGCTGTGGTCCTTTGCTGTTTGCCTATTTTTCATTACAAATTTTTAAAATATGACTTTGGTCTTAGTTATTTGTTCTACATTTTGCTGCTAAGAAAGAATATTCTTTTCATTCCGCGTGCTATTCTTGATATCTCACAATTAAATAGTTGATGAAAGAGTTTCTTGTTTCATAAACATTCCTAGAATTTCATTATGATGAAAGTTGTTTTCAGAAATAATTTTTTTTTCTAATGTAAAAGGTTATTCCTTGCCGCTATAAATGTCATCATCACTTTTGTTGGTTTATTACTAATCGTATTTTATCTTTGTGTAATCACTGATTATTTTTTATTGCCTGAAGCCGTTTTTCATCCTCATTTAATTAATAATGTTTGTTTTTGGCAGGAATTTTAGTCGTTACAATTACTGTTGTTTTAAATGTAGCGAAGATTTTCAGCTGATGTAAAAGAAATGCCGAAGCGTTGTCGTTTTTACCTCCGTAAAAGAGGTCATGTTTTTGGTCGCCATGTTTCTCTGTTTGTAAGTGAGATTGCGTCAAAAGTATGTGGACTTTTTAAAAAATTAAATTTTTGGGAGAGATGGAATGTAACCTTTGGGGAGAGGGGACCATTAAGGGGTGGTGTTGCTCAGCCGTTTCAAGCTTAAAACTAACAAATTCCCTACACAACATTACCGTGGATTTTGGTCATCATTATCATCGCCTACAAAACCTGGAGACGCGAAAGTCCTCTGTGAAATTCCTCCACTCATGTCTTTTCTGTGCTTTCACTTTCACAGATCTCCACTCTCCTCCAGCCTACCGTTCTCATCAGTCGCTTCTTGTTCTCCTTGGGGTTTGTGTTTTGGACAAGTCCACGGCATCTTCATCTCTTCTTTATCATCTCATATAACAGTGGTTCTCAACCTTTTTTGACCCATGTACCCTTTCACCATATGTCAGAATGTACTTCCACCCCCGCCCCCCTCCCCATCTTTCAAAATTGTCCTACCTCAAAAAGTGCATTCCAAATAATATGTATATAATACTAAAAATCTTTGGTAACAATTTCCCCCTGAAACTCTGAAATTCCCCCCTAGTAAAAACCAGTCATATACGTATGGATGATTTCAGTAATTTCCTTTTTTGTGTCTCGCTTCCAGCTTAGAAGTCATGCCGTCAGTCGCGATAAGTGTACTGCTAACTAGTAATCGGTTATCGATTGAACTGCTATCGATTTCATCAGTACAGGCATAAAGAACTCCCGGAAGCCATGAACTACAAAAAAAAAAAAATACGTCATATAAATTATATGAAAGTGCATACAGATTAGTTATATATATATATATATATATATATATATATATATATATATATATATATATATATATATATATATATATATATATATATATACACACACACACACATATACATATACTATGGAGGAATACAAAATTTATATAGGTATGCTATGGAAGCGTACAAAATACAGTACATACTTATGGGAGGGTACAAAAGGAGCATAGATAAACTGTATTCTGTAAGCGTGTAAATACAGATAGATATATTTTGTAAGCGTAGTCACACTGCGTAAGTTTTTTGCAGTCACTAAAAGCTTGCCTAATGCAACACAAATAAGTGTGCAAATGCAACATAAACATATAATATGGATCAGTAATATGGAAAAAGTATCTTGCCGTACAAAGAACCTTCTGGAAATGGCAGGAGAAATAAGGCTGTGGAAAAAAATGATAAGAAATGTGAGTAATCTCGCCAGCTGTTGACTTCAATGGTACTTATTTCCCTTGGTTCCTCCTTTTTTTTTTTTTTTTTTTTTTGCCGCCTGCTGTTCGCCTTAATAATATTGTTCGGGTAGGAAATCTTTCATCTTGCTCCGGTAATAGTATCATGAAGACTTCGTCCCCCTCCTTTTTGTTGCTTCCTCTTTCCGACAATTGATGTTCTTCACGTGACCTCAAGTCTCTCTCTCTCTCTCTCTCTCTCTCTCTCTCTCTCTCTCTCTTTAGCTCTTCGTTGGGTGAGTCGGTAGAGCTGAGGACTGGCACTCACTGGGCCGGAGTTCGATTCCCCGGCCGGCTGATGAGAGTTAGAGGAATTCATTTCTGGTGATAGACATTCATTTCTCGCTATAATGTGGTTCGATTCCACAATAAGCTGTAAGGTCCCGTTGCTAAGTAACCAATTGGTTCTTAGCCACGTAAAATAAGTCTAATCCTTCGGGCGAGCCCTAGGAGAGCCTGTTAATCAGCTCAGTGATCGGGTAAAACTAAGGTATACTTAACTTTCTCTCTCTCTCTCTCTCTCTCTCTCTCTCTCTCTCTCTCTCTCTCTCTCTCTCTCTCTCTCTTTAGCTCCTCTCACACACACACACACACAATTTGAGGGATAAAGTGTTTGTTATGACACTCTTTTTGTCAGATGTTTTGGAGTAAAGATGCTTTGGAGTAAAGAGAAAAGATGTATGTGGCCTACATGTATACATAGGAAATGCTGTTGGCAGAACTGACTGATGTAGATACAATGTTTGAGCTTGCTGAGGATGTATTGTGCAGAAAGCGACTGTTTAAGAAGAGTGGCTGGTTTGATGCAAAAGAGGGTCTGGAAAAAGGATATCATATCACCATAACTATTTAATATTTATAGGGATAGAGTGAAGAAGAGTCACAGTAAGGACTCCTGGATGTGGGATAAGAAAATAAGGCGTGAAAGGATTATGGGATGGTTGATGTCTGCAGATGGTTCAGTGTTGTTAAGGGATTGTGAGGAGAAACTGAATCTTGTGAAAAAATTTAAAATGGTTTGTATTGACGAAATTTGGAAATAGACGTATAAGGAGTAAGGCTATGTTCGTAAATGGAAACAAGTAAGTTGAAACAATGAATATTAATATGGAGTATGAAAGATGGAAATTGTTTCAGACTTGTATTTGGGAGTAAATGTGTTGAGAGTATGGAGTCATTTGCAAAGTGCGAATGGATCGTTGAGTGACTCTCTTTTATGAAATTATAGTGTGGATTGTGAGCACGATTGAGATAGAAAAAGTTTGTTGTGTTGAGATGACCTGCATGCATAGGGATGGAGGGAGAAGGATTGAATGTGAGAAATGTTGAGGTAAACGAAAGTGTAGAGAGAGTTTGTGCAAGAAGTGTTGGGAGAAAGGAAGAAAGGTAAAACCTGGAAAGTGTTGAATAGATAGTGTGGAAGGGTATTGGAGTGGAAGGGTCTTGATATCCAAGAATCAAGTGAGCTTTTAAAGATAAAGTTGAATGGTATATATTATTGGATGGGTTCATCTCACTACTGGTGAAGTTAAGTATATCTTAGTTTAACCAGACCACTGAGCTGATTAACAGTTCTCCTAGGGCTGGCCGAAGGATTAGATTTATTCTACGTGGCTAAGAACCAACTGGTTACCTAGCAACGGGACCTACAACTTTTTGTGGAATCCGAACCACATTATAGCGAGAAATGAATTTCTATCACCAGAAAATAAATTCCTCTTATTCTTCATTGGTCGGTCGGAGATTCGAACTCGCGGCCAGCAGAGTGCTAGCTGAGAACGGTACCCACTCTCCCAACGAGGAACTCACTACTGGTGAACCTTCTCTGTAGATGTATGAAGCAGCTCATGTTGCAGAAGTGTTTTTCTGTGAAGGTCAGCCATAAGTCAGCCATTTATAAATATGGAAGTTACCCCTGTCTTATTTTGCTCAGCGGGCCATCGTTGTTCTGGGAAACGGCTTAGTTCTGGGGAACATGGACGCATAACATTCTGCTTTTCCAGTTATCGTTGCAGTAATAATAACGATCTTAATTTTTATAATAGTAGTAGTAATAGTAGAAGCAGTAACGGTACTGGTGAAAGGTTAAAAAATCCACAATGATATAAATGTAGATATATATTAAATAAATAATTATAGTCTTGCAAGAAAAAAATAGTCGAAATGTCAGTGTGAACTTATGCATGTTTGATTTATATATCTGTTACCTAAATGAGCAGTCTCTCTCTCTCTCTCTCTCTCTCTCTCTCGTCTCTCTCTCTCCTCTCTCTCTCTCTCTCTCTCTCTCTCTCTCTAATAATAGTAGTAGTAGTAGTAGTAGTAGTAGTAGGTAGTAGTAGTGGCAAAAAGCTAGAAAATCCACAATAATATAAATGTAAATATTTATTAAATAAACAATCATAGTTTTGAAAGAAAAAAATAGTTGAATGTTAGTGTGAACTTATGCAAGATTGAGTCATATACCTGTTACCTAAATGAGCAATTTCTCTCTCTCTCTCTCTCTCTCTCTCTCTCTCATCTCTCTCTCTCGTCTCTCTCTCTCTCTCTCTCTCTTAATAATAGTAATAGAAATAGCAGAAGTAGTATATAGTAGTACTGGTGAAAGGTTTAAAAAATCCACAATAATATAAATGTAAAAATATATTAAATAAATGATAATTGTTTTGAAGGAAAAAAAAGTTGAATGTCATTGTGAATTTATGCATGTTTGGTTCAGAGCAATTTCTCTCTCTCTCTCTCTCTCTCTCTCTCTCTCTCTTCTCTCTCTCTCTCTCTCTCTCTCTCTCTTACTATTAGTAGTAGTAATAGTAAAAATAGTAGTAGTAGTACTGGTGAAAGGTTAATAAATCCACAATAATACAAATGTAAATATATTTTAAATAAATAATCATAGTTTGAAAGCAAAAAAATAGTTGAATGTCAGTATGCGTTTATGCATGTTTGATTTATATACTTGTTACCTAAATGAGCAATTTCTCTCTGTCTGTCTGTCTGTCTGTCTGTCTCTCTTACTAATAGTAGTAGTAATAGTAGAAATAGTAGCAGTACTGGTGAAAGGTTAAAAATTCCACAATAATATAAAATTAATTATATATTTTATATAAAATAATCGTAGTTTCGAATAAAAATAGTTGAATATCAGTGTGAATTTATGCATGTTTGACGCATATACCTGTTACCTAAATGAGCAATTTCTCTCTCTCTCTCTCTCTCTCTCTCTCTCTCTCTCTCTCTCTCTCTCTCTGGACCTCATCCTCTTGCTTCCCCACTCATCAAAATCACTTCCTGCAACACATCATTACGGAATCAAATTTCCTGAAGGAAAACAACTTATGTTGTCCGGGGCGCCACTACCTCTGATCTTCAGAGGCCCTCGCCTCCTGATGGCGGTGGAGCGCAATTCCTTTGTCTGTCACTGTTTGCTATTATGGGAGGTCCTCTGTCTGTTGTTGGTTGAAGGACTTTGTTGTGCTGCTCAGTGAATTTTTCCTCTTCTTGGACGCTACATCATTAATAACGTTATTGCTTTTATCGTTGTTGCTCTTATAGGGAGCAGTGAAGTTATTGCAATTAACCTGATGACTGTTGCTGTTGTTGGTCTTGTTGTTTTAGTACCGTTACCCTTTTTCAGTTTATTGTTGAAGGTCGGCCCGTCGGCATTGGATTCTGAAATGATTGATTTATATTATTGTTGTCATTTTAAAAAAGTGGGACAGTTTAGAAAGGAGTTCTGATGGACATTTCCGAAAAAGTATAATTCACTGAGAAAATACTTCAAATACGCGTATTGCCCATGTGAATTTACATTCCATCTCAATGCAGTCACTGTGAAAAAGAAATTTGCGTTGTTCAGTTTTGAGCCAGTTGTAATCGTTGAAGCTGGATATATGCAAAAATTATTTTAGGGACAATTTTAC
>JANJGK010000014.1:16995908-17038258 GCA_039081455.1 Macrobrachium rosenbergii | reverse complement strand
GTATTAAGGCGAGCAAATCGAGCTAATAGGGTTTCATAAGTCCTTACAAATTACATCATCCTGTAATTAATTAAATTACAGTTACTTACTATAATTTCATTTTCAGATACAATTACAACTACACGAAATTCGGTAATCAATTACATTTCAATTAAATTACAATTACAATTATTACTCCTGACTGAGCCAGCTCAAAACGCTGACTCTTCCTCTCACCTACGCAATCATTTTTACCACGTCTGTCTCTCTCCACTTTTCTCACCCTCTTAATTTTTCTTACGTAGCATGAATTATGCAAGCAATTCATAGTAACAGCTACAATCTCATTTTTCTTTCATTTGCATTCAGCATGCACTCTTCACATTTACAAAGGCGTGTTTTTATCAGTAGTCATTTCATATTTTGCCATCTTGGCCTTCATAGACAAATCAAGAATCTTCACAATCTTTTGCAAACACTCAGCTGCCTTCCTTTCTTGCTTCACCTGTCCTGTCACACACCTAGTAATACACACACACACACACACACACACACACACACACATATATATATATATATATATATATATATATATATATATATATATATATACATATATTAAATGTACATAAACATTATGTTCCTAAATAATCATTTGCTGAACGTTGTTTTGTCACACAGTCCAGAAGAGTGAGATGTGTCATTAAAAATCGTAAATTCGATTCCCTTTGTCATTGGCTGTCTGAAATTGGCGATTCTCGGCGAATTCCATTTTAAATGTGAGGCCATCATGTATTTTGATTCCACTTGAACTGTTATGATCTCATGAGTGTAAATTACTCATTTGTAATTGCAACTGGAAGCAAATGGTCACTTCATTTCTTTATTATTATTATTATTATTATTATTATTATTATTATTATTATTATTATTATTATTATTATTATTATTATTCCAGTAGATGAAACTTATTCACATGGAACAAGCACACAGGGGCCATTGACTTGAACTTTAAGCTTCCAAAGAATGTTGGTTTCAACCTCCCACCGCAGCAGACCCCACACTGCGGCAGTAACTGATCATGATACAGAGCCAGTGATTTTTCATCGCTTTGGGGGAGGCGCGAACTCGCGACATCTGAGCGGCATGTCACGACACTAGAGACCATACCAATGGACCTTTTGACTTAAGATAACAACCCGGCTAACAACCCCATCTCAGAAACAAGATTTAAGAGACTTGCAACAAGCCTGTTGGAGTCCTGTATAATCTGCAGTGCTTTAAAATGAGGTTCAATAAGCGATAGACCAAGGGACCGTCACATCTCGTGTTACGGGCTGGCTGTTTAGTGATTGTTCTTTGGCTTCAACCATTGCTCGAAGTGATGCTTGTACTGTGTGTGTGTGTGTGTGTGTGTGTGTGTGTGTGTGTGTGTGTGTGTGTGTGTGTGTGTGTTGGATGTCGAATAGAAATATTCATTGGCTTCATCCCTTGCTCGAACTGATTCTTGTACTGTCTCTGTGTGTGTGCGTGTGCGTGTGTATGTGTATATATGTGTATGTGTGCGTTGGATGTCGAATAGAAACACTAACTTTAATAATTTGTCATGTACAGATGCACAGAATTGTTTAACAAACTTTGTTAAACTTTTGGAGGAACAACTTCCCGCCTGTTCCAGCTACATAGACTAATATAGAAATTTAACTGTTACCCCAAAAGCGTAATAAATATTTTGTTATTTTGTCTGCCTTTACCATTTATATATCCTTCAGATGCTGGAAATAGGATTGGTTATTTTGATAATTTCTAAGTATTATTTCAGCAGCATAAAAGATTAGCCATTCCGGTATGTCAATATGAACACAAACTTCAGGCATAATTAAACTGCGTACGTATTGCCCTTATATGAAGGCAATTAACAGAAGAATGATTATGATTTGCAAATGCAAATAGATATAAAGCTACCAAAATCAAATATGTACAGTATATAGATCGATCTTGCAGTGAGGAATATCAAAGTAAAAAATGCGTCGAAGTTTCTTCAGCGCAGTCGAGTTTTCTGTACAGCGTATAACCAAGACCACCGAAAAATAGATCTATCTTTCGGTGGTCTCGGTATAATGCTGTATGAGCCGCGGCCCATGACACTTTAACCACGGCCCGGTGGTGGCCTGTCCTATATCGTTGCCAGAAGCACGATTATGGCTAACCTTAATCGTAAAAAAATAAAAACTACTAAGGCAAGAGGGCTGCAATTTGGTATGTTTGATGATTGGAGGGTGGATGATCAACATAGCAATTTGCAGCCTTCTAGCCTCAGTAGTTTTTTAAGATATGAGGGCGGACAGAAAAAGTGCGGACGGACAGACAAAGCCGTCACAGCAGCTTTCTTTTACAGAAAACTAAAAATGAAAACAGCAAAAATAAATCAACACGGACCCAAGCAAACAAAAAGTCCCCCGGAGGCCCGGGCCCGACAGCTCGATTTTTGTGGCGACATGTGGCACCCGCCCCCCTCCCCACCCCTCTCTCTCTCTCTCTCTCTCTCTCTCTCTCTCTCTCTCTCTCTCTCTCTCCAGTTATGAGTGCTGAGTTCGCGGCGTCATCACAAATGGAAGATGACTTTTCCAAATTGGATTCCATAGATATGGAAGCCTCTTGGTTGGCCTTCACGGTCGGGGGAATGGCGGTGATGTATTCCTTTTTCTTGTCTCTCTCTCTCTCTCTCTCTCTCTCTCTCTCTCTCTCTCTCTCTCTCTCTCTCTCTCTCTCTCTCCGTATTTGTCTCGTCTGTCACACATTTTTGAAAAGGGAGAGCGTGATACCATTGGCGAAAGGGTTGGAGTTCAATATTTCTCTTTGTATTGTATTTTATTTCATTAACATCTTTAACGCGCTGCGCTGATTAACGTTTTGAGTGTGTAAGGGAAAGTTTCTCTCTCTCTCTCTCTCTCTCTCTCTCTCTCTCTCTCTCTCTCTCTCTCTCTCTCTCTCTCATAGTCTTGGCGAAAGAGCTTGCAGTTTAATACTTCTCTTTGTACATTATTTTATTTCACTACCATCCTCACCGCGCTGAACTGATTTACGTTTTGAATATGTACAGAAAAGCTTGCCTCTCTCTCTCTCTCTCTCTCTCTCCTCTCTCTCTCTCTCCTCTCTCTCTCTCTCTCTCTCTCTCTCTCATGCAAATTGAAGTTAATGTAAACAAAAGTATGGAATCTGTGTTCTGTCACTGAAATATATCCTGTGTTGTTGCAGAGTTAAAAACTCTCTCTCTCTCTCTCTCTCTCTCTCTCTCTCTCTCTCTCTCTCTCTCTCTCATGCAGATTTGAAATTGATATGAACGAAAGTATGGAATATGTGTTCTGTCATTGAAACATGTCCTGTGTTGTTGCAGAGTTAACGCTCTCTCTCTCTCTCTCTCTCTCTGTCTCTCTCTCTCTCTCTCTCTCTCTCTCTCTCTCTCTCTCTGTGTGGCATGCAAGTTGAAATTTATATGAATCTAGTATACAATCTGCGTCCTGTCATTGAAGTATGTCCTGTGATATTGCAGAATTAAACGCGTGCTTTCGTAAGCACAGAAGCATTTACTTACAGGTTGCAAAAAAAAAAAAAAAAAAAAAAAAAAAAACAAACAGACGAAGTAGGAAATCTAAGGATATTTGTAGTGTGAGCATGAAACGTTCCTTAAGGACATTTCGTAAAGTTGAAGTGTTTACTATAAAGATTAGCCTATACAATTAAAAACAAGTAAAATACTGCCCCGAAGCTTCTTCGGCGCAATCAAGTCTTCTGTACAGCAGCTACAGCGTATAATCAAGGCCACCGAAAGTAGATCTGTCTTGTGGTGGTCTCGGTATCATGCTGTATGAGCCGCGGCCCATGAAACTTTAACCACGGCTCGGTGGTGGCCTATCCTCTATCGTTGCCAGAAGCGCAATTATTGGTAAATTTAACCTTAAATAAAATAAAAACTGCTGAGGCTAGAGGGCTGCAATTTGGTATGTTTGATGATTGGAGGGTGAATGATCAACATACCAGTTTGCAGCCCTCTAGCTTTAGTAGGTTTTAAGATCTGAGGGCGGACAGAAAAAGTGCGGACAGGATAAAGTGCGGGTGGACAGACAAAGCCGGCACAATAGTTTTCTTTTACAGAAAACTAAAAAAACGAATGAAGAGTGAGTGGGAAATTCAAGTGTAATTTCAGTGTGAACATTGACCCTCCGTTGACGCTGCAGTGAGGCGTTATCGATCGGCTGGAATGTTGCTGTAAATTCTGGCCTTGTAAAATGGGCTTCAGCGTGAAACTACTCGAAACGTAGAGAATGGTCAGGGATTTGTTGGAGATGGAAGAGTCAAGATTTGGAAAAATCAAAGCTTATTTGTCGGAGAAGCCATACGAATCTCATCCATCCCGTTAGCACCGTGTCCCTATTATTATTGGTTTTCTGTAAAAGAAAACTATTGTGCCGGCTTTGTCTGTCTGTCCGCACTTTTTCCTGTCCCCACTTTTTCTGTCCGCCCTCACATCTTAAAAACTACTGAGGCTAGAGGGCTGTAAATTGGTATGTTGATCATCCACCCTCCAATCATCAAACATACCAAATTGGAGCCCACTAGCTTCAGTAGTTTTTATTTTATTTAAGGTTAAAGTTAGCTATAATCGTGCATCTGGCAACTATATAGGCCAGGCCACCACCGGGCCGTGGATAAAGTTTCATTGGCCTCGGCTCATACAGCATTTTACCGAGACCACCGAAAGACAGGTCTATTTTCGGTGGCCTTGATTATACGATGTACAGAAAACTCGATTGCGCCGAAGAAACTTCGGCGCATTGTTTACTTGATGTTACTACGAAACGAGACAGTGTCCCTAAACTTGACCAGCTTGAAACTATTTCGAACGTAGAGAATGGTGCTGCATTTGTCGCAGCAGGAAGAGAAGAGATTTCGAAAAACTGAGAGGTTCTGTGTAACAGAGGCTGTATGAATCTCATCCATCTCATTAGCACCCCTGTCCCTAATATTGATGTTATTACGAAACAAGCTGAAATGTCCTAGACTTCACCAGCGAGCTTCCATCAGATTTAATGGATTCTGGAGATCGTGTGTGTGTGTGTGTGTGTGTGTGTGCGCAGCTCACACAGTGTTATGAAAGGGTTAGTTAGAGTCAGTCTCTCTCTCTCTCTCTCTCTCTCTCTCTCATCAGTATATAGAGTCAGTCTCTCTCTCTCTCTCTCTCTCTCTCTCTCTCTCTCTCTCTCTCATCAGTATACAGGGCGAGGTTGGAGATGCTTGTGACAGGTACCAGCCGAACGCCAACGTAATGGGAGAAACCACGATACTCTAACGGGGACACAATCACCGCAAATCAAAGTGTTAATGTTACTAACTCGTTACAAACGGGTGTTTGGCGGCTTCGATTATTCGCCATGATGTTACTTTCTTAAACTGTTAGCTTTTTTTATTTTAATCACTTGTTGGTAGCTGGATTTTTTTCTAAGTGTTTTGTGTTATTGTTAGGTTTTGATGTAGTTATATTATATTTCTCTGGTCAATTTTTTTCATGCAACATTAAATCAAGATTTCCTAAAGATATGTCGGCACAGTTTGAAACTGTTTGAATATTCTTTCTCTTTCTCTATATTATATAATTATATATATATATATATATATAATATATATATATATATATAATTATATTAATATGTAGCTAAATTATATATATATAATATATCTTTCTTCTTTCTTTTTCTTTTAACGTGCTTTTATTCCCATTTTTGTATGGGGTAAGCACGATGCCTTCTTTTGAAGGACTTTTTGATTTGGCTTTGGGGTAGACCTATATATTATATATATATATATATATATATATAATATATATATATATACAGTATATATATATATACACATAATGCATATATATATATATATATATATATATATAGTATATATATATATATATATATATATATATATATATATATATATACAGTGTCTGTGTGGTGTTAAGGATTTTACACCAGCTACGCATCAGGCCAATATATTCAAACATATTTGTGGAAAAAGTGGAGGCATCACCATGAGTCACGTGACTTGCTCATTCCGTTTGAATTTCTTTTATGGTTTATTCCCCTGTAGTACCTTCTACATTTTTTATATTTTAATTGGTTTTTCCATTTGTTCCTATTTCTGTCATCATTCATTCTTTGTTTAATTGTCTCATCAATTATCCCCACTGTAACACGCATCAGTCTTACCATGTAAATTTTCACTCTCATCGCCTGTGCCGTACCATCTTCTTCCCCTTATCATTTATTCCTTTGTAATTTCTATTTCATCAGTTACTTCATCCTAAATTTTCTTTTTTATCAGATGCTCTACTATTATTCTGTCTCTTCCTTTGATCCATCATCTTCCTCCATTTATTCTTTGGCAATTTCTCTCACCTATCACCCGTTCTGTCATGTGACAAATGCATTGTTGAAAGTCCCAAAGTGTATCCAAAATAGCCCCAAGGATTCTTGTATGGAGACGATTGAGTTGCGCCTGCGCATATCACTGCGGCTGTTCGCCGTCTGTCACCACTTTCACTGTATGAATGACTCTTTTATTTAATCACTTGATGTTTATGTTTTATTCTTCTTTCGTAAATGCTGTGCAAAAGAACTTATCAGCTAAAATTCACCTTTCTGTAGCAGGAAAAGAAGTGACAGACCAGGTCAGTTAAGTAATTTTCTTTTGATAAAGTCATTTTAAACAGGAAATTTTTTCTTCCAGGTGTCAAAAAATATATTGAGAGAGCAAAACAAGCGCTTGTTTGGCTGTTCCTGATGAGAATCATGTTCCGTAGGAATGCTGGTTCGCTGGTATAGTGGTTAGCATCGTGATATGCCACTCAGTTGTTGCGGTTTCGCGTCTCCCCAGGCCGATGAAAAATCACTTGTTCTGTATCTTGATCAGTTGCTGCTGCAGTGTGGGGTCTGCCGTTGGAGGTTGAAACCAACATTCTTTGGAAGCTTGAATTTCAAGTCAGTGGCAACTGTGTGCTTGTTCCATGTGAATAGGGTTTCGTCTGCTGAAATAATAATAATAATAATAATAATAATATAATAATAATTAATCTTTAGCAACTATTTTGAGATGAAGTTGCGAACCCCATGCCCCTTTTCACGTTGGTAAAAAAGGGCGTCACTAACCATCAGGTACATATTCCTTTCATAGGGATGCAGAAGTCACCATATTCCTAATAAGAGTGCATGGCATCAGTGAGTGTTAACCGGATGGTTCTCAGCAATTATTTATAGGATGAGGTTGCTAGCCCCATGCCGTGCCCGTAGATGTTTGTTGGGCCTGTTTGTTTCCAGTACTTCGTAGTGGTCACCCATCCAAGTGGTGATAAGGCGAAACGTTGCTTAACTTTGGCGGCTGAACGACCAACGGTAAAACAGACATGTTACTGCCCAGCTTCAGAATAACTCTGCGCCATTTATCAGCGCTCATCAGCCAGCATGAGTTCAGAAAGAAGTAAGTATACCTTAGTTTTACCAGACCACTGAGCTGATTAACAGCTCTCCTAGGGCTGGCCCGAAGGATTAGACTTATTTTACGTGGCTAAGAACCAATTGGTTACTTAGCAACGCGACCTACAGCTTATTGTGGAATCCGAACCACATTATAGCGAGAAATGAATTTCTATCACCATAAATACATTCCTCTAACTCTTCATCAGCCGGCCGCGGGAATTGAACTCCAGTCCATCGAGCGGCAGTCTGAAGCTCAACCGGTTCGGCTAACAAAGGGCTATGAGTCCAGAAGAAGCAAAAGAAAAACAAAAACAAAAGGCCTTCATTTTAAAGACGAAACCAGATTGACACTGAAGAAAAATTCGCCCAAGTGTCATCCAGGTAACAGAAGCTGACGTAACGAGAGGCTGTTCCATGATGTTGTTCTTTTCACGGAACCGGTTTGCAGGCGAGGAAAGGTCACGAAGGCACATTTGCTCCGACGCCGAACTTGACAAAAAAAAAAAAAAAATGTTGATGCAGATATATTTTGCGAAGGTACCCAAGCATAGCTCGCTTGTCAGTTGGTAATGGCTCGCGTCATGCAACATATGCTAAGTATGGCGCGGTTGTCAGTTGCGAACGTGTCATGCAATAAGTCTGAACACAACACGGTTGTCAGTTAACGATGAACTGGCGTTCTTCATGTCAGGAGAATTCAGAAGAGGAACAATAATCTCTTCTAATAATATATATATAAATATAAATAAAATAAAATAAAATAAAATAAATAGAAGAAAAAAAAATCAAATAAGCTTTACATCCTTAGAGGACGGTGAAACTCCTTGTCCCGTCCTCTAAAGATATAAAGCCTATATGATTAATCACGTGCGCCTCTGTCATTAATTTGTACACTATTGTTTTAATTGTTGAGTAAAAAAGTTCTATCGTATTTAAAGACGCGGCTCTTGGGGTCACAAATTATAATCTCGGATTATAATGACGTCATAGGCATTCATTCAGAGCTTACTGATTCGTTATTATTATTCCACGCAAGTGCATGACGAGGCGAGATTTGTGTGGGAAGTTTCTTATCCTTTCAACCTAGTCATTCTTGTTCCCGTGAATGACGCGTTTAGAAAGGAAGGACTTGTCATGAACTTGTATATTTGTTAAGACGTTGAAGTTTGGATGAAATGACAGGTATCATACCTGGCAACGAGCCCTCTCTGGCATGAGGTTATGAAATCCTTTGGTTTTTCTTAATACCAAATCATTTATTTATCTTGTATTTAGTCACTCCGTTTGTTCTAGTGATGACTGGTATGCTTGGTTAATTAACAACTCTATTTCTTTATTGTTGGAATTTTGTTTAGATATATCACAATATTGCGTTGTCTTTAGTACTAATTATTATTATTATATTATTATTATTATTATTATTATTATTATTATTATTATTATTCAGAAGATGAACCCTATTCATATGGAACAAACCCACAGGGGTCCATTGAATTGAAATTCAAACTTCCAATAATATGGTGTTCATATGAAAGAAGTAACAGAAGGTTATGGGAAACACAAAAAGAGAAGAGATCAGTTGTCAGAAAAGAAATAAATAAACAAATTAACGAATAAATAGATAAAAATATAAGTAAATTATGAAATGCAAGGAGTCCACTGAACTCCTCGATTTTTGCATAAAGAAGGCTTACTTTATTTTGCGAAGACAAAGCAAGAAAAAAGTAATATAAGGGAATAAAAAGAAAAGAAAAATCAAGTGGAGTAATATTTTATCTTACTTGGACCAGAGCCATTCGCGACCAGAACGTGTTAGGCTTAACGTTCCGAGAACCCTGGCAGTGACGTCATTGCTAGATTTCAAGGACCAGCTTGGAGAATGAAATAAAAAAAAGGGCGAGAGATGACGATAAAGTTTTAGTAAATGTAGAGAGAGAGAGAGAGACTAAAACAAATATGGAGTAGTTGATAATGGAAGTAGAGAGTACAGACAATAAAACTTGAAAGAGGGGTAAATATAATTTTGTTTTAAATGACAGAAAGGAAAGTAGAGATAAGAAGCAACAAATAAATGTAATTACAGTATGTATATACAGATATGTCACAGAAAAAGTGAGAGATAATAAAGCTTTAGTAAATGTACAGAGACAGAGCAAAACAAATATGGAAAATGAAAGCAAAGAATACAGAAAATAAAACTTGAAATACAGTAACCATAATTTTGTTTTAAATGACAGAACAGAAAGGAAAGTCGAGATAGGAAGCAATAAATAAATGTAATTATATATACAGATATGTCCCAGAAAAAGTGAGAGATAAAGATTTAGTAAACGTACACAGAGAGAGTAAAGCTAATATGGAAAAGTTAACATATATAGGGAGAGTACCGACAATACAACTCGAAATAGATTACATGTGAATTTAACAAAAATGAATCAGTTGAGATATAAAGCAACAAAAAAAATGTAATTGTATATATTGATATGGCACAGAAAAAGTGGGAGGATAACAGTAAAGTTTTAGTAAATTACATAGAGAGAGCAAAACGAATATGGAGTAGATGATAATGAAAGTAGGGAGCGTACAGACGAAAAAACTTGAAAGAGTGCTGAGAATTTGTTCTAAATGACAAAAAGGAAAGTTGAAATAGGAAACAACAAATAAATGTAATTAGGTATATTGATGTGGCACAGAAAAACTAATAACAATAAAATTTTATAAAATCTCATAATCGCATGAGTCACTAAAATTGTGAAGAAATCCACAATGGTGTCAGTGTTAATATATATATAAAAATATGTTTTTTTTTATATATTTACACTGACACCATTGCGGACCTTATTCACCAATAAAGTACATTCGTTGTTTACTATAACACAAAAGGAATCAGCTGAGATATAAAAAAAAAAACAAATAAATATAGTTATATATTGACATGGCGCAGAAAGAGGTAACCGAAGATTATCATTTTAAATCTGATGACCATTCATGTAAACCTGAATGTAAATTCAAGAATTTGAATATCGGTAAAGTGATCAATAACGTTGCAATAGGTCGATTATAAATTCAGCCGTGATTGATGATGCGAAATTCTCTTTTCATGGCTTGATTTTTAAAATCAGAATGATACGTGATTTGGCTTTTATATATACATAAATACACATATATTGTGTATATACATACATATACAGTATATTATATATGTGTGTGTGTGTGTGAGCGTATGTCTGTGTGTATATATATATATATATATATATATATATATATAAATAAAATATAGCTTAATGATAAATAATATTGCCAAGACCAGGAAGAACATTCTTTATTACAAGCTTTCGAGGTATAAAACCTCATCATCAGGCTGAAAAAACCGACAAGGATGAGAATCAATAAAATTACAATAAAATGAATTGTCATAATAAATCTTCAGCAAAAATACTAACGAAATATATAAAATGAACAAGTAAATACAAACTAAAAGGGTGAGACGTAAAATAACGAAAAATTAAAAACACAAACATAAAAATATGAAAATAAAACTAAAGTGAAATGTAAACAAACTACCACTCACAAAGTAAAATATTTAACGACCCTAATTGAGTACCTACTATGAAATTACACGATAGCTAGTTGAATACCAGACGAGTTGTTGTTCAATTCCGGCTTCATCTTTTTAATAGTCAGCGACTCTGAAATTAAAAGGTCCAGTCTATTTGAACAAAAAGACAGTACCCGAAAATCCAGGTCAGTGAAAGGATGGTCCTGTGTTAAACTGTGTTCTCTAATGGCAGAAAAGGGTGGTTTGGAAAGGGGAAACCTAGTTCTAATAGAAAGACCTCTGTGTTCCAAAATTCTGTGTCTGAGCCAGCGGGAACTAGATCCCACGTATCGCAGACCACACTGCGAACTTGTTCGCCACTTTTGAGAGAGAAGCCTACTCTGCCTGTGGACCTTAATTCCTGTGTCGTTTACTTGTTCACTTGTTCGCAGTGTGGTCTGCGATACGTGGGATCTAGTTCCCGCTGGCTCAGACACAGAATTTTGGAACACAGAGGTCTTTCTATTAGAACTAGGTTTCCCCTTTCCAAACCACCCTTTTCTGCCATTAGAGAACACAGTTTAACACAGGACCATCCTTTCACTGACCTGGATTTTCGGGTACTGTCTTTTTGTTCAAATAGACTGGACCTTTTAATTTCAGAGTCGCTGACTATTAAAAAGATGAAGCCGGAATTGAACAACAACTCGTCTGGTATTCAACTAGCTATCGTGTAATTTCATAGTAGGTACTCAATTAGGTCGTTAAATATTTTACTTTGTGAGTGGTAGTTTGTTTACATTTCACTTTAGTTTTATTTTCATATTTTTATGTTTGTGTTTTTAATTTTTCGTTATTTTACGTCTCACCCTTTTAGTTTGTATTTACTTGTTCATTTTATATATTTCGTTAGTATTTTTGCTGAAGATTTATTATGACAATTCATTTTATTGTAATTTTATTGATTCTCATCCTTGTCGGTTTTTTCAGCCTGATGATGAGGTTTTATACCTCGAAAGCTTGTAATAAAGAATGTTCTTCCTGGTCTTGGCAATATTATTTATCATTAAGCTAAGATTTCCAAGTAGCCGCCCAATTACCGAGACTAAATAAATATATATATATATATATATATATATATAATATATATATATATATATATATAATATATATATATATATATATATATAATATATAATATCACGCATTGTATTAATCATATTTAAAGAAATTCAGTACGTTTGGTGTTATTTCCTACCTATCTTGACCAGTGAATTACAGTGAATGACAGTGAAATACAGCCCCGTGGTGTTCGAGATACCGACGAGGATTATCCATATTGCGCAACCAGTAAAAAAAAAAAAAGTAAAAAAGTGTGAAATGTGGACGCTGTTTGCGTATGCGAAGCCATAGATTATTATAGGTTTTAGGACGATGCCTCAGGGTGACAGAGACGACGTGTTAACCTGGCGCTCCTTCTAGGTTCAGTACGGATATTCCCGGGTGACTGATGAACTTGTCATCAGACATTTGACACCAGTACGGATTAACTGAGTGCTTTTTTTGGGGGCGGGGGAAGGGGAGGGTTATGCCGTCGTGGATTTTTGGTTTTCACGTTTGCTTTCGTTTTTAGTTTTCTGTAAAAGCAACGATTGTGCCGGCTTTGTCTGTCCGTCCGCACTTTATTCTCTCCGCACTTTTTCTGTCCGCCCTCAGATCTTAAAAACTACTGAGGCTAGGGGGTTGCAAATTCTTATGTTGTTCATTCACCTCCAATCATTAATCATAAGAAATTGCAGCCCTCTAACCTCAGTAGTTTTGATTTTATTTAAGGTTAAAGTTAACCCTAATCGTGCTTCTGGCAACGATATAGGATATTCCGCCACCGAGCCGTGGTTAAAGTCTCATGGGCCGCGGCTCATACAGCATTATACCGAGACCACCGAAAGATAGATCTATTTTCGCTGTAGCAGCTGTACAGAAAACTCGATTGGACCGAGGTAACTTCGGCGCATTTTTTTACTTGTTTTTTATGCTATGCATTTTTTTAACGTACATTATTCATTGTTCGTTATATATGTCTATCTGTATAAAGATTTGTCAGCCACGAGTACACGACAGTCTGTCTGTCTGTCTGTCTGTCTGTCTGTCTCTCTCTCTCTCTCTCTCTCTCTCTCTCTCTCTCTCTCTCTCTCTCTCTCCCTAGGCTTGTAAGTGTGTGATTGACACCAGAACGGATTAACTTTTTTTGTGTGTGTAGGTGGTGCGGTCGTGTCTTTTTGGTTCTTACGTTTACTTTCACTTAATTTTTTTATTACAATTTTTTCTTCTATTTACATTATGCATCGTTCATCGTGCATAGTGCATGCCTGTCGGTATAAAGATTTATTAGCGACCCCCGTCTCTCTCTCTCTCTCTCTCTCTCTCTCTCTCTCTCTCTCTCTCTCTCTCTCTCTCTCTCTCTCTCTCTCCAGGCTTGTGAGCGTATGATCATACGTCCATGCAGATTATATTATGTATATTGAATATAGTGCACGAATTAATTTATGGGATTTTCTAATGCTTTGGCTTTGTGTAGTATTGTCAAAATCTAAGTCTTGTCTTTCTGTTTCTTCAAACTGCTTAGCAACATTTGTTAAGATACGATGGTCAGCCAAGGTCACAAAACTGATATTTTGTTTGCTATTATACAATTCCATTCAGAACTTTTCTGTGTGGCTTCATCAAGAAAGTTATGTCTGTGTGATGGTTTTTAAATAACTTTTAGTGTTTTTTCATCTCTTTACTTAGGGAAGATAATGGAAAGCAAACAGTCCTCACTCATCAGCGTTTAGCGAGTTGCAAAGCAATTTGTCGCGATGTACTGGTTACCCGAAACCTGTCTGTCAGGATGAACTTTGTCGGTTTACAGATTTGAGTCCTTCGGATCAAATTGCATATTCGAACTGTTTTAGGGTTTCAGTATATTTATATTTTAGTGGATTATTATTCAACATTGGAGTCGAATGAGCAGATTATCTCTTGAAAAACGCAGTGCCAGTGATCTTTCATGATGTGACGCCAGTTTTGATTACTAACCAAACAGCCTCAGTAACGATAAACAGACAAGTGTGTGATTTTATAACCAGTTGTTTTTATTTTCGAAACAGTTTTTTATTTTTCAGTTTTAGTTCAGTAACTGGTTTCCTTCATGAAATCAGTGTACTATACGCTGTTTTAACAAAAATTCAGTCTCATTGTACTTATAACCCATAACAAACGCAGTCAGGAACTTCAGGTGACAATCGGAGGATAATAGTCAGATAGTAACATATGAGGCAACCTCGGATAATAAGCTGTTATCAAACTCAAGTAAAAGCTTTTGGACAAATATTCAGCAAAGAATCTTTCGATCAAATTGTATTGAGCTAAACTTGAATAGAAGTGAGAGGAAATAAGGGGAACAAAAGATTTACCGAGTCATCCAAGTGTTGTCACAATATAAAAACCAGAGCACAAAAGAAAGGTATTGCGCAAATGGTAGGTTTTCTGAAAGCATGGTAAATACCCTATGACGGATTTAGTGATTCCCCCCCCCCTCCAAAAAAAATTCATGTCCAAATAGCTGATGTTGGTAAGAAGACAAAGCAAAAGAGTCGCCATATTTTTTTTTTTTTAATAAATACTGTGAATTGACTCTTCTCAAATTCTTGTTATTCGCTGATCAAAAAATGCCGTCATGTTATTCATTAGAATTGGAACACAACTCGTACTTTCGACTCAAACAATGAAGGGGATTCTTGGGATGGTTCGTTAGAAGTCTATCGTTAAATTATTATTATTATTATTATTATTATTATTATTATTATTATTATTATTATTATTATTATTATTATTATTATTATTATTCAGTAGATGAAACCTATTCACATGGAACAAGCACATAGGGGCCATTGCCTTGAAATTCAAGCTTCCTAAGAATGTTGGTTTCATCCTCCCACCGCAGACCCCATACTGCAGCAGTAATTGATCATGATCCAGAGCCAGTGATTTTTCATCGCCCTTGGGGAAACGCGAACCCGCGACATCTGAGCGGCGTGCCACCACACTAACCACTGTATCAGCGGACCAGGGAAGTTGGTAACGTTACAACTTCAGAAAAATGTTGAACACTATGAGCCTTGAATTTCTCCACTTCGTCAGTAAATGTATAGGGAACTGTGAAGTATATTCTCTCAGTGCAATGTGTGTTCACGCAATGCACCCTTTCCCATGGGTGAGGTGGGCCACTCCAGAAAGTGGTGAGCAGTGTTTGTAAGTGAACCTTCGGAGTAAGGGTGCTACTAGCTCCGTGCTCTCCAACAGCTAGGCACATCCCACCACAGCTCAGAGATTATTATTATTATTATTATTATTATTATTATTATTATTATTATTCAGAAGATGAAACCTATTCATATGGAACAATCCCACTAAAAGGGGCCACTGACTTAAAATTCAAGCTTCCAAAGAATGTGGTGTCCGTTAGGAAAAGTTAAGTATACCATGTTTAACTAGACCACTGAGCAGATTAACAGCTCTCCTAGAGAGGGCTGGCCCGAAGGATCAGACTTATTTTACGTGGCTAAGAACCAATTGGTTACCTAGCAAAGGGACCTACAGCTTATGAAGAAGTAAGAAGAGGTAAAGGGAAGCACAGAAAGAAGAGACTCCACTTATTAAAAAAAAAAAAAATAGATAAAACCGTATTAAAATGCAATGAGAATAGTATTAGACGAGGAGCAAATGAAGAAACTCCACCACCCGAGATAAGATTCGATCCCAAGTACTGTACTTTAGGGTGAGGTTCATATAAGCTGATCCAAAAAGCTTAGACGTCATTGTGGTTACTACAATACAAAGAGACCAGTATATATATAAATATATATATATATAATTATATATATATTATATATATTGTATATATATATATATAATATATACAGTATATATATGATTATAATCACTTTTGTACGCAATTCATTTATCACACATTGCCACAGGTGAAAAATAAGAGGTGGGTCCTTATTTTAAACCTGTGGTAATGTGTGATTATATATATATATATATATATATATATATATATATATATATATAAATTATATATATATATATATATATATATATATATATATATATATATATATATATATATATTATTCAGGCCTGCATGTATATATATATTATTATTCAGGCCAGCATGTACAATCTTGCAAGGCTTCATTGTCATCGTCCTCCCCTCTCAGCTGCGATTCAGAAAATTTATGTATGTGTGAATGTATGAATATATTTGCATGTTTTCATAAACATACAGCATAAAAGTGAAAGACAAGAAGTGGAGGAAAAAAAAAAAAACAAAATCACTTTCCCCTATCTACTTCCTCTTGTCGCATCCTTGACCTTCAAGCTTGGTCCTCTTGGGGAATTGGTGGGTGCGGGTGCTGGCAGGGGGGGAGGGGGAGAGGGGGAGGGAGGGTTGGATAAGGAAAGGTAGGTAGCAGAGTGAGGGGAGAGACAGTAGTTGCGGTGCGAAAGAAAAAATAAAGAAAAATAGAAGGGGGGGAAACTCTGCACCATTAATCCTCGTCCCTGTGGAGTCAGCCTCGATTTCCCAGTCCGTCCTTAGAAGGTCGACGTTGATGAGCAATACGAAGAAAAAAAAGGGTCTGTATCTTGGCTAACTAATAATTTTTAATTTCAATCCAATTCTTGTTTGTTTATTCACAGAGAGAGAGAGAGAGAGAGAGGAGAGAGAGAGAGAGAGAGTTTATTGACTTTGATTTCGGCGTAATTTGTATTGCTGTCTAGTTTAAATTCTTTGAAATCTGACGTTGTTACAGGGTACGCTGCAAATAATTGAGCAGACTTGTATTGTTAGCATTATACAAACTTCTTTATTTACCACTAAGAAAATCGCTACAAATATTACGCGATTGCTTATTCTAATAGAATAAGCAATCGCTTAATTTTTGTAGCGATTTTAGTAATGGTATATAAAGAAGGTTGTATTATACTAACAAAAGTTTGCTCACTTACTTGCAGCGTACTCTGTAACAACGTCAGATTTCAAAAAGCATTCGATTCAGTGATTAACAAAAATCAGACATATTTAAAAGCAGAGCTCAAAACAGATTTCCTTTGCAAGTGAAAAACCAAACGCTTTTTCAATTTGCACTCTGCAAATTACTTGCGTACTACGCATAACGATTTTCCTCAGAAAATGGCAAAAATAAGATAAAAATGATTTCTTAGTACCAACCTTTTTTTTTGTCTTACGTAAGAGGGGACTGCGTGGAGGGCCTGTGAGGCTTTAGTGTATGGGTTCCAGCATGTCATCCCTAATGACGCCCTTACGAAATTTACGAGGTGGTTGCCATGGTGACGCGATGACCTGCTGAGGGAGGGTCCCTTCTACGGGAAGGGAATATGAGTTTTTTTATATATATATTTTTTGATGGGACGGTTTGATGCTCCTTTCCTGTCATTCGTGTCTTTGGCAGCAGAAATATTTGTTTCTTGCGAATATTACAAGCAGGAAACAAACGTTTTTCTTGATACAAATGTTTTTTATGAAGCAGTGTATTCTAGACACCAGTATTTGATAACTATTACAGAAAGAATTTTTATAGGAAATGAATCAGCCATCAGTTGTGCAGACATAAAGAGAACAGGTTTTGTGAATTGTGTACGGTGTGGAGTAATTTATATATATACATATATATTATATATATGTATATATATATACATATATGTGTGTATATATGTATGTGTGTGTGTATGGCTGCGTGGGAGTTATTCCCAAGGGATAGTGAATTGGATATTAAACGGTATTTGTGGCTTAATTTTTGGGAATAAAACACATTACGCGTGTGTAACAAAAATTAATTTTGTAATTATGTATAGGTATATATACATGCACACTATATAGTATACATATAGTATATATATATATACTTATATGTATAAACGTGTGTATACATATATATGTATGTATACTTCTTCTTCTTCTTTTAACGTGCTTTTATTCCCATTTTTGTATGGGGTAAGCACGATGCCTTCTTTTGAAGGACTTTTTGATTTGGCTTTGGGGTAGACCTGTGGTCTCGATCGGCTGCCCTGCCTGACATCGCTTAGACCCCGGTACGTATGTTTCATGTATCATACCCGACCCAACGCCCTTTCTTCCCAGCAGCGAGAAGTTATTGCGCGGGTATGGCGAGAGTTCGAGACGTGTGAGATGTTTGTTATGTTTTTAGAAGGTGTTGTAGTGGCTTTGTTTTGTGTGTGTAATTAGTCTGTAACATCTATTTGCTTTTTTTTTAAGCAAACCTATCCGTTGATTACATATATAATCCCGGGATGTCTACACGGATAGCAAAGTGTCTGCCTCTCTGACCAGTCGGCTGCGGGTTTTGAACCCGCGCCACAGACCTCTACGAAGTCCGAAGCTGCTGCTGTAACCGACTGAGCCACCGAGGCTCTATACATATGTATGTATACATACATACATATATATATATATATATATATATATATATATATATATGTATGTATGTATGTATGTGTCCATGTATGTATATATACCTATATATAAATACAAAATGAATTTTGTAACGATGTTGATATGTATATATATATATGTGTGTGTGTGTGTGTTTGTCTGTGTGCATGTATGTACACTTATATATAAATACAAAATGAATTTTTGTCATACATTCGTAATATTTTTTTATTCCCAAAAAGTAAGCCCCAAATACCGTTTAATACCCAATTCACTATTTCTTGGGAATAAATCGCACGCGCATACACGCACGCACGCATACACACAGCACACACACACACACACTATATATATATATATATATACATATATATATATATATATATATATATTTTTTTTTTTTTTGAGAAGTTAAGAGGGCATTGTGGTTATTGCAGTTACACACGCAATTGGTAAAAAAGTGACGTAGAACATATATATTGTATACATAATATATATAATATATATATATATATATATATATATATATATATATATTATATATAATATATATATGTATATATATATATTATACATATATATATATATATATTATATATATATATGTGTATATATATATATATATATAATATATATATATATATATATATATATATATATATATATATATATATATATATATATATATATATATATATATATATATATATGCTTTAACTCTTGGATCACTTCCGCCCGATCTCAATATGTGGAACCGTGCCAGGAATACTCTGCTTCACAATACGAGCAATCAGTTCATCTGAGGGCCTTTCACACGGCAGGTTTCTCAGTCTCATGGAGAGATACCTCGGCGAGGAAATCGTTACCTCAAGTGTCAGCAGTGGACTGTTTTACCTCTGTTCTTTCTCCTGACCCGTCGTAATCTGTATTTTCTTGCATTTCGTTGATTTAGGTTCTGGAGGCAGATCGTTTGTTAGGCAAATGAGGACGTTCAGTGACGCCGCACATACATGCATCCATACACACTCACACACAGACACACACACACACACACACATATATATATATACATATATATATATATATATATATATATATATATATATATATATATATATATATATATATATATATATATATATATATATATATATAAAGCATTGAAGGCTATAATTAGCCCTTCGTTGGCTGAGTCGGTTGAGCTTCAGACTGTCATTCGATGGGCCGGAGTTCAATTCCCCCGGCCAGCTGATGAAGAGTTAGAGGAATGTATTTCTGGTGATAGAAATTCATTTCTCGCTATAATGTGGTTCGGATTCCACAATAAGCTGTAGGTCCCGTTGCTAAGTAACCAATTGGTTCTTAGCCACGTAAAATAAGTCTAATCCTTCGGGCCAGCCCTAGGGGAGCTGTTAATCAGCTCAGTGGTCTGGTAAAACTAAGGTATACCTATTGTAGAATTTTGAGTGATGTTTTAAAAATAAGCTGTTATATATTTAAACAGATAGACATAAAGGCATTCACACACATTATATACAGTATATATATACATACATACATATATATATATATATATATATATATATATATATATATACATATAAGAATTCTGAGTGATTTTTTCAGGGTTTGCCCAATTATTATGTTTAAACATAGCTTATTATCTTAATCGTTGGTCTTCTGCTGCTGTTATTGATTTTGTTGTTGTTTACTATCCTGGTTACTGCATCTATTTTACGGACGTGAAAAAATACCAACGTGACTTGGAGTCATGACTTTGAAGCATGACTTTAAATCCCACAACGTCAGATCAATTCCTTTCAGTAGCTTGCTTGCTTCTCTGACGTGACAGTAGCCGCACTTCTAGGTCGCCCATGTTTTTGACATTACGTAAGAGATAAAACACATATGTTTTGTTAGCCGAAAGGAAAAACATGATAGGTACGTTTTTACCCCTCGATCTTGAAGCCCCGCCCATCGTACCTTGAGGATAATAATAAAAAAATTCAATGACGTCAGGAGAATTCTACGAGACGAGGGAAGTTGGTGGTAGGAGGTGGGGTGGGGGGGTCTTAATAAGTTGTTTGTCTTTCCGAGAGGGTCTTTGTCTTAAGCTAAGGTCTTATTACCATTATGAAGGCTTTCTCTCTTCTTTTTTTTTCATTGTAATCATTGCATTATCAATATCGTCTTTATTATTACCTTGGATAATTCTTGTCGGATTTTCCTTTTATTGTAATAAAAAATATTATCACCATAATTATTATTATTATTATTATTATTATTATTATTATTATTATTATTATTATTATTATTATTATCATCGTTTAAAATATCATCATAATCAGAATTAACGTCAACACATAAGTTTTCAGCGAAATAAACGCCGCATTACTAGCCTTACACTCGCCTCCCCGCCGCCCCCCCCCCCCCCAACTTTTTCCCCATGACAAAGCAGCCGTCAGTACCCGCTTATCGTCAGCATCAGAAGCCGTTGTCAGCGGCGTCACTTTGACCTCTCCCGGAGTCAAATTCCTGACATGTATGCTAGTATTGCACCAACCCCGGTTCTTTTTGGCCATGACCCTATAGGTTAGGTTAGGTTAGGTTAGGTAGGTTATGTTAGGTTGGGTTGGGTTAAGTTAGGTTAGGTTATACTTGTTTAGTAATGCATGATGTTAGTAATTTGTGTATGGGAAACAATGAGATTATTTTCAAGAAAATTCAATGGTTAATTTTTAAGATATGGCGTCCCGCTTTTTTTCAGGGAAAGGTCCCGGTACTCGGTTACATCTTGGGGAAATGCCTCCTGGACTAAGGCATCATAAGTTCGTCTTCATGTTCCCGGGTAATCTCTTATCAGACGCCATCTTCGTCATCGTAGGCATCTTCGGTGAATAGGACAGGAAGAGTCGGGGAGGGTGGGTTAGGAGGGTGGGCAGGTAAGAGAGTGAGTGGAATTTGAGAGAGTGTGTGTTTTTTTTTTTTAGAACAATATATCGTAATGGAGGAGGACGCTAAGGTGAAGCAGAGGAAAGAACTTTTTTTAAGGCGAGTTTGAAAATAGTATGCAGGGTTTGCTTTGCTGTAAACTTAAGGTGATGATGTTAATTATGATGATGATGATGATATTTTAAACGATGATGATGATGATAATCATTATTAATCTTTTCTATTATAATAAAATTAAAATCCGACAAGAATTATCCAAGGTAATAATAAAGATGATAATGATAATGTAATGATCATAATAAAAAAAGGAGAGGAAGCCTTCAAAATGGTAATAATAATAACGACGATGTTTATAATTATAATATTCCTAAGACCATTAGCAGTAAAAAGAAATTAATAATCAGTTACCTCCATCACTACCTAGTTTAACCAACGACTATTTTTCTTTCTCAGAATATTAGCGCTACAGATTTTACTAATTGTTAGTCAGACTGGTAGTAAATGCTGTTTTAAAAGTATCTATCGATCTGCAGTCACAACTGACTGCCGATGCTACATGTAAGCGCTTCGTGCGCGCGCGCGCGCACACACACACACACACACACACACACACACACACACACACACACACACACACACACACTTTTATTTTAGGGTACGTTCACCTGGACAATCGTACGAAGCAGTGGTTAAGACTCCCAATATGTCGTTAACATGTATTCAATCTGTTTGTGATTTGTGCGCGAAAAAATTGCCGACATATACTGTATATGGCATGTTTTACTGCACTGTGGACACACCCTTAGATACAAGGAATATTCCATACCAGTACCTCTTCCACTCCACCCAACAAAGCTCACTGAGTCTCAGTTATTCCGCCAGAAGCCTCCAAATTGTACTTCACTTACGCGAACCCATTGTTCTCCATTCTTAACTCATGACCAGACCACCTTAAACCACAGTGATCCAATTTTTGCATATGTTCATTTTATATAACGTCGTCTTCGTATACAACACAAACAGTGTCATCGCGACAGATGTCATCTTTTTTTTTTTCATTTCGATTCAGCATACATACGCACTTCATTTCCATAAAGGAGGCTATGGTAAAAAATCCTCTTTGTATATCAACTTGTGTTTCCATAAATACTGAGCTTAACTTCTAAATCTCCAGCAGAATGCCAGCTACCTTCTTTTCCTCATATTTTCTGTGATTTGCATTTTCTTACATCCTATCCTCATCTGAATTTATAATATATATGTATATATATAGCCTATATGTATGTATATGTATAAATATATATGCACACATTATATATATATATATATATACATATATATATATATATATATATATATATATATATATATATATACATATACGTGTGTGTGTATGTATGTATGTATGTATGTATTTTTTGACACAATGTCTTAGAACGTATAGGGAAGCTAATGTAACTAAAAATTAAATGAGAGATTAAATTTCGACCCACGGACAGATTCGGAGTTGCATGTTACATGCCCACAAGTCGTCTTAGATGTCAATGGATACTTATACCCACGAGGGTATCAAAAAATGGAGCGGGGCTGGGGCCCTCATTTCTAAAGACGTACCGACAAGCACTAACTCTGTGCCCTTTTAGTGCCAGTATCTCCAAAGAGTAAAGAGGTGTATGGGGATTTTAAATACATATACATATACATATATTGTGTATGTTTGTATGTATATATGTATCTGTATTAGTCACAGTGACCTCCTAACCTCTTGATTTATTCACATTTTTGGATAACCTTGTCTGAGGTGCGGTTACTGATCCTTCAACGGGGTTCAGAATTTCTTCATATGTTTCTTCATTTTGGTGTTAGGTTTTTATTGACGAATGTATCCAATAAACTGTGAAGAATTCGAAAGGTTAAGAGGTCATTGTGGCTATTACAAATACATATATACATATATCTGGTGAAATGTGACTGGTGGTCGTATGTATATATATATATATATATATATATATATATATATATATATATATATATATATATATATATATATATATATATATATATATATATATATATGCAGTTTTTCTTGGCCTTGCAACACAGAGAGCAATATGACCCCTAAAAGCGTTTTCCCCCCTGGCCTTCCGAGTTATGCAACAGATCTCAATATATTTCCTCAGTTATGTCAAAATCTCGCTCTCGGCTCCTTTCCACCATTAAGTGAATTCCATCGCGCCTCGCAGCGAGAGGGAGAGGGTTTTGGGGAGGGGTTGGGGGGGGCGTGATACTGGGGTGGTAATGTTCTTCTTCGAAGAATTTCTTTCCAACTTTATAAACTTTTCTGGCGTTCTGAAATCGTGTTCTTTTCTGTTACCATATATCTATCTCTTGGGGCACGTTCCCCTTCTCTCCTTATTCATAGGTCCTCCCCCGGAGCCCTCTGAAGTGAATCGCCGTTGGGGTAATATCAGACTTTTTGTGCGTGCGGAAACCCAGCATCCCCAGCTGAATGACGTCATTGCTCCGCGATGACGTCAACAGTTGGCGGCATTTAAAGGTGATGACGGAGCCGACGTTCCCCTCGCTACAGGAAGTGAGCATGTCCGCTCAGCTGGGGATCTTCTTCACGAGAGATTTATTTCAAAGGATGTTATCTAAACGACTTGCTTCTATTTATGTCAAAACCATTAGGGGGAAAACTAAGCAGCCACTCCTTTTTATCTGCCAGCTCTGCGATGCTCTTTCATACGAGCTGATGTTATTGTAGTCTTTTGAATGTGCGATGTTTTGCTCCTTGGCTGTCGAAAGACAGGGAACTTTCTTTTTTTTTTGTGCTCTAACGAAGCGCAGAACTTAGAGCAAAGTAAGCTCATTATGGGGACGTTGGAAGGAGCGAGACATGAACTTCCCCTCTTCTAGTCGGAGTTCATGTTTGCCCCGCGACTTCATTAACATGTTAATAAGGGGTGCCGTTGCAAAGGCTATGGATAGTCATCCGCCCACCAGGTCTCCCAAGATTCAAATTTTAGACTCAAGTCATAGTTCGTCTAGGTCCAAATTAAGTTGCAGTGATGACTTTTTGGAGAAATGATTTTATATAAAGTTTTGAAGCTGAAAGTTGCGCAAATCTTTAACAGTTGTTCCGTTCAGATGGCCATTAATCAGTTTTAGTTTCGCAAGAAACGTAAAAGAGGGCAAAATACGAGTCAGCCACGGTCATTGTGACTCTTTACAAGAATATTTTTAGAATATTTGATCTCTTGGAAGAGTTCCATTTCATTTTAGTTATAGAACATTTTGGCGAGTTTGTTTCCGTTGAGAGAGAGAGAGAGAGAGAGAGAGAGAGAGAGAGAGAGAGAGAGAGAGAGAGATTTTAGAATTGATTATACGTCTGCAGAATTCAATTTCTGAAAATGAGGTACCATAATGCTAAGTTATCCGATGGCAACGATCCGTGACTTGACAAAAGCTGTCGATTCAGTTTTATAAAATGATATTTCTGATGATGTGGATCGTAGGAAACTTTAAATACTCTCTTGTTGTAGGATTTTCAAAGTCATCAAGGGTTCTAGAAGCGGGACGAGACGTGTAGATAATGAATTTCAAATTGAATGTTTTATAATGAATGAACTTTAGAGTAGCAGTGGTTATTGTTATCAGTTCAGTTGAGATATTTCTTTATAAATTTTATAGACTCATGAATTTCAAATTGAGTTTTAAAAAAATTCTAAATGAAATTTAGAATAGAAATGGTTAGTGTTATCAGTTCATTTCAGATGTTTTTCTGTGAATTATATGAATTCATGAATTTCAAATTAAGTTTTTAAAAAATTCTAAATGAGCTTTAGAAAAGAAATGGTTAGTGCTATCAATTCAGTAAAGAAGTTTCTCTATGAATTGCATAAATTCATGGGTGATGGCCCTTATGAAGAGAATAAATAGCTGTTGTTTTACTGTGCCACTGTGGGACACGGAGCTAACAGCCTGTGTACCAAAGGTATAAAGTATTGATTTTAAATTTATGGGACATCAGTAAAGATTAATCTCCTGTATATAACAAGCAACAGCTTCATTAGTACTCTAAAGTTATAGATTAGGTTTTGTTATAAACAAAGCATAGAAAAAAGCCTTAGAAAAAATTGTAACCGAAGTATGCTACATCGTCCTAACATGTCTTCGCATCGTCATGACAGCGGTGTAGCAGACTTCCATAACTACACTCTTTTTGAGAAGTTCATATTTGTAATTATATATATATATATATATATATATATATATATATATATATATATATATGTATGTATGTATGTATGTATGTATGTAATGTATATATGTATTATATTTATGCACACATGTAGTTATATATATGTATATAAATAATATATATATGCACATTCAAACTTATCTGCAACCAATTCAAGACTGCCAAGTTGCAGCCTATTTCCGCAACAGTTTTGAACATTCACAAAACAGTCGATGCCATATGCTGAAATTTCATGACCTTACTCAGGTAATCAATAAGTCATTTCACAAACAAAATGTAGACTTACCTTCATAACCCCAGTCAGTCTTAGCCTAAGCTCAACTTAACCAGACTGACCAAGACGACACAGAAATGCTACCAGACAATGAAGATAATATCTCTGGTACATGGCAGACTTAGCAAGACCTCAGGTACCGGCAAGTTGCTAACATAATCGTGGCGTCAGTGACCTTAGTAGTTGTGACGCAAGAAAAATTCTAATAATTAATTAATTAACATAGTCTTTGTCACAGTGAGCCCAGCTTAAGCCTGTGGTCATTCTCTGTTAGGAGTCTTAACGTCAGTGGGGGGAAAAAGGGGTCATAGCAGTGAGGTCAAGATTAAGGTCAGGAGATAAGGGTCATGTTCCGCAAGAATGCTTGGTCATATTCAGTAAGATTCTTACTAGATCAAATTTAGCAAGAACCTCAGTTAGAATCTGCAAAAAATAAATAAGTAAATAAATAAGTCGAGGTCAGTAAGAAATTGAAGGAGTGTTGAATCAAGGTTAGCAAGATTAGAGAGAACATGAAAACTGAAGCCTGGTTCATTCAGATTAGAATTGGTTAGAAAATCAAGACTGAGTCCAGGAAAAAGGTCGTGCTTAAAGTCAGAAGGGTTTGTTGTATCCCATGCAATATACAGTATTAAAAGATGTATTCGATCTATTCCTTTATCAGTCTAATTGAATTGTTTTAAGTTGTTCAAATCTGCAAAATAAAAAGAGTAATTTCATGTTTTGCCCCGACATGCAACATTACTAGCGGATCCAGAAAAATTTCATGGGGGGGGGGCACCAATTTCCATATTATACACAATTATATATATACATATATATATATATATATATATATATATATATATATATATATATATTTATAGTGTTTCTTTAACCGATTTTTTATTTTTTTTCCCATTGTATACTTCTTGTTTGTTATTATTATCGAAATCTTCAATATTATTATTTTATTATTATGTTTCATGGGGGGGGCACGTGCCCAGGTGGCCCCACCCCCTGGATCCGCTAGTGCACAACATGAAATTAGGTTATCATAGATGGAACTGATGACTCACCCATTTAGCGTTTCAAGATAAAAAAAAAATAAAAAAAAATAAAAGGGTTAAGACCACCGGGGCAGACAACTTACTTAAGAAAATTAGATGCAGCATAATTAGCAAATGAAATAGGGGCCTTTGGGAATTTTAGTCTGACAATAAGTATACAATTTGCTCTTTCTGGGGAATGTGGACTTATTAGCGTCGATTGCTTTAGTGACTGGGAATGTAATTTTGAGTTTTTTTTACGCATTTACTTATAAAAGTGACGATCATGTACCTTCTCCTGCTAAGCGATGCGTTTTTCAGATCTATAAATCTTATTATCTGCCCAATTTGAAGCCATTTTAACCTAAATTAACGAATAATACTACCAACGCCCCGTATGGGGGTAGTGCCGTCACTGTACCTCATGTGGTGCACTGTAGGGATTACTAAAAGATCTTTGCAGCGTCCCTTCGTCCCCTAGCTGCAACCTCTTTCATTCATTTTACTGTGCCTCTGTTCATATTCTCTCTTCCATCTGTCTTTCCCCCCCTCTCTAGCAATTGTTTCATAGTGCAGCTGCGAGGTTTTCCCTCCTGTTACGCCTTTCAGACCTTCTTACTGTCAATTTCCCTTTCAGCGATAAATAACCTTATAGGTCCCAGCGCTTGGCCTTAGGCCTAAATTCTATATTCTCTTCTATTCTAATACTATCAACGATTCTTGTCTCTTAAAACTCAGTTCAGTCATCTTTTCGTTACATTTTCTGTTAATTTTCTTGTTTTCTAGGGAATAGTTTCCTCATTACCTCAGCCGTGTTGCATAACAAAACCTGTCGCCTGGTGCGAGTGCCTTCCTTCCCTTCCTCCTGAAGAGGTCTGTTTTGAAGGTCAACACCCTCTTAATCAGCCTAGATCTAAAGGTCGAGAACTAATCTTCGATGGTGCGACATTTCTAGCTTTATAAGTCGTTGCTCCTTTCTCTCCAATTTTGGAAATGCAACGTCTCGACAAAAATTTTATCCGGTAAAATTGATAATTTCTTTTTGCTGTTCTTGTTTTGCAGCATTAAAGAAGAAAGAGGATATGTTATGGTTTGGTTCGGACATCTACGGTGCTCCCTTCTCTGACATTTGATTTCGGTTTTGCTTTTCCTGTTGTTTTATGTGATTGTGGTTTTGCTTTTCCTGTTGTTTTATGTGATTGTGGTTTTGCTTTTCCTGTTGTTTTGTGTGATTTCGGTTCTGCTTTTTCTGTTGTTTTATGTGATTTCGGTTTTGCTTTTCCTGTTGTTTTATGTGATTGTGGTTTTGCTTTTCCTGTTGTTTTATGTGATTGTGGTTTTGCTTTTCCTGTTATTTTGTGTGATTTCGGTTCTGCTTTTTCTGTTGTTTTATGTGATTTCGGTTTTGCTTTTCCTGTTGTTTTATGTGATTTCGGTTTTGCTTTTCCTGTTGTTTTATGTGATTGTGGTTTTGCTTTTCCTGTTGTTTTATGTGATTTCGGTTTTGCTTTTCCTGTTGTTTTATGTGATTGTGGTTTTGCTTTTCCTGTTGTTTTATGTGATTGTGGTTTTGCTTTTCCTGTTGTTTTATGTGATTTCGGTTTTGCTTTTCCTGTTGTTTTATGTGATTGTGGTTTTGCTTTTCCTGTTGTTTTATGTGATTTCGGTTTTGCTCTTCCTGTTGTTTTATGTGATTTCGGTTTTGCTTTTCCTGTTGTTTTATGTGATTTCGGTTTTGCTTTTCCTGTTGTTTGATGTGATTTCGGTTTTGCTTTTCCTGTTGTTTTATGTGATTGTGGTTTTGCTTTTCCTGTTGTTTGATGTGATTTCGGTTTTGCTTTTCTTGTTGTTTTATCTGATTTCGGTTTTGCTTTTCCTGTTGTTTTATGTGATTTCGGTTTTGCTTTTCCTGTTGTTTGATGTGATTTCGGTTTTGCTTTTCCTGTTGTTTTATGTGATTGTGGTTTTGCTTTTCCTGTTGTTTTATGTGATTGTGGTTTTGCTTTTCCTGTTGTTTGATGTGATTTCGGTTTTGCTTTTCCTGTTGTTTGATGTGATTTCGGTTTTGCTTTTCCTGTTGTTTTATGTGATTGTGGTTTTGCTTTTCCTGTTGTTTTATGTGATTGTGGTTTTGCTTTTCCTGTTGTTTGATGTGATTTCGGTTTTGCTTTTCCTGTTGTTTGATGTGATTTCGGTTGTGCTTTTCCTGTTGTTTTATGTGATTTCGGTTTTGCTTTTCCTGTTGTTTTATGTGATTTCGGTTTTGCTTTTCCTGTTGTTTTATGTGATTGTGGTTTTGCTTTTCCTGTTGTTTTATGTGATTGTGGTTTTGCTTTTCCTGTTGTTTTATGTGATTTCGGTTTTGCTTTTCCTGTTGTTTTATGTGATTGTGGTTTTGCTTTTCCCGTTGTTTTATGTGATTGTGGTTTTGCTTTTCCTGTTGTTTGATGTGATTGTGGTTTTGCTTTTCCTGTTGTTTGATGTGATTTCGGTTTTGCTTTTCCTGTTGTTTTATGTGATTTCGGTTTTGCTTTTCCTGTTGTTTGATGTGATTGTGGTTTTGCTTTTCCTGTTGTTTTATGTGATTGTGGTTTTGCTTTTCCTGTTGTTTGATGTGATTTCGGTTTTGCTTTTCCTGTTGTTTTATCTGATTTCGGTTTTGCTTTTCCTGTTGTTTAATGTGATTTCGGTTTTGCTTTTCCTGTTGTTTTATGTGGTTGTGGTTTTGCTTTTCCTGTTGTTTTATGTGATTGTGGTTTTGCTTTTCCTGTTGTTTTATGTGATTGTGGTTTTGCTTTTCCTGTTTGATGTGATTGTGGTTTTGCTTTTCCTGTTGTTTGATGTGATTTCGGTTTTGCTTTTCCTGTTGTTTGATGTGATTTCGGTTTTGCTTTTCCTGTTGTTTTATGTGATTGTGGTTTTGCTTTTCCTGTTGTTTTATGTGATTGTGGTTTTGCTTTTCCTGTTGTTTTATGTGATTGTGGTTTTGCTTTTCCTGTTGTTTTATGTGATTGTGGTTTTGCTTTTCCTGTTGTTTTATGTGATTTCGGTTTTGCTTTTCCTGTTGTTTTATGTGATTGTGGTTTTGCTTTTCCTGTTGTTTTATGTGATTTCGGTTTTGCTTTTCCTGTTGTTTGATGTGATTTCGGTTTTGCTTTTCCTGTTGTTTTATGTGATTGTGGTTTTGCTTTTCCTGTTGTTTTATGTGATTGTGGTTTTGCTTTTCCTGTTGTTTTATGTGATTGTGGTTTTGCTTTTCCTGTTTTATGCGATTGTGGTTTTGCTTTTCCTGTTGTTTGATGTGATTTCGGTTTTGCTTTTCCTGTTGTTTTATGTGATTTCGGTTTTGCTTTTCCTGTTGTTTTATGTGATTGTGGTTTTGCTTTCCCTGTTGTTTGATGTGATTTCGGTTTTGCTTTTCCTGTTGTTTTGTGTGATTTTGGTTTTGATTTTCTTGTTGTTTGATGTGATTTCGGTTTTGCTTTTCCTGTTGTTTGATGTGATTTCGGTTTTGCTTTTCCTGTTGTTTGATGTGATTTCGGTTTTGCTTTTCCTGTTGTTTGATGTGATTTCGGTTTTGCTTTTCCTGTTGTTTGATGTGATTTCGGTTTTGCTTTTCCTATTGTTTGATGTGATTGTGGTTTTGCTTTTCCTGTTGTTTTATGTGATTGTGGTTTTGCTTTTCCTGTTGTTTTATGTGATTTCGGTTTTGCTTTTCCTGTTGTTTGATGTGATTTCGGTTTTGCTTTTCCTGTTGTCTCATGTGATTTCGGTTTTGCTTTTCCTGTTGTTTTATGTGATTTCGGTTTTGCTTTTCCTGTTGTCTCATGTGATTGTGGTTTTGCTTTTCCTGTTGTTTGATGTGATTTCGGTTTTGCTTTTCCTGTTGTTTGATGTGATTTCGGTTTTGCTTTTCCTGTTGTTTGATGTGATTGTGGTTTTGATTTTCCTGTTGTTTGATGTGATTTCGGTTTTGCTTTTCCTGTTGTTTTATGTGATTGTGGTTTTGCTTTTCCTGTTGTTTTATGTGATTGTGGTTTTGCTTTTCCTGTTGTTTTATGTGATTTCGGTTTTGCTTTTCCTGTTGTTTTATGTGATTGTGGTTTTGCTTTTCCTGTTGTTTTATGTGATTTTGGTTGTGCTTTTCCTGTTGTTTTATGTGATTGTGGTTTTGCTTTTCCTGTTGTTTGATGTGATTTCGGTCTTGCTTTTCCTGTTGTTTTATGTGATTGTGGTTTTGCTTTCCCTGTTGTTTTATGTGATTTCGGTTTTGCTTTTCCTGTTGTTTGATGTGATTTCGGTTTTGATTTTCCTGTTGTTTGATGTGATTTCGGTTTTGCTTTTCCTGTTGTTTTATGTGATTGTGGTTTTGCTTTTCCTGTTGTTTGATGTGATTTCGGTTTTGCTTTTCCTGTTGTTTTATGTGATTGTGGTTTTGCTTTTCCCGTTGTTTTATGTGATTTCGGTTTTGCTTTTCCTGTTGTTTTATTCGTCTCCTTTTTCAGTTGCTTCTCCTTGTTCCCTTTTCAGTTAGAAGTGGTTCCAGGTGGTTCTTGACTCGATAGATTTGTCTTTTGAAATGAGTTTATTTCTCGTAATTTTCCTATTCTTAGTCTCCTTTTAGGTTTAATATTCGTATTCTTTAGAATGCAAATGTCGTCATCATTTATAAAGTTTTATGGCCGTATATTTAGAATACCATTTACCACCTTGCATATAAGCTTCGTAAGCGTATATTTTATTACGATATTTTTATATGCAATGACAGTTACATTCTTATGACCCTAATTAGTCCTTTCATTTATTTAAGGTTGTTTAATGCAATTTTTATACGTCAGTGCTATGTTTACCTGTAATTTCATTTGAGTATACCTAATCCCTTTCTGTTCTCACTCAGTATATCTACCCTCGTATGGGGATAGTGCCGTCAGTGTGCCTCTCGCGGTGCACTGTGGGCATTGCTTAAGGTTCTTTGCAGCGTCCCTTCGGTCCCTAGCTGCAACCCCTTTCATTCCTTTTACTCTGTCTCCGCTCATATTCTCTTTCTTCTATTTTACTTTCCACCCTCTTAATAATTGTTTCAGAGTGCAACTACGAGGTTTTCCTCCTGTGACACCTTTCAAACGTTCTTTACTCTCAATTGCCCTTTCTGTTAAGTTCAGTATGTCTACATTTTTTATCATTCAATTTTTAATTCCACATTTCCCATTTTATTCTAGATTTCATTATTCCTCAACTCAATTTCCATTCAAGTTTTCTGTTCAGTCTTCTCGATTTACATTTCAGTTCGTCTTAACAGCGATATAATTCTTTCTAATATCCCTTAGATAAAAGTAGGTATTAATTTTTTATAATTCACTTTTTACATCGACTTTCCCCATTTTCTGGTAGATTGCGTTAATCCTCAACTCGATTTCCATTCAAGGTTTTTATTAAGTCTTCTCATTTTACATTTCAATGCGTCCCAACAGTGATTTGATTCTTTCTAACATCCCTTAGATAAAAGTGTCTAAATTTTTTATAATTCACTTTTTATGTCCACATTTCTCATTTTATGCTAGATTGCTTTAAAACTCAAGTGTATTTCCATTCAAGTTTTCTATTGAGTCTTCTCATTTTACTTTTCAGTTCGTCTTTTTCTTTTTCACACTAATACTCCTTAGATAAAAGTATGTCTAAATTCTTCATAATTTACTTTTTATATCCACGCTTTCCATTTTATTCTAGACAAGTTTAGCTACATTCAAATATATGTATATATAAGATTGCATTAATCTTCAACTCTGTTTCCATTCAAGTTATCTATTAGGTCATCTCCTTTACATTTCAGTTCGTCTTGACAGTGATTTAATTCTTTCTAATATCTCTTGGATAAAAGTTTCTAAATTTGTTATAATTCACTTATGTCGAATTTTCCCATTTTGTTTTAGATTGCTTTAAACCTCAATTCTATTGCCATTCAAGTTTTCACTTTAATCTTCTCGTTTTACATTTCACTTCGTCTTGACATTGATTTAATTCTTTCTAATATTTCTTAGATAAAAGTGTCTAATTTTTTTAATAATTCACTTTTTATATCCACATTTTCCATTTTATTCTAAGCATGTTTAGTTACATTCAAATATATATATATATATATATATATATATATATATGTATATATATATATATATATATATATATATATATATATATATATATATATATATATATATATATATATACACACACATTAATCTTCGGCTCTATTTCCATTCAAGTTTTCTATTTAGTCTTCTCATTTGACATTTCAATTCGTCTTGACAGTGATTTGATTCTTTCTAATGTCTCTTAGATAAAGTTCGTTGCCCTTGTCATGGTCAGATCACTCAGGAGACTCACCTCTTTTGTCCTTTGTTATTTTGTTTTTTGTTTACTTCCCTCGACAGCGCCCCGTGTCTTTATGCACCGTTGTTTAATTTTGAGATTAATGTCTCTCTTGAATTTACTCCTCTACCGAATTGGTCTCCTATTCCAGAATTGTTCGGGTAGGTTGTTTTTCACTAAGATTTATGAAGCTGCAGGTAGGTAACTACGTGAGTCATGTTATTTTCACGCTTTGTTCATAACATGATTCAGTTGTTTTGCTTTATATATATATATATATCTGTTGTATGTATATATTTTATATATGTATATATGCATATAAATATAATATATATGTATGTACATACCCTTATATATGTATATATAGGCCTACACATACAAATATATAAGTATATAAATATATTAATACAAACATACATATATATATATATATATATATATATATATATATATATATATATATATATATATATATATATTTGAATATATATATTTATATATGTAATTATATATTCATACTATATATGTATATATGTGTATATTTACATATATGTATATGTATTTATATAATATAAATATGATTATATATATAATATAAATACAGTACATATATATAAATATATAAATACCCACATACATATATATAAATATATAATTACATATATATGTATTTATATATACTATATATAATATACTGTATATATATATATATATATATATATATATATATATATATATATATATATATATATATATATATATATATATATAAAATTGTGTGTGTGAGTGTGTGCGTCCGTGTATATATTTTGAAGTAACTTCATCAGTTTGTCGAGTTAGTAAAAAGAAATTAATCTATCAGCCACCGATGGCCCTAGCTCAAGAGTAAAAGAAGCTGCCTGGGGAACCGCTTCCGAAATCTACAAAATCGAAAGGCCGGGCGCCACGCTCTTCTCTTGTAGATTCCGCGGGTACGGAATTAGGTCCGACCTGACGTAACAGAGACGGCGGTGTTTGCCTAGCAGCGTTGCTTGGCTCCGTTACGCAAACGAAGGGGGATACGTGAGGTTGGATTATGCAAGAGTTGGCAAGACGAGTTATTAGGTAATACTCCTGTCAAGTGCGCACTGAACAATGCTGCTACCTGCTGCTTTTGTATTTGAAGAGTGAATTGAGGGTGAGATTTATGAAGTTTTTGAATGTATTAACGATCCGATGTTTAAAATTCGGTTATTTTTAGAGAGAAAGTTATTTGTTCTATCGGTAAATATCATCAATGGTAATGTGAATGCGATATGGTTTTGCTCAGATAATACAAAGGTTTGTTTGAATATATTAACTAATTTTAAAAATTCAGTTAATCTTCCGAGCGAAAGTTATCTGTTATGTCGTCAGATATTATCATAGGCGATCTGAATATAATAGTATATTGCGTAGTTAATACAAATGTGTGTTTGACTATATTAACCATCCAGTTTTCGCAATTCAGTTATTTTTAGAGAGAAAGTTATTTGTTCTATTGGCATTTATCATCATTGGCAACAGTCTGCAAGCAATAGTATTTTTTCGGAGACAATACAAAGTTCTGTTTGAATATATTAATTATCCAATTTTCAAAATTCATTTACTTTTCAGAGCGAAAATTATTAGTTCTGTCGGCTGATGTTATTGTTGGCAGTCTGGGTCTAATGTTATTTTGCGGAGATAATACAAAGGATTGTTTGAATGTATTAACTATCCAGTTTTCAAAATTCAATTTTTTTATCGAAAATTATTAGTTCTATCGGCAGATATTATCACTGGTACTCTGAATGTAGCATTGTTTGCATACAAAGGCACGGAACAAAGTGACAGGGGAAACAAAATAAAAGAATGAAGAGGGAGAGGGAGAATTTATAAAGAGACGTGTAACTCCTCACGTCTCTCCGTATCTGTTTCCCCCTTCCCTCCTTCGCCTTTCACTTCCTCCAGTTATTTGATACGACGGCGGAAAGGAAAAGAAGTCGGAAGAAAGCCCGAGAGAAGAAGCGTGGAAAACGGAAGTATCGTGGCTGACGAATAATAGAAAGAGGATTCAGAAGAAAGGTGCAAGAAGCTAATAAATTAAAGAATATTATTTGTTATTCGTTCAACGAAAATGGTGAAATAGTGTCGCATTGGTAATAAAGGTTTCGGAAATTAAATATATGGTAAAATAGGACACAGAACTTACAAATTGCCTGTTCATAGTGGTTATATATTATTAGATAAAATAAAGATCATTGTGATGCAAATGAGGCTATGTTCCGATGGAGGGAAAAGTAAGAAAAATATGTTAATGCCGATAACTAGACCAGACTGTAACGGTGAAAATGGTGATCACATTAGTGACGAACCACGATGTAGGTGATAAATTAGTAATCATGACGAGGTCGAGGATGACAGGACACTTGACCCTTTATTTTAGAGGATTATTCTTGATTCTTCTCCAACTTTTCCTCCTGACCTTGACAGAAGTTTTCAGTCTTTGATTAACCCTCTCTGGTTCCTTCTGTACCTCCCACTTGAAGTCCACTATTTAGTTTTCTGCAAAAGGAAACTATTGTTCCGGCTTTGTCTGTCCTTCCGCACGTTTTCCGTCCACCCTCAGATCTTAAAGACTACCGAGGCCAGAGGGCTGCAAATTGGTATGTTGATCATCCACCCTCCAGTCATCAAACATACCAAATTGCAGCCCTCTAGCCTCAGTAGTTTTTATTTTATTTAAGGTTAAAGTTAGCCATAATCGTGCTTCTGGGAACGGTATAGGACATGCCACCACCGGGCCGTGGTTAAAGTTCCATGGGCCGCGGCTCATACAGCATTATACCGAGACCACCGAAAGATGTATCTGTTTTCGGTGGCCTTGATTATACGCTGTACAGAAAACTCGATTGCGCCGAAGAAACTTCGTCGCATTTTTTACTTGTTTTGTCATGGCTTCAGAGGTGAAGTAATTATCTAGTCTGGCTATTATGAGACAGGATTCTAAAGCCAGAATCTCAGGTCATTTACAATAGATTCAGTTTATGCATAAACTAGTGATGTGTATTCGTGCATTAGTAAATAACATCTGGCATGAGCACGTGTAGCCTACCCTTATTTTGTCATTGTTGAATCTAACTTCTCATACAGTTCTTCTTTTAATGTGCTTTTTCCCATTTTGTACGGGGTAAGCACGATGCCTTCTTTTGAAGGACTTTGATTTGGCTTTGGGGTAGACCGTAGTCTCGATCGGCTGCCCTGCCTGTCATCGCTTAGACCCCGGTATCGTATGTACATGTATTGTACCAGTCACCAGCACCCTTTCTCCCAGCAGCGAGAAATTGTTTCGCGGTTAGGTCAACAGTTAGAGACGTGTGAGGTTTTTTATTTTTTTCCAATACAATGTGAAGTTATAAAAGTATGATCCTCAAACTCTGAGGATCATACTTGTACTTACTCTCTCTCTCTCTCTCTCTCTCTCTCTCTCTCTCTCTCTCTCTCTCTGAGGATGAACTTGAATAAATTCAGTAGTCACGATGTCGCTCTCTCTCTCTCTCTCTCTCTCTCTCTCTGAGGACGAACTTGGATAAATTTAGTGGTCACGATGTCGCAGCTTCGAGGTTTGGAGAAACAGAGTACAATGACGACGGGGAAGCTACAGTTCAGCTGCGACATTTGTCGCTGCAGTAGACCTGCAAAAAGCCACGCCCTTCCCTTTCTCCTTCTTTCGCTTGTTTCCTTCAAGTCTGGAATAGATGAATACATTGCATTGCCGTTTCGGATGATCCTTGCAAATAGAAGTGAAATGGACCTCTCTCCCTCTCTCTCTCTCTCTCTCTCTCTCTCTCTCTCTCTCTCTCTCTCTCTCTCTCTCTCTGGAATAGATAAGTGCATTGCATTACCTCTAGGGATGATCCTTGCAAATGGAAGTCAAATGGACCTTAATTTCTCCCCCCCCCCTCTCTCTCTCTCTCTCTCTCTCTCTCTCTCTCTCTCTCTCTCTCTCTCTCTCTCTCTCTGGAATAGATAAGTGCATTGCATTACCTCTTGGGATGATCCTTGCAAATAGAGGTCAAATGGACCTTAACTTCCCCCCCCTCTCTCTCTCTCTCTCTCTCTCTCTCTCTCTCTCTCTCTCTCTCTCTCTCTCTCTCTCTCTGTGGAATAGATAAGTGCATTGCATTACCTCTTGGGATGATCCTTGCAAGTAGAAGTCAGATGGACCTTAATTTCCTCTCTCTCTCTCTCTCTCTCCCTCTCTCTGGAATAGATAAGTGCATTGCATTACCTCTTTCGATGATCAAGTAGTAGTCAGATGGACCTTAATTTCCCACCCCCTTCCTCTCTCTTTCTCTCTCTGGAATAGATAAGTGCATTGCATTACCTCATGGGATGATCCCTGCAAGTAGAAGTCTAATGGACCTTAATTCCCCCCCGCCCCTTCTCTCTCTCTCTCTCTCTCTCTCTCATACATGAAAATTGCGGAGATGATCACTTAATATGCTGAATGAAACCTGTCAATGAGAAGCAAACTAAGAATCATGGATATTAAAAGTAATTAAGGGGAACGAAGTTTAAGAGAGAGAGAGAGAGAGAGAGAGCCCGTAGAAGATAATGGGTAATCTAACGAAGAGGGAAGGGCACCCTTGTTATTGACTTTACCCCACTCTTGAAATGTAAGGCGAACCCAGGGCAAACAGAGAGAGTCAATTAGCTGAAATTCGATGAAGGGGAAAATGAAGGAAAGAAGATGGTGATTGGGGAATAATATAAAGGGAAGAAAAAGGGGCCAGGAAGAATGGGAGGTGATTGGCGAAGGACGGGAAAAATGAGGTAGGGAAGAATGAGACATTATTGGCCAATAATAGGAACGAAAGGGGGAATGGAGAGAAACATTGGTGATAGTTTTTTTTCTTTTTTTCGTACGGGATTCGTGGAGGATAAAGGGAATTGAAATAAAGGGAATAATAGAAGAACCGATTGCAAAGAGAGAAATTGTTTGACAAAGGGATTTTTAGGGAGTTGTAACTTAATGGTTACCGATTCTAAAGTGAATACGTTAATTGCTAGGAGGAAATAAAGGCTAAACAACAGCAAATGAAATAAAAGCAAAACGAAAAGAAAGACCCGGGAACACTGGTAACAAAAGAAGGACGGTGACTCAGGGATATAAATAAATACAGAAAGCACGAAGGAACAAATACGAGAGAAACACATAAAAGCAATAGCGACACGAAAACAAAAGGTAAAAGGCGAAACAAGGACGCATAAACAACGAGAAACAGAAATACGCAGAAACAACCTTGAAACAAAAGCACATATTTAACATTAGCGAAGCAAAGTAGAGACGCAAGCAAGTCAAAGCGAAACAAAAGCACAAGGAAACAAATATCTGGCAAAGGCACCGAAACAACAATTAAACGAAACAAAAGCCAACAAATGCAAGGAAACAAAAGCGAAACAAAAGCCGCACAACACTGATTATCGTGCGAGAGGAACTTGGTATTATTTTCCTTGTCTTGGTTACTCCTGACTGTTCTCGGGTTTCCATCTGGTTCCTTCAACAACAGCTTAGTTTGTTTATTTATTCTAGTCCCTTTTGTTCAGTTATTTTACTTCTGTTACTTTCTTACGTTTGGTCTACAGGATTTCCAAAAAAATTCTTATTCTTATTTGTCTCAAGTTTCGTCTGCGGGATTTCCAACAAAATTCTTATTTTGTTGTGAGTTTCGTCTACGGAGTTTCCAACAAATTACTTATTTTATCTCAAGTTCCGTTTAGGGGAATTCCAACAAATTTGTTATTCTTATTTGCCTAAAGTTTCATCTACGGTATTTCCAACAAATTACTTATTTTGTCTAAGTTTCGTCTACGGGAATTCCAACAAATTTCTTATTCTTATTTGTCTAAAGTTTCGTCTACGGGATTTACAACAAATTACTTATTTTGCCGTGAGTTTCGTCTACGAGATTTCAACAAATTGCTTATTCTTATATGTCTCAAGTTTCGCCTACGGGATTTCCAACAAATTGCTTATCTTATTTGTCTTAAATTTCGCCTACGGGATTTCCAAGAAATTTCTTAGAGTGAAAGCTCATGATCAATGTTAAATGACCTACATTGGCCTATTGATCCAGACAGTGTATTGTGAAGGCGCAGTAATGCTATCGGACAAGGCACTGTAATGTAAGGTACACTGACGTTCAGGACTAGGCACTGTAAAGTTTCAGATAAGTCGCAATGACGTTTTCGACAAGGTTCAGCAATGCTTCTTGTAAGGCACCGTGACGCTCTTTACACGGAACGTTAATTTCTGGCTAAGGCTTGGGGACATTCAAAACAATGAACTGTAATATTTCGGGTCGGGAATGGGTAGCAACACGCTTACGTTTCAGAAAAGGGCACTATGACCCTCTGGGCAAGGAATGCTAATATTTTGGGTGAAGCATGGTAACGTAAAGACTTCTCAGCTTTGGTATTGATAGCCTGTTCGGTATAATGAAGAAAAGGAAGTTACGATGTCATAGTCTTACGATATAATAACTGCAAAAATCTTAGAACAGTAATGCATTTGCGTGATAAAAGATGAATCGTAATAGTTACGATTTATGCTGAGCCACGGTCCTTTAGTAACGAGAGGACTGTAAACGTTATAAATAACATTCAGTACTTACTCTCAAGGCAGACCCTTGTCTCTGTGTGGTTTTACCCTCTCTCTCTCTCTCTCTCTCTCTCTCTCTCTCTCTCTCTCTCTCAAATAAGCACAAGAATGCAGTGACGCTTAAGGCCATGAAAGAACCTACGCACGGGATACAGCGCACCTGTTTAAAAAAAAAAAAAAACACTGTCCATAAGGGCGAAATTGTTCTTTGCTTTTGCGTCATAGAGAGAAGAAGAAGAAAGGTATTGTCAGAATGTGGTGGTATAAATAGAAGTGAATATAAACGAACGGGCAATAAAACGCATAAAGATCGACGGAGGAAAAACAACAGTAATGGGGAATGGTGATATTGGGTGGGGCGGGGGCAGGATGAAGGGAGAATATGAAGTCACAGTTGTTGAGGGGTTTTTGAGGCGGTGGAGGGTGGGGGGGGGGAAAGGGGGAGTCTGATGTAAGGCTAAAGGAGAACGGTACCGCTGTCTGATGAATTGGTAGCTGAATGAATGCAGACGTAACTGAGACCCACTAGTTGAGTTAGTGCCTTTCCTGAGGTTCTCAGACAGGACTGGTTAGGTTAGGTTAGGTTGTTATTAGACTGCACGCGGAATGCACTGTGGTTACTCGTATGTATAGCATAATGGAGACATGTATAGTAAGCACAAAAAAGGATGCAAGATGAAAGTCCTTCTTCTTTAAGGAAAAGTTATATCCCACTGTGATCATTGGATGATGGCATTCGCATCGCAACGAAGTAATGAATGAGTGTAAATAAAATGGAAGAATTCGAGTTTATTTTCTTTGTGATAAACTAGTTAGTTCTATAAGATTATAACTGTCCCTTTCATATATATATATATATATATATATATATATATATATATATATATACATATATATACATATATATCTCCATTTGCCCCTTTACATATATATATATATATATATATATCCCGTATATATATACTGTATATTATAAAGGGGCAAATGGAGTTAGATGTGTAAAGTGAATGCAGTTCTTCACCGATGAAGTATTCTAAAGAATTTTTAAATGCGGAGGGTAAAGGAGGGGCAGAACCAAACGACAAAAATGCAGAATTGGTTCAAGTTGAGAATGCTTGCGGAAATGACCGTTTAAGGAGGTTAGGAAGGCAATTAAATTGCTACAATAGAAAAACACTAGGAGTTGAAAGGTTACACATGAGATGCTGTCACTTATGTGGTTATTAAGGATTGAGTGGCTGACCAGGGTATGTAAGGTATGTCTGGGTTGTGGAAAGATTCCAGAAGAATAGGTCGTAGGGGTAATTGTTCCTTTTCATAAGGGCAGATGTGATTGAGACAGCTATTTACTAGAGAACGAACATAGCAGGATTTTGAATGAGAGAGTAAAATGGACGATAGCAGACGGAAGGGTGAAGAACATTGTGGGTCTACACAAGGAAGAGGTTGCGTGGATCAAATTTTTTAATGAGGCTGTTATGTGAGAAGACCGAAAGGGAAAGGAAACGCTATTCATGGTATACATGGACCGAGGAAAAGGTTATGAGAGAATTAAATCAATAGTGAGCAATGTGAAGGGTGTTGAGAATGTATGGTATGGATGGTAAGTTACTGGGAGTCATTAAAACTCTCTACTATGGAAGAGAAGTGTGCGATAGAATATCTAAGTTAGAATATGATTAGTTTGTTGTAAAGCAGGGTTAAGACAAGGGTGTGCCATGTCTCCATGGCTGTTCAAATATCTTTAAAGATGGAATAATGGGAAAATTCATGGAAGGACGGTAGATGGAGGTGTAAAGTTAAAGGTACGGGATAAGAAAATGAGTCGTGAATGAAATGTGGAATGACTGATGTTTGCAGATGGTATATTGCTTACTGGGGATAGTGGTGGTCAATGGAAACCAGACGATGGATCGTCGAATGTTCATGTGGACGGTGGAAGAATGGAAGCACTTGATTTGTTTAAGTATCTGGGGAGAAAATACAGCGGGATGTGGTAGGATGAGAGAAGAGGCAAGTCATAGAACAGATGAAGAAAGAAGGGTAGTAGGGTGTCTGGAAAAGATTGGGATGACTATGGTGGAAATGTATGGAGAGTTGGTTGAGTCAGAGTTCCTCAATGGAAGTGAAGTGTGAATGTTGAAGATGGATGACAAAAAATGGTTGAACCTTTACAGGTGAATTGCATGTGTAGTATGTTGCATAAGGAGAACTGAGAAAGGTGAGAAATGTGGAGATAC
>JANJGK010000014.1:16989156-16995808 GCA_039081455.1 Macrobrachium rosenbergii | reverse complement strand
TGAGAAGGTCGGGTCGAGGTGAAGGTGGCCGGGCAATTAGGGATTGGGTTATTATTATTATTATTATTGTTATTATTATTATTATTATTATTATTATTATTATTATTATTATTATTATTATTATTATTATTATTATTATTATTCAAGCAGAACCCCTCAGAATCCAATGCCTGTGTGCGAAACAGAAAGCATACAAGTAAATATAAATAAACTCTCTCTCTCTCTCTCTTTCTCTCTGAACATATATACTGTATATGCATATATATATATATATATATATATATATATATATATATATATATATATATATATATATATATATATAAATATACACACACACTCAACATGTGTGTGTATACGAACAGCTGACCAGCAAACTAGGCCACAAAAGTTAAGCTATTTTACGAATGGCCCACAAAATTACTGCTGCCTTTATTAAGCTTAAGACCGTGCAAGGTTTACGGCGTTAAGGACGCGCGATGCTCTCGTGTCTTTGAGCGCTGTTCCTTGACCTAGTTTTAGGGCATCGCCTGCATTAATTGTCTTAAGCTAAGGACAAAAAAATCAAGTCAGCGGGGATAGAGGAAAGATGGTACTAACGACGATGATGATGGTTATAATAATTGGATTGCATTGTTTTTCGCGATTGTAAAGACTTGTTTTCGTGTTGACGGCGTTTATGCGCGCTCTCTCTCTCTCTCTCTCTCTCTCTCTCTCTCTCTCTCTCTCTCTCTCTCTCTCTCTCTCTCTCTCTCTCTCTCTCTCTCGTGTGTGTGTTGTGGGTGTTCAACAAAATCTTGCTTTAGAATCCGAAGATTCTGTATGAAAAAAATTTGGAATGAAAACAGTGCGGCAAGTTTTACAACTTACAGATAATAGTAAATTTGTGTGTGTGGGTTCGTCTCTCTCTCTCTCTCTCTCTCTCTCTCTCTCTCTCTCTCTCTCTCTCTCTCTCTCTCTCTCTCTCTCTTCAATTTGGCAAGTTTTACAAGTTACAGGTAACCAGTAAATCTGTGTGTGTGTGTTCCTTTCTTTCTCTCTCTCTCTCTCTCTCTCTCTCTCTCTCTCTCTCTCTCTCTCTCTCTCTCTCTCTCTTCTTCTTCTTCTTCTTCTTCTTCTTCTTCTTCTTCTTCTTCTGAGAAAGGGCAAATATTCCCTAATGCAATCTTCAAAAGGGTGACGGTGAAGGAAGGAGGCCAATAGAGTGCCGTAAGTGGTTCTTCTCTGTTTCGGAAAATCAGGTTTAAAAATCGAGACGTATCTTTGGCGAGAGTCTTCCAAAAATTGACGCGACACGTGAGCGGTAAAATTGGACTTTGATTCACGTGGGGGGCTTTTTCTCCCTATACCTGGACATCGGGGAAAAGCCAAAAATAGGAAGGTTCTGGAGAATGGATTTTTTTTTTTTTCATTTTTGTGCCCCGTTCGTTGAATTTTCAGGCGATGTTGCTGAACTTCGTCTTAAAATGATGTTTCAGATTTGATATAGAAATTCGACAATTTCTTCTTAATGTTATTTTTAATGTTGTATGGTTCTCGGTCCATTCATTGTAAAATGTTGTTTCAGATATAATATAATAATTCGATAATTTCTTCTTAAATATTTTTTTAATGTTGTGTGGTTCTGGGTCCATTCATTGTAAAAGAATGTTTCAGATTTAATATAAAAACTCGATAATTTCTTCATAATGCTTTTTAATGTTGAATGGTTCTGGGTCATTCATTGTAAAATGATGTTTCAGATTTAATATAAAATTTGATAATTTCTTAATGTTTTTTTAATGTATGATTCTCGGTCCACTCATTGTAAAAAAGATGTTTCAGATTTTATATAAAAATTAGATCATTTCTTCTTAATGTTTTTTAATGTTGTATGATTCTGGGTCCATTCATTGTAAAAATGATGTTTCAGGTTTAATATAAAAACTCGATAATTTCTTCTGAATGTACTATAATGGTGCATGGTTCGGGGTCCACATAAACAAGTAGGCCTGGTAATGAGTTGACTCCTCAATCTATTGCAAATAACTAGAATACTATTTTACTATTAATTATTGAATTATTGACTTATTACTTCCCCTCTAAAACTAAACTCATCCAAATGTCATTGGGGTTTTCAGGTCAATGGTCGCAGTTATTTCAGGCCAACAAATGGACTGCGGGAATTATTAATAATAAACTCTCAGGTTCAACCGGTCTGAATTACTCTCGAATCAACCGTAACTATTAATAATTGCATATCTAAAATCAGCATTACATACGAATAGTGTATTGACAATTCGTCGTTTTATGCATATATGCTATATATATATGTGTATATATATATGTACATATATATATATATATATATATACAGTATATATACACTTACATACATATATTATATTTATATATATATATATATATATATATATATATATATATATATAATATATATATATATATATATATATGTATATATATATATATATATATATATATATATATATATATATATATATATATATATATTTTTTTTTTTTTTTTTTTTTTTTTTTTTTTTAATGCACAGTTCAAAGCATTGCTTTAAAAGGTTGCTTACACATTACGGCAAAAAATTTCGAATCAAATGATTTTACTCAAAAAATATTGCGTCGAGAAAGTTGATCGCCTGCTACCAAGTAAAGGTACCTTATCACCAGAGGCTTAATTTACTTGTGTGTTCTATTCTATGTTCTTCAGATCTATGACATAATACTCTGATAATTTTTCTTGTTTTTTTTTTATTCCGTCTGAAGAATATCTCTATTTTACAGATGAATCTAATTTTCATTCAGTCTGTTAGATTGCATTTATATTTTTATCTTCTACTGGAATATGAAAAAATCGCTGTATGTTATGGAATATAGCTTAAATAAGTATAAACGTGCAGTTGACATGTGTAATAGTTACCTAGATCTCAGCCGTCTTTAATACATTTGACTCTCTCTCTCTCTCTCTCTCTCTCTCTCTCTCTCTCTCTCTCTCTCTCTCTCTCTCTCTCTCTCTCTCTCTCTCTCTAGTTGCATTTTTTTTGTCTCACGCCACAGTGAATCATGTCTGATGTTTAATTAACTTTGCATGATTTCCTAGCATAAACTTATAACATAAAAAATGATGCACTATATATATTCATCACTTGGCGGCGCTGAATAATATCCATGGCTTCTAGTGATTGGCCTTTGACCTAGTATCATCTCACTTTGATCAAGTTAATTACGAGGAAAATACTGTCTTTCCTCCAACACTCAAATGTCCCAGGGGATCCCAAGAGTGACTGATGCGTCCTTGTGTGCGTGTGTGTGTTTGTGTGTGTGTTTTATGGTATTTACAGAATGATTCCGTTTTAATAATAATAATAATACTTTATTTCGAATATGAATTCATATACAATAAATTTACAAATAAAAGTAGTGGTGGCAAGAGTCTGCAATTTTGATTTACTATTAAACAAACAAAATTACAGAAAAAATACAGTTATCACAACCAAAGTATCTTACCAATAAACATAAAAAAAAACTTTAAAAAGGGTCAGGCAACTAGACCTAAAAAGCAAGCGTAAATAAGCCCAATGACAACTATATTATTCTCCATCTACATAAAAAACATAATGGACAAATCATTCCAAATATAGAACATAAAAAAAAGGTAGTTTTATCTGTCAGTAGAGTATTGTGTGCCATTCATCATGTAAATAATAAAGACGCATCACTGTCTTCTAGCAATCGTATCAAAACGTCATTTGATTTCTCCAGTCTCTGTTTTAAACTAAATAAATAGTGCGTGGCGCCGGGTAACACCAAGGCAGGACAAAGCCAGTGTCACAAAAACATGTGAAGCACTATTGCTGCGGGCGACCCCCATCAGCCCCCTTATTATATCATTATGACACACTCTTAGTCTTCCTAAAGTTTCTTAATGACAACGAAGATAAAAGATGCCTGATTACTCATTCTCTTCTGTTTACAGAATCACTCCGTTTTAACAATAACAAACATAAAAGAAACCTGATTGCTTCTTGTATCTACAGAATCACTCCGTTTTGGCGATAGGAAACATAAAAGAAACCTGATTGCTTATGTATTTACAGAATCACTCCGTTTTAACGAGAGGAAACATAAAAGAAACCTGATTGCTTCTTGTATTTACAGAATCACTCCGTTTTAACGAGAGGAAACATAAAAGAAACCTGATTGCTTCTTGTATTTACAGAATCACTCCGTTTTAACGAGAGGAAACATAAAAGAAAAACCTGATTGATTCTTGTATTTACAGAACCACTGCGTTTTAACGACAACAAACATAAAAGAAAAACCCGATTGCTTCTTGTATTTACAGAATCACTGCGTTTTAATGATAACGAAAGCAAAAGAAACCAAATTACTCGTTCTTTTGGTCAGTTAGCTAATGTGCATAATGACTATTTAAATATTTAGTGCTGAACTGATATTCATGTATTTCAGACCCTGTCATCATCTTAGTGAGGTACATTGGCTATTATTTCACAGGCGTTTTTAGTTATTTGCGCGGCTTTCTCAATCCACATGGCTAGTGCCCACATGATCCGAACTATTGTCTCGCAAATTTATTCTTGCATTTTTTGAGTTTCTTCCCCTCTTATGTAGAATATTTGATTGTTATGTTGTACGAAATATTTGATTGTTATGTTGTATGAAATGTTTGATTGTTATGTTGCATGAAATATTTGATTGTTATGTTGTATGAAATGTGTGATTGTTATATTGTATGAAATATTTGATTGTTATACTGTATGAAATGTTTGATTGTTATGTGTATGAAATGTGTGATTGTTGTATTGTATGAAATATTTGATTGTTATATTGTATGCAATATTTGATTGTTATATTGTATGCTATATTTGATTGTTATATTGTATGCAATATTTGATTGTTAGATTGTGTGAAATATTTGATTGTTATATTGAATGAAATATTTGATTGTTATATTATGTAAAATATTTGATTGTTATATTGAATGAAATATTTGATTGTTATATTTTGTGAAATATTTGATTGTTATCTTGTATGAAATATTCAATTGTTATACTGTTAAGAGTACGTTAATGGATTCCTATCCATCAAAACCATAAAAATCAATCAATCTAAGTCATCCATTTACTCGTATTGATGAGCCCAAACAGATTCTCTATTTCGTCTCTGAGTCAGAGATTTTTTTTTTTCTTCTCGAACCCGACTTGAGACTCCTTGAAATCCAGGCTCAAGTTGTCGTTTTTCTTCCCTCAGAGTTTGTGTGTGACTGCAAGCGCTTGCTTGATAATTGGGTCTCCGGTCACTTGGTGTTGGACGGCGCCGTTATTCAGGAGGTAAGGATAATTGAGGATTAAGTGTGTTGCTTAAACTTCATTATTTTTCGTTTTATCGAAAGCAATAGTGATCTTTAGGATGTGTCTTTTGACCGTAATTATCTTGATCAAGGTGAGATTATATCAGGTTAAAGGTCAGTCACGAGAAGCCTTGGATATAATTCAGCATCGGTAGAGTGCTGAATATATCTAGTGCATGATTTTTTTTGTGATAGATTTATGTTAGAATATCATGCAAGGTTAATTAAGCACCGGACATGATTCACTGTGGAGTGAGATAAAACAATGCAGAGAGAGAGAGAGAGAGAGAGAGAGAGAGAGACAGAGAGAGAGAGAGAGAGAGGAAGGCGTTATCAGAACGTTCCATAAGACAGTTTGTTTCCTATTTTCAAGTGTAAGTTTATCTGTTTTAATTGTCGTTTTCAAGTAAGCAGTCCGCTCAACATCTATTATAAAACCTATTTAATCATATATGCATATACACGTGCGCTGTTTGTAATACACATGTCTAATGATATGGCTGAGATGACGTTGCGTAGTATATGTGGCGTAAAAAGAATGGAAAATGTGAAAAATGTGGAAATATATACAGTTATTGGCAGAGAGATTAGCGTAAGTGAAAGGACGAATCAGTGGTCTTTGAGATGGTTTGGTCATATGGGGAGAATGGAGGACAACAGATGAAAAGATGTGGGCTCGACGCTACACAGATTATCTTCTTTTGTATGTGCTTGAAAAGGCTAATATTGATGAATTTTCTTCGCAGCCGTTTCATCCTCATTTATTATTATTATTATTATTATTATTATTATTATTATTATTATTATTATTATTATTATTATTATTATTATTATTTTATAATGAAATATAGCAGATTACGATTAAAGATATATATATATATATATATATATATATATATATATATATAAAATATATATATATATATAATATATATATATATATATATAATGTATATGTATATATATATATATATATATATATATATATATATATATTCATATATATATACATATACATATAACATATATATATATAATGTATATGTATATATATATATATATTTATATATATACATATAGCATATATTATATATATATTTTTTAAATTTATATATATATATATATATATATATATATATAATATATGTATATATAATATATATATATATATATATATATATATATATATATATATATATATATATATATATATATTTATATACATATATGTATATACATTTATAGATGTATATATTATATATAAGTGTGA
>JANJGK010000014.1:16981656-16984156 GCA_039081455.1 Macrobrachium rosenbergii | reverse complement strand
TATTTTGTATAAGCTTATATATACGAGTATATATATATATATATATATATATATATATATATATATGTATGTATATATAAATATATAAATATATAAATATATAAATATATATACATATATATGTATAATAAAAAATATGTATATATGTATATTTATATATATGTACATATATATACCATTATTACTTTAATGTACCTATCTGAGAGAGACTTAAGATAATTCGCTGTAGTGTTTGAGAGAAAGGTCTGATAGCCTTGATGTAATTTTGAAAGACAGGTAGACAGAAGAGTCAAGAGATTTAAGCATATCTTTTTAAAGTGAAAGGAGAGAGAGAGAGAGAGAGAGAGAGAGAGAGAGAGAGAGAGAGAGAGAGAGAGAGAGAGAGAGAGAGGTCCATAATAATCAAATTACATAACACGACATCGAGAGAGAAAGCTACTGAGAGTCCAAATGAAGAGTGTAGTTGAGAGGTATGCGTCAGACAAACCCTAGACCCTAATTAATCTTACTGTTTGTTTAGGCTAGGATCTGACGGTGCAAAAAAAAAAAAAATCTTTGTACCCACTGACACTTGAACACTTGCATGTCTGTACGTACTTGGAGGTAATAAAAAAAGGAGCAACTTACGACGAAAGAAAGCCCTATAAACAGAAAAGCTATCAGCGTCTTCTATCGGAAAATCATACGTTTTGGAGAAGTTTATATCCAAGAAAGCGCGAAGACCGAGTATCATCCAAGTATAGATAAATGGAATGCCACCGTAAAGACACACAAGAAACGACCGCTGCGAGCGAAAGAATCCAATCTTAAATCCATAAGTAATCGTTCTCGAGGCCACAAAGCCATTTAGAAATCACCCGTGGTGTAGTTTATTAATAGGGTGATTGATATAGGGAGTTAAGGGGCCCTTAACACGTACTTGGAAGTATTTACGCTGTCTAAGCCATGCTTTGGTTATTGACATTTAATCGTTCGTGTCTGCTGCACCAGTTGATCGATACGCTATGGCCTACTTATGGAGTATTGGAAGAAACCTTTCACGATATGCTGCAGATAAGAGCACGCGCGCTCTCTCTCTCTCTCGCTTTCCAATACACGGAAAGGAGAGTGTTTTGGTTTCGAATGGTATCGGTTTTTTTTTTTTTTAAGAATAGTTATCGAAATGTATGTGATGTTATTAATTTTTATTTAGCTTTGGGTTATTAACGTGTTTTTGTTGTTGTTGTTGTTGTTGTTGTTGATGTTGATACAGGGTTTAAGTATACTTAGAAAGAAAAATGTCATTCTTTATGGGTATCAGATTTATTTGGTTTGGCTATGTTAGCTGAATCAAAAGTTGGAGAGGACAGTTCACACACACACACACACACACACACACACACACACACACACACACACACACACACACACACACACATATATATATATATATATATATATATATATACTGTGTATATATATATATAATATATATACATATATAGGTGTACAGTGCATATGTACATATATATATACAAATATATGTATATATATACTCTATATATACATATTCTTACAGAATAAACACACATATATATGTGTGTGTGCGTGCGTTGTATATGTATGTCACTATACACGAAGGAGCTTATTCCTCTTACACCTTCTGTCCCATTCCCACGCGGAAACTTCCAAACAAAAGCACACACACACACACACACACACACACACACACACACACACACACACACACACACACACTGGGTCGAAAACTCACTTAAACTCCAAGACGAAATGAAATTTTCCTAAATGGACAACAAGGAAATGACGCAAGCATGGTGTAATCGCCTCTGTTATGCCAAAGAAGAGAAGAGGCTTTCGAATCCCTCGAAACGAAGCAAAAATTGAGTCAACAGGTGACATGGCGGGCTCGCAGGTACACGTGAACGAGAGCGTGAGCTGCTGTGTCGGCCGGCGGGTGGGGTTAAAAAGCGCGGACGTCCTTCGTCAATGGATGATGGTACAGGAGAAAAAAACTGGGTTGTCTTTTCGATGGGAACGTGCTACTGACAAGCAACGTCGCGTACTCGCAAGCACGCGACCACCGGTAAGAAAATATGCATAGAAATGCTAAGACTACGCCCACCTATGTCTGGGAAAGACGTAGCAATTCTGTGGAAGGCGAACTCCGATAACGTGACAGGGAATAAATGAGAAAGCGGGAAACCAGATGGGGAAAAAAGATTAGAAAACGAGACACCAAATTAACAAAAAATGGGTTGGTCGGAGAGACAGTCATGCAGATTACAGACGTGAGCGGAAATTACAATCTCTTTTGATGATGAGGAGGGAAGCAGACCAGTAACTGGAAAAGTGATTTTCCTAATCCGAAAAGGAAAAAAGAACAAAATGCAGTTTGCGTGGAAGGCTATACAGATAACGAAAGGACAAGTAGGTTACACGTATTTTTTTTCTTTTATGAGACTCGGCATACGTCCGTACGTGCTTTCCTCTTAGTCACTCC
>JANJGK010000014.1:16976656-16979156 GCA_039081455.1 Macrobrachium rosenbergii | reverse complement strand
ATACTGCTGAGGTTTTAGCCAGAGATTTTTAACGCCGTGGTACATGCACTTCTTTTTTTTCTATGATTTTATCGTAATATTTAGTAACCCTTAATATCCTCTGTGGGTTCAAAACTGACAAAGGTATGTCCGTTGTGAGGCATTTTGTGCGTTACATGTATTCTTTCCGTCTCTCCAAAGACTTGTTTATTTACAGATAATATTTTCTATAAACTGAATCCAACTTTGAGACGTCTGTAGCTAAGAATCTCTTAAATCTTATTCCAGCGTGAATTTATGCTCTCTCTCTCTCTCTCTCTCTCTCTCTCGTCTCTCTCTCTCTCTCTCTCTCTCTCTCTCTCTCTCTCTCTCTCTCTCATTCATTCATTCATTCATTAAGTCCATTCATGAACAAGATTTCTTGTGGCTTGTACATGGTGGCCTTGAAATTTGCAACAAGCTGAGAGAGGAGAGAGAGAGAGAGAGAGAGAGAGAGAGAGAGAGAGAATTAAAAGATTACGCCTGTCTTGTTATTACGTGTAGCTTAGTCTTGCAATTTTGGAATTAACGTAATCTGAAAATGATTGTTCAACGATTTTCTTTTTTTTTTTTTTTTTCCACGCAGGGGCGTAGAAACTTCATGAGGTCAAATGCATTTTCCTTCGGACTAATGTTTATGTTTTATTTTAATTTTTTTTATTAGTTTTAGTTTATCCAGTAATGGCCTTTGCTGTGGTACGATTACTAATACTACTGCCACCTTAAGTAGTACTGCCATTATCGGATGATGATGATAATTATTATTATTATTATTATTATTATTATTATTATTATTATTATTATTAAATGTTTCAAAAATGTACAATATGAAGCAATCTAGTGATTGCCATTACCGTATTATTATTATTATTATTATTATTATTATTATTATTATTATTATTATTATTATTATTATTATTAACTACTTCAAGAATGCACTGTACAATATGAAGCAATCTAATGAATTCCATTACGGCATTATTATTATTATTATTATTATTATTATTATTATTATTATTATTATTATTATTATTAAATACTTAACGAATGTGCAACACGCCAGCTCCGTATTATTAAGCTGTCATGCTTTAAAAGTTAGAAAAAATACAAATTTGTATCCACACATAATTTAAATTTAATTTTCGTCTGTCAAAAAAAAGCTAAATTCAAACAATTCGGGTATATTTTTCATTAAAATTTGACAAACTTATATTTTAAAATAACGATTCTCACCACTTATCGAGCACTGACTATATTCCTGTTATGACATTTTACTATGTTATCATTTTTTTGTGCGGTTTTTGCAATGGAATGTCATTGCAACAGATTTCAGAATTAAATTTGTGCTTTGGAAGAAAATAATGGAAATTTATAGTACCTCTTTTTATTCTGTTTAAACTCTTCGGTATACAATATTACATTATTTTTATATTTACATGTTTTCGTAATTGCCACTATAACATTAATAACAAAAAGTTCTGTCATATTCTACAATTTACTTTCATGTTCCGTTTTGTGAGCTATACAGCATTGAAATATAATGGCCAAACTCTCGCAGTTTAAACCTGTTATTCCAAAAAAAAAAAAAGCCAATAAAAACAACTATTGTTCTACACGAAATGCGATGCAATATATATATATCGAAATGGGGTTTTCATGTAATTTTTTTTTTTTTGCTATTGTTTTGAGAATTCGACTCTCTGCTCTGTTCACAAACGGTCGTTTTTCCAAGACCTGTAAGAGGAGTCTGGGCAGAGAGAGAGAGAGAGAGAGAGAGAGAGAGAGAGAGAGAGAGAGAGAGAGAGAGAGAGAATCGATAAGTAGGTGTGGCTGGTTGTTGCGGTCTATTAGGTTATGTTAACAACCTCACATCTGGTTTTGCAATGCTAACCCTTCCCTCACTCCTTGCCAACAGCTCCCCTCCTCACCCAAACCACCTCACCCCTAACCCCTCACACCGTCATCCCTCATCCCTCAACCCTCACCCCTCACACCCTCAACCTTCACCCCTCACACCTTCGTCCCTGACCCCTCACATCCTCACCCAAACCACCTCACCCTGCACCCTCATACCCTCATCCTTCACACCCTCACCCCTCACCTCTTATCCCTCACCTCCCATTCCTCACCCTCACGCGCTCATCCCTAAAACCTCACCCTTCACCCCTTCATCCATAAAACCTCACCTCCCTCATCCCTCACACCCTCAGTGCTAACCCCTCACACCATCATCCCTCATCCCTCACCCCTCACACCTTTATCCCTCATCCCTCACCCTTCGCCTGTATACTAAGTACTCTAACCTTCCCCCTCGTTAGTGGCGTCGCCCACGGACTGCCTTGTCCATCTCACCCCACCCACTCCCCATACTCTTTACTCCCCTCTAGCCCCCCTTCCAAGGCCTCTCTCAAGTCCCCCCCACCTCAAGGACTACCATCCCCCCTCCTCCCTTCTCAAATTTCTTCCCTCCTACGCTTCCTAC
>JANJGK010000014.1:16963840-16976556 GCA_039081455.1 Macrobrachium rosenbergii | reverse complement strand
TTAGTATTTATTAGGAAATTTAACATATACAGATTTTTTTAAGCACTTACTAGGAAATTTGACGTGTACAGTATTTTTAGTACTATCAGGAGATCTATTGTATACAGTTTGTTTCCAAAGGATATTTATACATTTATTTTTGTATTCACGTATCTTTTATTGGCATAGCTGTGTGAATAGTCTTTTCAGGGTTATTTGTTAATTTACTTAGAATAGATTATGAACAAAAAATGACTGCATATAGTGTATTTAGGATGCAACTGAAGTTTAAGTGGAAATTATATTTGTTGGAATATTTTATTGAGGATCGCAGAAAGAGTTCTGAAAGCTTTTCTTCGTAACCTACACTGCCCTAAAATGGTAGACTGCTGTATCTGCAAAAATACAAAACTGAGAAAACTGGTAGATACTGCAGTTTTCCCTTGCCTTAATACTGATTTTGCAGATACTGCAAATGGGGCACCCTAAATACTCATGGAAAGAATTGAAGAATCATTCTGAAACTGCAGTAACTTGTGTATTTTGTGTTTCACGAGCCCAACAGGTGGCATATCTCAATTTCGAAAATTTTGCAGGTACTGCAGCTTTCCATTTTAGGGCAGTACAGCCTAAGCAATGTGTCATCTTAAAAATCTAATAAACCCTTTAATTACTTGCTCACTTCTGCAGTACATCAACGTGGTGACCTCTTCCAACTTTATATTCATTCCGTGACCTTTGCAAATCATTCATTCACCTGGTGACCTTGACCAATTTACATGTCCACCCAGAAACTATTTAATAGCATATGGGTCTCCTACGGCATGAAGTCGCATACTTATTTATATAGCCGTAGCTGAATTAAATTGTTATTATTTCTGAAATTTACAAGAACAATAATCATCATCATCATCATCATTATCATTATCATCATCATCATCATCATCGAGCGTTGCTCTCAGAAAATTCTCATAGTCTGCTATAACGTTATTATTTCTGAAATTTACAAGAAAAACAACAACAACAATAACAATAATCATCATCATCATCATCATCATCATCATCATCATCGAGTGGTGCTCTCATAAAATTTTAAGAGTCTGCTATAGCGAGTTGTTTTAAGCAATCACCAAAGTCTGTGATTGCAAGTTGTTGCTCTTAAACCGTCCACAAAGTTTACGATCACGGCGCCAACGTCTAAGAAGTTGAGGCGATTTTGCACAACCGCCTAAATTTACAGTCGCGAGCTGTTTTTAAAACTATCGCTAAAGACTGTGAATGTGAGTTGCTTTTAAACATTCCCCAAAGTCTACCTCCACGAATTGCTTCTGTACAGGCGCCTAAATTTGTGATTAAGCTGCTTTTAAACAAGCCTGTAAATCTATCATTGGAAACTGGGTCTGAGTCTATGATCGCAAGACGATCTCAAACAATCCCCAGAGTATACGACCGCGAATGTCTTTTCAACAGTTTCTAAATTCTGAATCGCGGTTCTCAAAAGAAACATGAGAACTTACTGAAACTGTATCCTTGCCCTAACTGTATCTCTTGAATCATTTAACCCGGCCCCACCCTTTTTTTCGGGGTTGGGGGGCGGGGGGAGCGCCTGCATTTGGAGCGGTAACCATCTGACAAAGATAGTTCGAGCAACCCATTCCTCCCTGTAGCAACCCAACTTAATTTGGGCAAACGTGCCCGTCGCGGTCTCTTCAAAAGAGTCGTATGTCGTAATTTCTGATTGAAATTCTCTCGACATAGTCAATTTATAACCGAATATTCGCTTCATCAAGCGACAATTTGTTCATAGAAGATCCTCAAGTGACAAATCTGCGCAGGAGTCCTTGGGCGCCAGAGGCTGTCAGACACGAAATCATTGAGAGCGATGCCCTTAGTATTCAAGGAGGGTGCCGTGACGTCATTGGCTTCTATTACTGGGTGTATTCCTTTCACCCCTTTGCCATTACGGGGTAGATGAACTTGTTCTACAGATTTATGAGTATTTTCACTAATTCAGACATTTTGGATGCGTGGGGTGTTTTACACTAAATTGAGTTTAAACGTGCATAAGATGTTTTAGCTACTTGTAGGCTTCTGAGGTAGTGTGAGTGTGTGTGTGGGTGTGTGTGTGTGTGTGCGTGTGCGTGTGCGTGTGTGCATGGTCTCCCGCATTTGCGTTTAGTTTTTTGTTCCTTTGTTCTGTTCACATTTACAAACACACTTTTCTCTGTTTTGTCATTTATAATCTTGCTACTTGATATAAAAAGATTGTTTCTTTTATCATTAAAGCGAGAGAGAGAGAGAGAGAGAGAGAGAGAGAGAGAGAGAGAGAGAGAGAGAGAGAGAGAGAGAGAATATTACTGAAGAACCAGAAGTAACTTTCCATACTTGATATAAAAAAGAGTTTGTTTCTTATATCATTTACGAGAGAGAGAGAGAGAGAGAGATGAAGAGAGAGAGAGAGAGAGAGAGAGAGAGAGAGAGAGAATATTACTGCAGAACCTGAAGTAACTTTCCATAATTGATATAAAATAAGAGTTTGTTTCTTATATCATTTACGAGAGAGAGAGAGAGAGAGAGAGAGAGGAAAGAGAGAGAGAGAGAAAGAGAGAGAGAGAGAGAGAGAGAGAGAGAGAGAGAGAGAGAGAGAGAGAGAATATTACTGCAGAACCTGGAGTAACTTTCCCTGATTTCACTTTTAGTCGACGGAAAAGTGTATACCCCTCTTAAAAAGCCACTCGAACAAGTGTTTTCCTCGAAGTTAGGGAATTTAAGACTAATTTCAATAACTTAAACAAACAAAAACAAAAAATAAATAAAAAATGAATAAATAAATATAACTCGAACTTACATTTGAAACTACATTCTGCACCTCATTGCAGTAAAATTTCTTGCCGTATTAGAAACTTTGCTGAAGGGTTACGTAAGTTTGTGACGTCAGCAAGGCTCTAAGCGTCCATAAGGTAAAATGGACAGAACAGTATCTTATCCAATGGACGCCTTTCAGGGAGAGGTATCTTTTGTCGAGCGTGAAATTGAAGTAGCCCGCTCAGTAGGCCCGGTTTCTTTATTTTGGCTTTATGCAGTAGTTGTAGCCATTCGTTTATTAGTTGTTTTTTTTTTTCCAAAGAGGTTTTATTTTTAATTTGGTTACGTTTGTCTTTCAGCAGCATTTCGCGAAAAAAACAATGAATGGGGTTTTTACGAAATTTTTGTATTGATATGGATCCGAGTCTTGATCTAAGTTCAGGATTTGTTATCTTTTTCTATATTAGTATTAATTATTTATTATTTAATTACTGGTGTACATTTCAAGGAAGTAACATCTTGATTTTTGTCAAATTAAACCTATTTAACAGAATGTTTTGTTAATTTAACTGCCTCCTAGTATCTTAGAAAGAAAATGTAGAATGACGTTGAGTACTTTGTGACTCTACGCTAATTATTATTCTCATTAAACTAAAAATGACGTTGCAGATGTTTATAATGACGTGGAGTATAGTTAATTCATTATTTTTACCTGTTTAAGATTTGCGTCGCATGTTTTATTTGTATCTTTTAGGTATAGGTTTTTTTATATTACCACCAAGTTCTAAAACTAAATTCAATTATCCTCAAATAAGCCTCTTTGAAAAATATGGGACTCAAGGGAACAGAAAATAAAGTCCTTTAAATGGGCTCATTTTGGTGTTGAAATATGTTCATGTCTCAGTTCAGATTTTCTTGTTTTTGTTTTTGTTGCACTACTGTCCATTTCAGGGACCGGCGAGTAATCGTTTTTCTCAAATGTCTTTCAAAATAATTATTTGATCGAAATGGTACTTTGACACAGTGTACAAGACACCTCCCGCTAATTTTTGGTAATTATAGTGCATTGTGAAATGGTCTTAGTTACGCGTTTGCTCTCGACTTACATGGTGTTGCCAAGTATCGCCAAACTATGCATTCGAACGTCCTTTATCCCGTCCCTCCCTCTCCCTTCCCCTCCTCATCCCTCCCTCAACACTGTCCTTGCCTCCCCAACTCCGGCCGCTCCCCCTTCCTGCCTGTGGGGAATAGCGGACGTTCGATTACGTAGATTAGTCCTGCTGACTCATGCGACTTTGCCTCTAAAAGTCAAGAGTAAACGCCGTAACTAACACCATTTGACAATGCACTATATTACCAAAAATTAACGGGAGTTGTCTTGTACGCTGTGCCAAAGTACCATTTCGATCAAATAATTAGTGTGAAAGATATTTGAGAAAAACGATGACTCGCGGTCCCTGAAATGGATAGTAACCTGGCCTTAATAGATATTTAAAACGGATCAGTAACTTGATCAATAGTGTAGGCATTACTTAAGGTTCTTTGCAGCATGCCTTCGGCCCCTAGTTGCAACCCCTTTCGTTCCTTTTACTGAACCTCCTTTTATATGCTCTTTCTTCCATCTTACTTTCCACCCTTTCCTAACAATTGATTCATAGTGCAACTGCTTTGAGGTTTTCCTCCTGCTGCACCTTTCAAACCTTTTACTGTTAATTTCCGTTTCAGCGCTGAATGACCTCATAGGTCCCAGTGCTTGGCCTTTGATTTTGCAGATACTACAAATGGGACCCGATAAATACTCGTGGAAAGCATTGAAGAATCATTATTAAACTGCAGTAACTTGTTTATTAGTGTTTCACGCGCCCAATAGGTGGCATATTTCGATTTCGAAAATTCTGCAGATACTGCAGTTTTCTATTTTAGGGCAGTATAGAGGTGATATCATTAGTGATATTATTATTAAGTGTCACGTTCTTCTCATTTCTTGTTTTCCCATTGTTGCAGTATTACTCTCGTATTTGGATGTCTGCACCCTTTTCGAGACCTTGTTTTCTAGAAAAAGTTGCTTGAAGCGGTGGTGTCTTTGTTATTGGTAAACGGTAATTATGATTACTTTCGGGGGATATCCGCTGTAATTCATCTTGTATTTCATTAATAATAATAATAATAATCATTTAAGTACGTTTCTTAGTCCGCAATATTCTTTCCTTCTTTTCATACATTGTATTTTTTTTTTTTTAATTTTGCAAGAATAAAGAATTACAAAAGCGGCAACTTTATTCAGTAAATATTAGATAACGTTAAAAAAACGCCTATCATCTGACTGCTGTGGTCTGAAGGCCATTGCTTGGGTGAATGCGTCGTGAAGATGAACCCAAGGTCCATGACGAAGGAATGTTAAGGGTATCCTGTCCGTGCCCGGCATCAGGTAAAATGCCCATTAGCAATTCTTCGAGGATATCTCTCTCTCTCTCTCTCTCTCTCTCTCTCTCTCTCTCTCTCTCTCTTGTAATTTCCTCACTCGCGTCTTTTATCTATTTGAGTTGTAAAAGTCAAATGCATTGTTTTATCTAGGTCCATGACGAAGGAATGTTAAGGGTATCCTGTCCAATGCCCATTAACAAGTCTTTTAAGGTCTCTCTCTCTCTCTCTCTCTCTCTCTCTCTCTCTCTCTCTCTTCTCTCTCTCTCTCTTGTAATGTCCTCACTCGCGTCTTTTATCTATTTGTGCTATAATAGTCACAAATGCATTATTTTATTGAAACCACCGTTAAAGTAGATATAAAGTTAAAGAATGAGAGGAAATGTTTGAGTCTATGACTGTAAATGTTAATAAGACAAGTGAGCTGAATTAGAGGAAGTGGAAAGAGCACATAAGGAAAAAATGGACGACACATGGGCTAAGGCTGAAGACATGGGGTAGAAGGAGCCGAGAGGAATTTGTAAGATTCCCTGATAACGCAATAGGAACAGAGGGACGTGTTTGTTGGGATATAGGAGGATATAAAAATAGTAAGTAGCGTGATGAGAAAATGAAATGCTTAGTTAAGGAAAAACAGTTTTCTGATATGCAGTTATTTGACATAAGAGAGGAGTTCTTGTACGTGCAGGTATATAAGAGGAAGGATAGTGTGGTCAAGAAGAAAGCGGGAGAGGAAAAAGAAGACAAGTGATAGAGAGAATAACAAATTGTTCTATACGAATGTAAATTTAGAGTGGGAGATTATTGAGCTTATGGCTCTCATAATAAAAGATGCCTTTAGGGAGATGCTGGTCGAAGTGAATGCAGGCCTTGGTCGATGGTTTGAGTAATTTGAAAGTTGCATGAATGCGGAAGACACTAGAGAGGCAGAGAAGAATGACACAAGAGTAGAAAGGGTTATTGGAAGTTTGAGGATTTGTGGACAGATTGTAGAGAACGTAAGGAGGGCAATTAAGAGGTTGGAAAATGGAGAGAGATCAGGAGTGTACGTGATTGCTAATGTAATGGTTCAGTACAATGTTGTTAGTGTCATAAATGGTTTGTACGACATGTATGAATGAGGGAAAGGCTTAGGAGTCCGTGAAAGGAGTGGTACAGTTTTATAGATTTAAAGGGTATGGATGCATTTGTAGACTGAGGTATGCGAGGAGCAAGAGAAAGGAAAATTATGTACTGTAGGTGCAAGGTTGTGGGATAAGAAAATGAGCCATGAACGAGGTGTGGAATGGTTGATGTTTGCAAGTGTTATAGTACTGATTTGAAAACCGAAGGGAAACATCAGAAACTGGTGAGAGAGTTTGAAAGTGTTTCAAAGGGAAGAGTTTAGAATAAAATGTGAGTGTGATTAATCTCCTCAGGATATTTGGAAACCAGTAGGATGGAGCCATGAACAATAAAATTGCTGGTTGAAAAACCGTTGCTGCTCCTGTGTATAAAGGTTAAGTATGCCTTAGTTTAACCAGACCACTGAGCTGATTAACAGCTCTCCTAGAGAGGGCTGGCCCGAAGGATTAGATTTATTTTACGTGGCTAAGAACCAACTGGTTACCCAGCAACGGGACCTACAGCTTATTGTGGAATCCGAACCACATTATAACGAGAAATAAATTTCTGGTCAACAGAAGTAAATTTCTCTAATTCTTCATTGGCCTGTCGGAGAATCGAACGCGGGCCCAGCAGAGTGCTAGCCGAGTAGTAGGTATATGGATGACGGTAGGATGGGAGCTTAGGTAAGTCACAGAATAGGTGAAGCAAGGATAGTAACAGTAAGAGATTTGAAAGTCTTTTTGGAATCCAAGGTGGGAATGTATTAAGGGATTGTTGAGCCAACTCCTCTTTATCGAAGTGAAGTGTGGATACTGAATGTGTAAGAAAAAGATTGAAGCTTACAGAGTATATGTGGCATATAAAGAATTGAAAATAAGAGAGTTGCAGAGATACGTTGAATTTGTAAAAAGATTGACGTTGCTGAAGGGAAAGAATAGCGCTTTGAGTTGGTCTGGTCTTGTGGAGAAAATGGGGACGATAGATTGGAATTATTAGGAGAGAAGATGTAAACAGTTTTGGATATAAGGGATAAAGAATAATTTGAAAGGAAGGTCCTTTTTATCAAGGATGTTTGAGAATGCTGCAACATGGTAGTGTATGACAGCGTGTATAATGGTGGGGGGACGGGGGTGTTCGACCTGCTGCTGGTGATCTCTATGTGTAGGTTAATGAAGCAACTAATGTTTTGGAAGTTTTCTGAATAACGGCTCATCCCAAGATTCAGCTTTTAAATTTTTATGAGCAGTAACTGTTTCGTTGCGTTGTTCTCCGTATTAGGGGAAGCGTCTTTATATAATATACGTACATACATACGTACATACATACATACATACATACATACATACATACATACATACATACATATGTATATATATATATATATATATATATATATATATATATATATATATATATATATATATATATATATATATATATATAATTATATATATGTTTAAATTTATATATGTGCACATACATATGCAGTATATATATATATATATATATATATATATATATATATATATATATATATATATATATATACATACATAAATGCATTACATACAGACAGACAGACCAAAGTATGTATTTATGTAACTTACGTCATATGATTCAAGAACAAGGAAGAAGGGAAAATGAATAACAAGGGCACCACAATGAGTATTTTCTTATAACAGTTAAAAATCTTCTTCCTTCTCACTCGTGCTTTGAGCCAAGGCATTTCTGGTCGCAATAGCAACTTAAAGTCCCATTCCCTGGCAAACGTATAATGAAAACTTATTTTACTGAACGCTTTTAGGGTTTGGTTGCATGCTACAAGGACAGGTCTCGAACTTCCATTGTGCTCAATCTGACCGATGTAGCGAAGAGCTTTTAATCCCCAGAGATAAAACGTCTTGCTCTAATAGAAAACAATCATGAGCAAATGGGTGGCTGCTCTCTCTCTCTCTCTCTCTCTCTCTCTCTCTCTCTCTCTCTCTCTCTCTCTCTCTCTCTCTCTCTCTCGTATCCTATTAGGACGAGGTTGTTAAATTCAGAGTGCACCGAAGCAGGCAATCCTTTCTTTGCATAATTTTTAGGTTTTGCTTAGGAGCCGGGTGTGATTGCATTTTGTTTTTATGTTAAATATATTTGATTTTATCTTGTCGATTTGCTCAATTTGCATATGGCGTGTTTTCGGGAACTTGCCAGTCAGCATCTGAGTATTCTGGTTTGTTTCACATGAAGTTATCCTCGTTTTTAAGAACAGGTATAATAATTAGTTTTATTTCTTGACAATGCAAATTGTTTATCAATGTATTACACAAAAATACAAAGGTGATAAGTTGTCAGTAATCAATAACATCAAGATTATATCGTGAATAACTAACTGCCGTGTTATTTTTTTCATAAATAATGATTATGTTTCGGAAGCCAAAGATAATAAGCTAGATCACAGATGTAGGAAAATATAAGCGTATTCTAAAGATGAATGGCTTCTTTGAGTTGCAGCGTTGTGAAAGAGCTAGAGATGTTTTTTTTATAAGACGATAGATTCTGATATCACGTGTAAACTTTCACAGAGTAAGAAGGAAAGGATTATTATCATATGTTCCTTAAATCCGCTGAGTAGCACCTTACGCACGGAATACAAATTTCCAAGAACATGCGAATGGCGTCAGAATGATACTCGGCTGAAGGAAATATTCACAATTCTATAAATAACTCATACAGTAAAATGAAGGACGAAGGCTTGCCCCTTGTTACGCACATGCCCACGTGATGGGTAGTCACAGGCTTAACCAAATTTTATTGGTGAAGGAAGTGACGCATCAAGCCAGGGAAATATTTACCCCCAGAGGAGGTGTGACCTCCGCTTATGGAAATATTTCCTGGAGAAAGTGACACCCCCCCCAAAAAAGTGGAAGTGATTCTCTGCGTCAGGTGAATATTTATCGTAAGAAGTGGAATGTTTATTGTAAGAATGACGCTTGAAGTGACTGGGTGCAACGATGACTTACTTTAACACAAATTAGCTACTAAAATTATTATTATGACTGGGTGAAGCGATGACTTTAACACCAATTAGTTAATAAAATTATTATTATTATTATTATTATTATTATTATTGTTGTTGTTGTTGTTGTTGTTGTTGTTGTTGTTGTTGTTGTTGTTGCTGCTGCTGCTGCTAAAAAAGCCAAAAGACCTTAAACTAGTGTGGTAGATTTATAAGAGCGAAATGCAAAATTATATGAAGGAGAGAAACAGGACCAAAATAGAGTTAACTGAATACTATTAGTAACAAACAGATAAAAAAAAGTATGATTATTGTACCTACTGAAACCCAGGATTGTGAAAGGCCAAGATACACAAGCTGCAATACAGATCAAAAAGCTTAAGAGCATTGGTTTTATGAGCATCATCTGGAGCATATGGGTACCTTACTGAAGAAAGAAGCCTCAGTAAGCGTCACAGACACATCCGCGAAAAACCATTGAGAGGAAGGGATGCTGAACTCTTCAGTTACCTAGATTAAAAAAAATAAATAAATAAAGGGTAATGACATAAGTAACACTTTTGACTATAGTATGGCCTGTTGAGGGAGATGTTGCTTATTGCTACGTCACTTTTCATCTAGAGTGGTCACTGACATCTTTACAGAAAGCTCTGTTTTCCCAGGTCATAATGAAGCATTAATGGAAGTCGAAGAGTCTCCTGAAGGAAGTCGTTTTTCTTAAGTTTGGTTTCCTTATAATTTCAAGGTGTGACATTCTTCCTTACATCCGTCTTCCATCGTTTCTACATTCTTGCATACTTCCTCATTCTTGTTCTTGTTGACATCATGCCAAGACTAGATAAGAATATTTGAATTACCCCTCAGTCCAGCCGGTCCTTGTGATGAATAACTGATTATGAGAGACCTCAAAATTATTTTTCAGAGATGTTATTGCCTGTTTCAAAACAGTCATTGAGTGAACTTCAAATTATATTGTTGCTGTTAAAAGAACAAGATTTTCACCCCGTTGGGAGGTAGTGCCGTCGGTGCATCCTATGCGGTGCACTGTAGGCATTACTTAAGGTTATTTGCAGCGTGCCTTCGGCCCCTAGCTGCAGCCCCTTTGGTTCTTTTACTGTACCTCCTTTATACTCTCTTTCTTCCATCTTACTTTCCACCCTCTCCTAACAATTGATTCATAGTGCAACTGCGAGGTTTTCCTCCTGTTACACCTTTCAAACCTTTTACTGTTAATCTCCCTTTTAGCGTTAAATGACCTCATAAGTCCCAGTGCTTGGCCTTTGGCCTAAATTCTACTGTAAATTCAATTCAACAAGATTTTCATCTTATGAAATTGTTGCGAAAAGAAGTATTACTTGTCCATTAATTAGTTTTATGGAAATAAGTTACGGCTAGTGTCGGGGAACTTGCTGGCGAAAGGAGTGGCTTACTGAGCACTGGGATTTCCTTGGCAGTCCAAGTTCTTACCGGAAACAACGAGTAAATGGGTTATAAATAATTTAAATGATAGGACTTCCCTGGCCGTTTCGAATGACACGCCAAAAAGGTAGATTTTTCCAGAAATGCTGAGTAACACACGAGTACTGACCATGTAATGAAATACTAATTAATATACCAGAACTGACCAGTCATAATTTGGTCTATCAAGAAACTATTAGAAACTAGTATTGACCGGATGGCATATTAATATCATTACTGGTTTTTACAGTGAATACATATTTTAATGGAGTAAGACTTATTAATGAAAAAAGAAAAGAAGCCCAAAGAAGAGGAAAGCAGTTTTAACTGCATAGAAATAATGAATTGAAAGTTCTCAAGTGCACCTTAAAGTCATGGAACTCCAGTCCAAGACTGCTGGAACCCATGGATCGGAACTGACACAAGCCAATGTGTGAGAGCGTGGGTCATGTGGTCTGTACTCAGCATAAGGTATCTTGATGTGGTTTGGGATGATTCACCAGCCACGAATAGCAGAACGGATATTCCAGCCAAGTAAACAAAACATCTTTGAAAGGGTTTTCTAGGCGATGAGCGCACCAAGCACCAGTGCTAACAAACAGGGTAATAAGATGGATTGATAAATTAAGAGACACGAGTACTAACGAGGTGACAGAATTAATTGTTCATTAAACAATCAGTATTGGCGAGATCATGGATTGTTGAATTAAGATACCAGCTTATAACAGGTACAAGATTTTTTTTTTTATGAACTCAGTCCTAACTGGGGAAAAATCGTTGGGTAAAACCCCATGATAACTGATAAATTGATTATTCATAGGATACCAATACTAACAAGGTAGGCTAACCTAATAGACTGTAGGGTAAAACGCCACTAATAACCAGGCAATATAATTTAATGTTCTCTCCTGATCCTCCCTGACTGACCACCAGTGAAAAGGATGCAGTCCCGCTTACATTTTTCAGCCTAAGCAATTTCAGTGCTCTTGATCCTTTTCTCAAAACATCTCTAATTATATGCCTTCCATAACAGTCACTGATTGAAAAATTTACAAGGATTTTGTTCTCTGGGCCCTATAATATTCTCACATGATTCCATATGACTTGTCTTAAAAAATGGCGTCCCGCGCTTATGGTTTTTTATTTATTTATTTATTTATTTTTTGTCTCATTGTTAATTCTTGCTCCTATCACTGCTCTTTGAGGTATGTGTTGGCTCATCTCATTCCGAGGAAGGGTGATCACTTTAATCATAAATATTTTAAATAAAAGTTTTTTTTTTTTTTTTTTTTTTTTTTTTTTTTTTTTGCTTCACAGGTAAGCAAAATTTACTGGGGCTTTCTTGTTGTCCCGCGGATGTATAGTCATCTTGTTTTGGGGGCTTCTGGGAATCTTTTGCCGTTGCTGTTGATAACTCTTAAGGCAATTGTGAGAGACGGCATTCAACTCGTGTTAGGCAAACCTTTATATTTCTTCTGTTGGTAATCTCCTTTTGATCTTTTCTTCTTTTGTTTATGATGAAGAGGCAACGTCAGCACCCGTCCTTATCACTAGAGGTATTCCTCAGGGTTTTGTTCTCTAACCCACGATTTTTTTTTTATCAATGACTTTGTCAAGTCTCTCTCTCTCTCTCTCTCTCTTTCTCTCTCTCTCTCTCTCTCTCTCTCTCTCTCTCTCTCTCTCTTTCTACATATATATATATATATATATATATATATATATATATATATATATATATATATATATATATATATATATATATATAAAATTTATATATGCGTGTGCGTGTGGTGTGTGTGGTGTGTGTGTGTGTGTGTGTGTGTGAGTGTGTACCGACATATGAATATATACCCGATTGGTAAAATATATATCCTGTGGGTGTTCACTCGTTTAGCGCACTACATCATTAAAAATCTCTCTCTCTCTCATCTCTCTCTCTCTCCTC
>JANJGK010000014.1:16943840-16958840 GCA_039081455.1 Macrobrachium rosenbergii | reverse complement strand
AGATTCCAGCATCTTTCTTTTGTACGGACAGCTACTCTTGAAAACCAACTCCGCCCCACTCCAGTTAATGACATGCCCTGTATTTCTAATATGTAGGAAAATTCCCGAACTCTCCGAAGCGTAACGTACTGATCTTTTGTGCTCTGTTATTCTTTGCGAGAGCGATCTACCTGTCTCGCCTACATAAATGTCATGACAATTACTACACGGTATCTTGTAAACTCCGGCTTCTTCCCTTTTATTATTTAAGTATACGTTAACGAGCGAACTCCCGATGGATTTGGGATAATGGAAAATGAAAGGATTATCAGAACTGAGTTGCTCGGTGGCCTTTTGGATGTTTTCATCGTATGGAAGCTTTATTTTGTTGTTGAAATCTATTTGTCTGTTGTGAGTGGGACCTCTGTAGTATATTTTATTTGCTTTATTAATAGCCCTCTCGATAATGTGTGGTGGATAGAGCAGTTGCGTTAGGTGTTGGCGGATCGTGTTAAATTCTTGATCCAGGTACTCATTTGAACATATCCTAAGTCCTCTGAGGAATAGGTTGCACCCTACCATGATTTTTACGGAGACGTCGTGGTAGCTTAAGAAATGAATGTAGGAGACAGCGAAGGTGGGTTTTCTATATACTGTAAATGCATACCTGTTCTGTTTTCTTATGATCAGTACATCTAGGAACGGCAGTTTTCCGTCCTTTTCCCATTCTGTTTTAAATTTTATGGTCGGAACTAGCGAATTTAGCCTATTAAAAAATTCCTTAAAGTCATTAACTGGAGTGGGGCGGAGTTGGTTTTCAAGAGTAGCTGTCCGTACAAAAGAAAGATGCTGGAATCTGCTATCATCAATCAAACCAACAATATGAACCTGTCAGGAGGACATTGGAAATCGGACGCCATTGACACCTTAATCCTCGCACCCTTTTTGAAGAAGACGACCCAAGAAACGCGACCGCCAGATCCATCGCCAAACGGGAGCTAATGAGGCCAAAAACCACTAGGGAATTTGGTCAATCTCCTCCTTCTTAAGAAACGCCACCTCCTTAACATCGGAGGCCTAAGGCCACACCTTCATGTTTTTGTATATATACCATTGTAACTTTCCACCTGTCCATATTCTACCAGTGAACAGGGGCACAGAAACAAGTGCCCGAAATATATGGTTTCAACGTCTAAATAGTGTTTTATGGGCCTTCTTATTTTCATATTACACTGTAGTATTACAGGAAAAGACATTCATATATATATATATATATATATATATATATATATATATATATATATATATATATATATATATATATATATATATCATCTTGGTAATCCCTAACATTTCTCATTAGTTGTATTTTTTGGAAAGGGAAAGTTTTTTTACCTGATGAGTTTTTCAGTTATGCAAAATGTTGTCACAGTTGTATAGTAATTGCTTCCTAGACTTTGTAAACGGTAACGTGGCAGTGCAAATTCTTCTAATCTTGTCTTTTTCAAGAATTTCGGGAAATTCAAGAGAGAAATTCGAAATAGTAGACGAGGAATTTGACTTGAGAATTGATTGTGCACTATCGTGGCCGGGCACTGAGAAATTCAGTGTGCCTCTTTGCTGTTTTGCTAAAGCTAGTTTTCCTTATTACTCCCATAATATTAAGAATCTTTTACTTGACCACGATGCTTGTGCTGGTGTAGGCCCAAATGATGTTTTTCCAGTGTTATTTGTGAAAACTTCTGATCAGGGAGCTTCTAAAATGTCTGTTATTTTTCGTTAGTTAGTTTTTTTGGAGAATTGGTAATGTTTCTCTTTTGGGTAACTGTGTTGTGGGAGCCCCACCCCTACCTATTATTATTATTATTATTATTATTATTATTATTATTATTATTATTATTATTATATTTTATAATGGCAACAAGGCTTTCTGTCGAATATGCAAACAGATTAATGAGTGGTTTATTATTATTATTATTATTATTATTATTATTATTATTATTATTATTATATTTTATAATGGCAACAAGGCTTTCTGTCGAATATGCAAACAGATTAATGAGTGGTTTATTATTATTATTATTATTATTATTATTATTATATTTTATAATGGCAACAAGGCTTTCGGTCGAATATGCTAACAGATTAATGAGTGGTTTATTATTATTATTATTATTATTATTATTATTATTATTATTATTATATTTTATAATGGCAACAAGGCTTTCTGTCGAATATGCAAACAGATTAATGAGTGGTTTATTATTATTATTATTATTATTAATATTATTATTATTATTATTATATTTTACAAAGGCAACAAGGCTTTCGGTCGAATATGCAAACGGATTAATGAGTGGTTTATTATTATTATTATTATTATTTGAAAATGGAAACAAGGCTGACAGTAAAATATGCAGACGGGTGAGTGAGTGGTTTGGTGTGAGAGTGAGGTGACATATGTTTAATATCTTTATAGATGGATTCCTGTGCAAAGTCTTAAAAAAAGGTTCATTAGGCGTAGGAGTACACTTTATGGATAAAAATGGGATGCAAATAAAGCACAGAATGGCTGATGTTTTTACGGTAATAGTTTTGGATAACAAAGAGAAAGTGCAGAGAGAGTTTGAAAGCGTATGCAAGAGGAGAAAGTTGAACATAAATTTGAGCAATAGGAAGGTTATGAGGGTCAATGAAAATCAGGAAGATGGAGGAATGAGTGTTTATACAAAGGGCGGAATAATAGAAGTGTCTCATTTGTATATGTATTTAAGAGTAGATATACTGGATGATACAAGCACGAGAGGCGAGGTGGGTTACCGGATAAGTGAAGAAAGAAAAGTAGAAGAGTGGCTGTAAAAGAGTGGACTGTATAAAGAGAATGTTGAGCCATTTCTCCGTTATGGAGGTGAAGTGTGACTGAAGGAAAAGTTGAAACTTTTGAAATGGATTGTTTGCGCAATAAACGTTGCGTAAGAAGGAAGAAAGGGTGAGGATTCTGGAGATAAGTAGAAGGCTAGCTTAGCTGAAAGAAGGGAACAGAATGGTTTGAGATGACACGTTCATGTGGAAAGAATCGAGGACGAGAGATTCACAGAGGTGTTGGGAGGATTGGAAGTGAGGAAAACATCACAAGTGCTCACTCTAGGGAATGAAAGAGGTACTGAAGAGGAAAGCCTTAATAGCTAAGGAGTCTGAGTGAGTGTGTGCACAAGACAGAGGTGAAAGAAGCAATGTCCATGAGGCCGTTGGCGCACAGTGCATTTATTTGTTATTTGTTACAATTTATATATATATATATATATATATATATATATATATATATATATATATATATATATATATATATATATATATATATATATGTTAAAGTAAATATGTGAAATCCAGGGATTTCACGAAATCCCTGGGAACTGAAATCATAAAAAAATTATTAATACGTTTTTATCTGAAGAAAATATGTAGGTGAATCTAACCACAGTATAAAGGATTGTCAGAAAGAAAATAAAGTTTTGACACGCTGCTTATGCTAGACGTAATGGTAAGCCCATAATGAATCCACTTTTATTTGTTGGCGCATTTCATGGCCAGACTTGCTTTGCGAGCGTAACATTTTTCAAGGATCTTATGTTTTTCCAGTCATTTGTTTATGTTCTTATTCACTCGTTCAATCAGTATTTTCTTTTTATTAAAAAATTTAGACCGAAGGCCAAGCACTGAGACCTACGAGGCCATTCGGCGCTGAAAATAATGTTGAGACAATTGTGAGGAGAGGATGGAAATGAACGGAAGTATAGTAAAAGGTATGAAAGGGGTTGCAGCTAGGGGCTGAAAGGACGCTGCAAAAAACATTGAGTAAGCCTGCAGTGAGCCGCGTGAGGTGCACTGACGTTATTTAACCCCCTCCCCCCCCGCGTGGTTCTTACTGATGAGTTATTCTGCCAGGAATCTATAGCCTTAAAATAAAGTAGGAATAACACGTCAGTACATTGCGAGAGAGAGAGAGAGAGAGAGAGAGAGGCACTGACGTCAAATGAATCTCGTTTCATCACATGTTACAAGATATACTTGTTAGCAACCGCGCTTGCGGAATCGTTTGGGGAACGTGGAATAAGAAAACTTAAACTGAGCATTTCCAGCGGTTCGCGCTTTTGTTTTGTTTACCGGCTTTGATGACGTCAGAGATAATGGTCCTGTAATCTGCTTGGGATCCTTTTAACTATAACGGAAAGGTGCCGTTTGTTATATCTGTGGTTTCCTGTTTAAGTTTTTTTGGTTGTACCAAATATAACCTCTCTTCTGGCAAATTATTTATTTATTTATTTATTTATTTATTTATTTATTATCATTATTGGGGATAAATTAAGACCTTGTTTGTTAAATCTTGGTATATTGTTGGAAATACCACGAGGACATTGGTCCTTGTAAAGCATAAGGATTTGAGTGTTTTCTAACAATATACAAAGAGTTATTACACAAGAAAATTATCATAATTTATTCTCAATAATAGCAATAATATAATTATAATTTGTCAGATAAGCGATTGTATTTGATGCAAAGAAAAAGACTAAGACATTTAACTCAGAGTAATAAACGATACCTTTCCGTTACAATTAAAAGGATCCCATCAGATTACAGGACCCTTATCTCTGACGTCACCAAAGTCGGTAAACAAAAGAAAAGGCCGAACTGCTGGTAATGTTCCGTTTAAGTTTTCTTATTCAGTGTTCCCAAACGATTCCGCAGGCGAGGTTGCTACCAAGTATATCTTGTAACATGTGATGAAACAAGATTCCTTTGACGTCAGTCTCTCTCTCTCTCTCTCTCTCTCTCTCTTTCTCTCTCTCTCTCTCACACACACACACACACATATGCATATATATATATATATATATATATATATATATATATATATATATATATATATATATATATATATATATATATATCGCACATAGGCTATGTATAAATACGTATACATATACATACATACATATATATATATATATATATATATATATATATATATATATATATATATATGCGTGTGTGTGTGTGTGTAATTTTTAATAGCCACAACACTCGTAGCTTCTCGATTTCTTCACACTTTGGAAACACTTGCTATCTAATAGGCTTGCTATCTAATAGGCTTAGTGGTGACAAGCGTTTCCAAAATAAAAAAATAAAAAAAACTGAGAAGTTAAGAGGGCATTGCAGATATTAAAAACTGCATACATATCTGGCAAAAAGTGACCAGTAGATTCTAAATATTATAATTATATAATATATATACATATATATATATACATATATATATATATACATATATATATGTGTGTTTTTCTTTTTCTTGTTTTGTTTTCTAGTCTCAAGGATGCTTCTATTCGACGCCATTTTGCTTTTCAAGGTCGAGTTATCAACTTTCTGCCTCGATTCTACAGCAAATAAGAAATTAAATTTGATGACGAGGTTAAAAATAAGAATATGTTCTCGTGAGTATATATGAAGGCGCCTTTCAGAAAAGCCAATAATATGTTCAAAAATGGTTGCATTTGAAAATCAGGCTCATCATTAGTTTAAGTAAAAACGGGAAAAGAAATATTCTTAGAATAGATAAAGTCGTGCTTTCTTTTAAATTAAAATAGAATAGGTAAAGCCATGCTTTCTTTTAAATTAAAACCTGGCGTTTCTCATCAATAAATTAATGTTGCCCCTAAATTTTTTTCCATCGTAATTTTTCCCTTTTTGTCAGACGCCTTATCATAAAATATACCCCCAGAGCGTTTATGTCACTTAAGGATGAATATCAATGAAAATTTTTTTCTCATATATTTACCTTCATTGTTATAGAGACTGTTATCATCCTCGTTTACTTTGTTTTCATATTTTTATATATAATTTTTTCTCTGTAATCTTCATTTGCCTTTTATGATAATTTCTCTTTGCTTTTTTTTCCTCTCCCTCTTTTGAGAGTTTTAATAATAATGCCTTTTTCTGGGCCTCTTCTGTTATTTTCTTTTGTATTGTTAGATTCATTAAACTTATTTTATTAATATTAATTGTGTATTATTTTCACTAGGTGTCAACGATATCACATTGTATTTTAATTATATATATATGTATATATATATATATATATATATATATATATATATATATATATATATATATATATGTACATATATATATATATATATATATATATATATATATATATATATGTACATATATATATATATATATATATATATATATATATATATATATATATATATATATACACACACATATGAGACCGAATTTATGTGGATCATAATGACCTTATATATCCCTGACCCAGTGAACTTGAAGCATAAAATTGGGAATGTACCCGATTATGCTCCTAGGTTAGCTTGAAGCGGCAGACTCGCCACATAATAAAGTTAAATATTTAACCAAGCACGTGCATCCTTGGAGGGTTGAGGGTGGGCGGGGGGGGGGGGGCGGTTGGGGGGCGTTTACAGACTTAGTGACAAACAAGCAGTCGATCAAAAATATCCCGTGCAAGGAAGAATAGAACAATAGGGAGTTAATGTCCTTCGCTGGAAGAGCGCAAACGTCATTAGGGAACGTGACGTCATTCGTATTGTTTACATGGCGCCTGAGGCCAACGTCATTTGAGAGAAATTCGCATATTTCGTGTTGTCATCATTTCCTTCGCTGTTATTGATCAGGATTGTGTTTGTTTAACGTCATTAAAATCGGCAAATTAAGATTAGTTCAAGGAAAGGGTTTTTTAATTCGTCGCCGCACGTCACTCGGCGGAGGAGGCGGGAAGTCTTTTTTTTTGTTTTGTTTTTGTTTTCCAAATTGCTATTCTTTAATTAAAGGATTTTTAATTTAAGGTCCATGCTCTTATATATATATATATATATATATATATATATATATATATATATATATATATATACAGTATATATATTTATTATATGTATATTATATATTTTATATATATATATGTATATATATATATATATATATATATATATATATATATATATATATATATATATATATATATTTGAACGTAAATATTTGTTGGAATTAGGATCATTATATGTATATATATATATATATATATATATATATATATATATATATATATGTACACTTAAGTCTGCAAATATATTCATAAACAAATATAAGGGCTGTGGATCCCTGTGTGGGTGGAAATGCCCCTTAAATGGCAGAGAAGCGTATTCTTCTGAAACAATGGCAATCAGGATTTTTACTTCACTGGGATGTAGAGAGAGAGAGAGAGAGAGAGAGAGAGAGAGAGAGAGAGAGAGAGAGAGAGGGAGAGAGGGAGAAAAAGAGAAAAAGTATTTTTGTTGCTGTGTGATGTGTGAAAATCACCAAACGGCCTTGGCAGGGTTTACAATTTCATATCCTGCGCTGATAGTGCGAAAAAATAGAGAAAAATAAAACACCATTTCTTTGAGTTTGAATGTGCGTGGATGCGGGGAGAAAGAATGTATGATAGTTGAGTTATTTTAGGGGAAAGAGCAGGAGTTATTGTAGGGGAAAGAGCAGGAGTTATTGTGGTGGAAAGAGCAGGAGTTATTTTAGGGGAAAGAGCAGGAGTTATTGTAGGGGAAAGAGCAGGAGTTATTGTGGTGGAAAGAGCAGGAGTTATTTTAGGGGAAAGAGCAGGAGTTATTGTAGGGGAAAGAGCAGGAGTTATTGTGGTGGAAAGAGCAGGAGTTATTTTAGGGGAAAGAGCAGGAGTTATTGTAGGGGAAATAGCAGGAGTTATTTTAGGGGAAAGAGCAGGAGTTATTTTAGGAGAAAGAGCAGGAGTTATTTTAGGGGGAAGAACAGGAGTTATTGTAGGGGAAAGAGCAGGAGTTATTGTAGGGGAAAGAGCAGGAGTTATTTTAAGGGAAAGAGCAAGAGTTATTTTGGGGGAAAGAGCAGGAGTTATTTGGGGGGGAAAGAGCAGGATAGTTTAGAACTTAGTGAGACAAAGGTGAAAAGGCAGTCGGCAGGAATGAGAAGGACAATGAGTGATTGTTTCTGAGGTAACAGAGAAATGAGGAGCTTGGAAATAAAAGTGCTAGAACTTGTAGTGTCATGAAGCCTCTAGGGTCGGTGAAAGTGCACACAGATGTGTTAGTTTGAAGATTGTATGGGTAAAATTGAGAATGACTGGAGGAAAAACTGGGTAGTAAATGCATACAGTTTAGAAATGGAAAAGAAAATTTGAAAGGGTAGTAGTGCTAGCAGATTTAAATGTAATAGTAAGGACAGAGAAAGAGCTGGCATTGTTGGCAGATATGTAGTTTCTGGAGTAAATTAAGATGGGGAAAGTTTCATGTAAATGTGTTAGGATTAAATGGTTTCAGAGGAAAATATCCCTAGACATTCATGAGAAAGAGAACATGTTGGGGAATAGTTTGCTCGAATATGTGTTAGTGTAGACTAAAAGGAAGTGCAAGTTTGTGGATGCAATTGTAAGAAGAAAAGTGACAAGAGGTATATTTAGTCATTGTATGATTGAATTGGAAGTTTATGTGAATATTAAAGAAAATGAGTTGGATAAGAAGGAAGTGAGAAGAGCAAATAAGTAGAAAATGGATGAATTATGGGCTAGGCTTAAAGAGTAGATAAAGATCATGTGAAATTCCATAATGAGGTCATAGGGACAGCGGGGACTGTTTACTAACACAAGAGAAGATCATGACATATACAGGAGGGTGGATAGGGTAGTCAGGGAGAAAAGGAATGAGGAAAAGAAAGCAAGCAATACAAATTAAGGGAGAAGGTGAGTAAGGGCTTATGGACAACAAGAAGTTTTGATACTGGAAAGCAAAGGCTCAGAGAAAGGTTAATGAACAAATGGATCCTAAAGTAAATGAAGCAAAGGTAGACATACTGTCTGGAGTGAAAGCTGTCCTGAGTCATGGAGTGAGTATATTGAAAATTTGTTAAATGTGGAAGATTGAAGAGAAACAGATGTGAATGATGCAAGAGTAGAAAAAGTTAATGTAAGTTTGAGAATGCTTGTGAAAGTGACTGTTCAGGATAGAAGGAGAGCAGTTAAGAGGTTAACATGGAAAGAAACGAGCAGTTTGTGGGATTACAAGTGAGATGCTATTGTATGAAATTGATAGTGCTATTGAGTGGCTGACCTGGGCTTTTAAAGCATTTCTGAATAAGGGAAAGGTTTTGAGAGAATGAGAAACAAATAATTGCTGTAATGTATTAAGACGAAGTTGATAGACCCCTGTAAGAACACAGGGGCATACCATATTTTATCATACCAAAGAGAGTATTCAGTAGAATTTTGATTGAGAGAGTTAAGTAGATAACATAATGATTAATGCAAGAAGTGTGAAAGGAAAAGGCTGTACGTGGTATACATAAGCAGAAAAAAGTATGACAGAATTCATAAGGAGGTAATGTGGAGGGTATTAAGGATATATAATGTAAAAGATAAGTTGTTGAGAGCGCTCAAAGGTTATATGATAGGACTGAATGTGTACTTTGATGCAAATGAGAAAACAACAGGAGTTGGGAGGCCCACAGAACTCAAAATCACCTCTCTGTGAGATAGGCTCGAGTCGTTGCGGGGGGAGGGACATGGGCGAGTATCAGGATCACTAACCAGGTGAGTGCGTGGTTTAGTGTAAAAACTGCCAAGAGAGGGTTGAGTTACATCTCCATGGTTGTTTAATATATTTATGGATGAGTGCTGGGATGAGTTTGAGTATGGAAATTGCACTTAGGTGTAAAATTGTGAATTAGAAAATGAGATGTGAAAGGAAAATGGAGTGGTTGAAAACGGTTTAGAAATTTTTGCAAAAGGAAAAAATTGAGAATAAATGCTATTAGGGATAGGGCCATGAGGGTAAACTGAAACCAGAAAGAATGAGCATTGTGTATTAATACGGATTATGGAAGAGCGGAGGATGCTGATTCATATAAGTATTTGGAAATAAGTATAAATAAATATTTTATTGAGTCACAGTTTAAGCGACGCAAGGAAGGGAGCTTGCTGAGCCATCTCTCCCATATGAAAGTGAAGTTTGGATTTTGACTGAATAAGAGAGAAAAAGAAAGGTTAATAAGGTGAACTATTTGCATATTGTATGTATCGTAAAAAAAAATCCTTAAAGGGTGGGAAATGTGGGGATACATAGAAGTTGTAAAAAAATTAGTAAACATAAATGATGGATCGCATTGCTTTTAGATGACTCGGTCTTGTGGAAAGAACGGAAGAAGATAGGTTGTTGAAAAGAGGGGGTAATTCAGAAGTCTTACGATAAATACGGAGAGGCAGGCCTAGAAAATGTTGAGTAGATGGCTCAAAAGAAGTCTTCGAAAGGAACCACTTTATTATCCAAGAAGCACAAGAACGTGCGCAAGATACGGGTAAATGATAAAGTATGTGCAGGGAGGTGGAGGTTTGATGCGCTGCTGATGAGATATCTGTGTAAGTATCAAAAGTAGCTAATATTGTCGACGTTTTCTCCAGGGGTTCACTCATGATTCAGCAGTTGAATTATGGGTGTAGCAGTGATCACTGCGTTGATCATTCGTCAGAGCTGCTCCTTTTTGTAATCAGTTTGTAGAGATCAAGGGAAAAGAAAGTAGTATCACGATTTCAGTGACGGAAATCTATGCTAAGGAATTGTCATTGATTTTACAGCTTTCGTTTTGTTCAGTTTCACTTGCACGTTAATTTCAGGACTGAACAGTACCTGAAACTTAATATATATATATATATATATATATATATATATATATATATATATATATATATATGTATATATATATATATATATATACATACATATATGTATATATATATAAATATATATATATATATGTATGCATGTATATACATATTTCAGACTCGCGTCAGGATCGAACCCTGACCGCTGGTATGCAAGGCACTTAGCCTGTCCGGGTAAAGCCTTAGGTACAGTGGAACTCAAGTTCCAACTTCTTTTATGACTTGTATGGCTTGGTTGGCAGCGGTCTTGTCTTTCAATTGAAAGACCCGGGTTCGATCCTGATGTGTCAGAAATTTATTTCTATAAGGTGTATATATATACAGTATATATATATATGTAAATATGTATGTATGTATATATATATATATATATATATATATATATATATATATATATATATATATATATATATATATATATATATATAAAACTATTTGGGCGTCAGTCAGTATTGAAATTTGAATTATTATCAAACTAAAACAGGTGAGCCTTCAGAACAGAGAAAAAGATAATATAAAAAAACCGAATTTTTAAAGTAAAACAGATTGTTTAAAAAAGGAATAGCTAAAACATTTGAAAAGTTCACCTCTTTTTATTTTTAAAAGATGGACCCGTACCTTAATTAAATAACGCCAATACCGATCCGCCTTTCAGAAATTTTCCACCCTGATGGAAAATATTAGGAAATAACATTTCACCAGAAGCCTCCATTCCCGCTTCCCAGAATTTCACCGTCATTTTTAGAACAGTAATTAACTCCTTTCTTTTTACAAGAGATTAATCCGTTCCCAGGCCGGTAATTAACAAAGAATGCTACTGGATTTAGGTTGCTTTCTTTTCATCTGTCTTGCAATTACGAATGTGAACAGAAATAAAAAAAAACCGGTATCTTCCCACGCCCGTTTTCATCGTGGATACGAAGGTAATTTGTGTGATGGAAGCTGAAATTAATATTTTCAAAAGGTAGAGAAATATAAACTCGTACCTAAGCTCATGCTGAAGTGGATTCTTGTCTCTCCCCCCCCCAACCCCCGCTGTTACATTCCTTCGCATTTAATAGACAGATATTACACCAGCTATCAGTTCTGTTCTGTAAGATAGAATTGTCAAATTAAGAAAAGAAATGACATGCGTTGTTTCTTTAAGAAGACTGACATGGTTTCCTTGAATATCTATCTGTATTAATAAAATCCGGGTGGATCATTCTTATTTGTCCGCCCAGGGTGGGGACGGGGTAGGTATGGGATCGGAAAGGAATGGGAGGCATGACACATCCACCCTCCTCCTGCAAACGTGTTTGTCCGCCTGGGTTAGGGCGGGGTAGGTATGGGATCGGGAAGGTAGGGGAGACATGGCATACCCACCCTCTTTCTGCAAACCTGTTGGTCCGCCCCGGGTGTGGGTGGGGTAGGTTCGGGATCGGGAGTATAGGGGAGACATGATGGGCAGCACCAGATTCCAGCACAGCGTAGCGCGCGCCATCAAGCTGATCATGGAATGCTTGCCGATGCTTGGTAAGAACTCTAGAGGAGTCTTGCCAATTCACTGTAAGACTGTGCAATTAGTCATTATTGCTTAGGGTCGTTTATTTTTGTCGAATTTCATTACAATTTATCATCATCTTTGATTAATCACAGCTATTACAATAATAATAGTTTTTGTTGTCAGTAATGACAAATCTAATGGTTTTATAGTAAGGCTAAATGTTCGAGTAGCTCTTCTAACTATTATTGTTTTTAATGTCTTTCCATCTTACAAGCTGTGATGTATGCCACTTTACGGCAGACTGAAACTGTTTTTCGTTGGTCTTTGTTACTAGCAGAAATTATCTGTTTTTATTCACTCGTATTTTTTAACCAATGATAATCATCAAAACTGCATGATACTCAAGCTACTGGATCTTGTCTGGTTTCTGTTGACGGATTTCCAGCTACTGCAATGGAGACTGACCGTTTATATAGACAGACCCGTCCAAAGGCTTGTAGACCGACAGCATTTCCATTTTGGCATCTGTCACTTTCCGTCAGTTATGAATATGCAGAAAAGTAAAGTTAGGAGCTGGCCATCTCCTTGTTCACATACGCTGTGAAATGGAAGACACTTCCCTAAGCTCGTATCCTGCATCTTGAGGTGGACTTTAATTTCAGTAAGATGGATAATGTTATATTTGGTATACTGTACCTTCATTGTTATTAATGAATGACCTAATTACTCGTATTCGCTTAAACAGGCAGGTTGTGTGGCCTGGTGAGGCCGGGAACTTGAAATGTGGAGTGTGGATACAGGGGAGCCAGTGACAAACAGTTAGGCTATGCAGACATATGTTACATACAGTTCTATTTCTCGTCGGATTTAGTGTTATCCTGAATGCATCGGCTCTTTCCTCGCATGAAACACTAATTATTAATATACCCCAGCATCATACTATCGATCAAACATGTATAACACATACTTAATAACATTCTGATTCTGTTAAACACTCAAACGAGAATTGGCCGGGAATATCCCATCAGCGTAGGAGCCGCAACGAAAGCAGCGCACCAAATTAGAATCTGCTCAATGGGGTGGCAAGCTGAAACCAGCAAGCACTAGACAGAAGCCATGAATAGAAATCAATCAAACGGATCGTGCTTCGATTAAAGGGGCATTGGTTGGGAGGTTGTATATGAGCACTAATAATTCATGTGTAATCATAGGAATAAGCTGCATTGGTGGTAGCAAATAGGTTCCGCGTTAGACTAATACGAGGGAAAGTGGATTCGCGGAAGGGGAATGACGAAGAAAATCACGTGTATGCTGGATGCTGTTGTCTTTGAATCTCTCAGGGGGTTCATAGAGGAGAGAACATTTTATATGTATATATATATATATATATATATATATATATATATATATATATATATATATATATATATCATATCATATGTGTGTATGCATAATATAAATAAATCAATATATACATATATGTGTATATATATATATATATATATATATATATATATATATATATATATATAATCATATTTATATATATTCTCTCATTTATGAACTTGAGAGTCAGAGGGGAAGGCAGCCTGCATATATAATTTTCTTCGTGATGACCTTATATATATATATATATATATATATATATATATATATATATATATATATATATATATATATATATATATATATATATATATATATGTGTGTGTGTATGTGTGTGTGTGTGTAGAATCTGCTGGTCACTTTTTTACCAGATACATATGAAATTGTAATAGCCACAATACCCTCTTAACTTTCTCGAATTCTTCGCGCTTGTTACTTGGATGTTAAGGCTTTGTAGTGACAAGCGTATCCAAAAAAGACCGAAGAATTCGAGAAAGTTAAGAGGGCATTGCGGCTATTACAATTACACACACATTATATATATATATATATATATATATATATATATATATATATATATATATATATATATATATATATATATATATAAATATATATAAGTATATCGAAATATATATTTTATATATATATATACATACTGTATATATATATATATATATATATATATATATATATATATACATATATAATGCACGTGTCTTTTTTTAAATATTCTGGATATGTGAAATGGAGGCTAGGGACTTGCGTGCTCCGTAAGAGAGAGAGAGAGGGAGAGAGAGAGAGAGAGAGAGAGAGAGAGAGAGAGAGAGAGAGAGAGATTTTTAATTTAAAAGAATGCCGGCTTCCTAATCCTCCTTAATGCCAGGATTTCTTAAATCACAAATGACTTTTTCGGCCTCGCCTACGTCGCCAGATATAAAAAATGGATTTGAGTTGTCATCTAGAAATCCGGGGTACAGAGGATATTTTGATACCAATCGCCATCAAAGTGTGTTTATGCGTGTATAAAAGTGAGGTTTAATCGGCTTTATAAATTTATGGACACACACACACACACACACACACACACACATATATATATATATATATATATATATATATATATATATATATATATATATATATATAAATGTATGTATGTGTATGTGTGTGTATGTGCCAGCATAGCTCTGAAACGCACCGAGCATTTTCAACCAAACTTGGTATACTTATGACTTACTATCTAGAAATCAGCACTGTGGGGTTAAGACCTCGCTAGCACCAAAGGGCACCAAAGGGGGTGGGGGGGTGGGAAGAGCTTCCCTGAAAGTGGCTGGTTATGCCCTTAGACGCAGTAACTTTACGAATTTAT
>JANJGK010000014.1:16936292-16943740 GCA_039081455.1 Macrobrachium rosenbergii | reverse complement strand
ACACACATACATATATATATTGTATATACAGTATATATATATATATATATATATATATATATATATATATATATATATATATATATATATGTGTGTGTGTGTGTGTGTGTGTGAATTTTTGTCAAATACGCCGTAACACTTTTTTCATATTCTCAGATATTAAACAAAAAATTTCTTTTAATATCCAATTAACTCTACCTTGAAAATACCATACACCCAGGGGGAACTATTACTGGTAAGCACTTCGTCACCTGCGGATTCGAAGTATGTATGTAAGTGTGTATGTGTATATATATACATACATACATACATACATACATACATACATACATAGTTTCCTTTCATCACCTGAAGTCAATTGCCAGCGTCCACAGACCAATACTACAGTATGTGAAGTCTTATGTCACTATCACTAAATTTTTCACGAGAACTGCGCCAACCCAATTATCACAAATTACCCATTCCGGAAGAATTACAGGTTATTTCAGGGAAAAAGCTTATCAAATAGCGCATGACCATGAAATCAGACCGCTAATTATGAATATGTATGCAAAATGGCAATATATTGCAAAGATACTGTCAATACAGGAATGTTGCAAGAAAAATTCGCCAAAATATTTTCCATGAATAAAGCGTTTGCAAAGTGCTTGCTGGGAACACTACGTCATCTTTGTTGCTTGCACTTCTCAGGAAATATTGGTTTGGATGGAGTGCCAACAGGAACTTGGAATTAGAATTGTAATATGAAATTTGGGCCAAAGGCTAACCGATGGGACCTATGAGGTAATTCAGCGCTGAAAATATGTTGAAACCATTGTTAGGAGAGGGTGGAAAGTAAGATGAAAGTGAATATGAACGGAGGTATAGCGAAAGGAATGAAAGAGGTCGCAGTTAGGGGCCGCAGGGACGTTGTAAAGAATCTTTAAGTAATGCCTACAGTGCACCGCGTGAGGTGCACTGACGGCACTAACCCGCTAGGGGGAACGATAAAAAACTTAAGACGATGGTCTTTTAATCTGCGTAACACTACAAGATTTACAAAGCTTACTTAACTGAAAGCATGTATCTAAAGTAATGGGATTAGTAAACACGTAAAACATACGTCGAAGTTTCTTCGGCGCAATCGAGTTTTCTATACAGCCGCTACAGCGTATAAACAAGGCCACCGAAAATAGACCTATCTTTCGGTGGTCTCGGTATATTGCTGTATAAGCCGCGGCCCATGAAACTTTAACAACGGCCCGGTAGTGGCCTATCCTATATCGTTGCCAGAAGCACGATTATGGTTAGCTTTAACCTTGAATAAAATAAAAACTGCTTAGGCTAGAAGGCTGCAATTTGGTATGTTTGATGAGTGGAGGGTGGATGATCAACATACCAATTTGCAGCCCTCTAGAGCCCTCAGTAGTTTTTAAGATCTGAGGGCGGACAGAAAAAGTGCGGACAGAAAAAACTGCGGACAGAAAAAAGTGCAGAACGACAGTTTTCTTTCACAGAAAACTAAAAAGTAAACGTAAGTAATGAGGATAAAATATCGCCAGATGGAGAAAGGATATATCCTGGGGATGAATATTTCAAATATTTAGGGAAAATTATATAAATACATTTTTTCTTGAGTTAGAATTTAGTGTAAGACTGAAAAGGCAGCTCAAACAATAGACAGGCTAAATAAGATTTAGAAATAAAATACACTGAAGTTACTATGAAACTAAGATTATACATTGGTCTAATATGCTCTTCCATTGCTATACGACACGATTCTGGGTATAACAAGGAATCTATATTTAAACACTTCGTAGATCTGAGAATAAAGCTTCGAGAATATTAGACGTCAGACGGCAGCATAGTAAGAAGTCATACCATAACAGAAATTTCAACTTCCATAAGTGTATAAGATAGTGATGAAAAGGGGATGGAAAAGATGGCTTGGACATGTCCTTCGCACCTTCCCAAGGAGAATTGTATGTGATAGTGTCAGCTGGCTTCCTGTGGGCATAAGAGGCGATTTACATCCTTTCAGTTTTCTGTATAAGAAAACTATTGTGCCGGCTTTGTCTGTCCGTCCGCACTTTATTCTGTCCATACTTTTTCTGTCCGCCCTCAGATCTTAAAAATTACTGAGGCTAGAGGGCTGCAAATTGGCATGTTCATCATCCACCCTCCAGCCATCAAACATACCAAATTGCAGCCCTCTAGCCTCGGTAGTTTTTATTTTATTCAAGGTTAAATTTAGCCATAATCGAACATCTGGCAACGATATAGGACATGCCACCACCGGGCCGTGGTTGAAGATTCATGGGCCGCGGTTCAAACAGCATTATACCGAGACCACCGAGAGATATATCTATTTTCGGTGGCGTTGATTATAAGCTGTACAGAAAACTATTGCGCTAAAGAAACTTCGGCGCATTTTTTACTTGTTTGCGGTAGTAATACAAGAAGCATAAACCCTTCGGAAATCTTATCAAGTCCTTAGGGGTGATTTAACTAATTCTACGTTATTTTTCGTGACTTAAGCAGATGCTCTTTCCCGTCTCATGGCACTTGCAGATAAAGAGCAAGAATTAAGTTTGGGATATCCAGAATTGGCTACTGTACCCACAACGATGTCACTTGACGTGCTGCGTCTAATTTTGTTGTACGAACGAGGACAGAGTCAAAGGATTACTTAAAATTCGAACTCACGCAATAAAATGAAAAAAATTTCTGAAATACATCCATTATTTTTCAACATTTTGGCGGTTCTATGGGCTCCCTTATAATTGATGGCATTCTGTTTTAACAGAAAATATTTCACAGTCATATATATATATATATATATATATATATATATATATATATATATATATATATATATATATATATATATATATATATATATATATATATATATATATATATATATTTTTTTTTTTTTTTTTTTTTTTTTTTTTTTCGTTTTTAACGTGCTTTTTTTCCCATTTTTATATGGGGTAAGCACGATGCCTTCTTTTTGAAGGACTTTGATTTGGCTGTGGGGTAGGCCGTAGCCTGGATCGGCTGCCCTGCCTGACATCGCTTAGATCCCGGTAGCGAATGTGTACATGTTACCAAATCCCCAGCTCCCTATCTCCCAGCAGCATATATATATATATATATATATATATATATATATATATATATATATATATATATATATATATATATATATATATATTTAAAGTACGCCCAAACACAGACATACCCACATCGCCTTATATCAAATGAGAAACTAATAATGCTTGTGTAGGAGCTGATGGTGATACATTATATATATTATATATATATATATATATATATATATATATATATATATTTATATATATTTATATATTTGTATACATTTGTGTATGTTAATGAATATATGTGTTTGTTTTTTAATTCATACATATCCCACCACTTCTGACTTCTGAACAAGCTTTCATTCGTTCTCCAGCTATTGTGAGGCAATAAACAAGGACACCGGGCTAGTTAGCATTGCTAAGATACCGGTGCTTTACAAAACGATCTTTCTCTGCCCTTCCGTCAAGGACACATTCGTCCTTGGCAACCATCACAGTTCAGAAGTTACAACTTATCTACTGGAAGGTCGTTTGAAAAAAGAACAAGTAAAAAAACTCAGCCACGGTCCGGTGGTGGCCTATGTTGTTGGTATCTACAGCGCTGCCAGAAGTAGGATTATGGCTAACTTTAGCCTTAAATAAAATAGAAACTACTGAGGCTAGAAGGCTGTAATTTGGCATGTTTGATGATTGGAGGCGGATGATCTAGCCTCAGTAGTGTTTAAGGTCTGAGGGCGGACAGAAAAAGTGCGGACAGAATAAAGTACGGACGGACAGACAAAGCCGACACAACAGTTTTCTTTTACAGAAAACTTAAAATAAGCAAAAAATAAAAAGGTACTTGCCAGTGGCTAAGTTATAACATAGCAATGACAAACAAGAGAAAAGCAATAATGACGTGAATGTGGAATACATTGAAGGTTTCACTTGCTAATTCAAAGTAAGAAAAAAAAATACCACAGCTTAAAGTGTACTTTACAAAGTTCGCTCAATCCCCGTTTGTGGCTGTAATCTTGGGATGAAAATACCCAACACCGACATGAAGCCATCTACTAGAAAGAAGGGCGACAAAGTCATAGGTCCCTTTGGCCTAAACTCTATATTCAATCAATAGACAAAGTTATTGAATAATAAATCCTCATCGTTTATCATCAAAGCATTGCCTCCACCTAAGAAGCATTTGTAAATAATGTTACCCTAAAAAAAATATGAAAAGAGCGACTATGGAAATAAAAATTTTTTTTCCGAAAAAATCCCTTTGAACACGAGCGCAACCTGTCACGTTGCGCCGTCTATGGGAGACATTTACGGAAGACTTATTATAGCAAGTGTTTAGTTTCAGATAAGCAGAGATGATAAATGCACACAGTAACTCACTGACGTAAAGCCTTGGAGCAACTGTCTTGGCGACAGTGTTTTGGGACCTTTTTTTTTTTTTAAACCTCACCAGCCAGAATTAACGGAAAATAGCTTAGCAACAGGCCCGGTTGCATTATATGCTGTCCAAACAGAGACGTTGAACTCTGCAAGTTGCAAGGTGAGATGTAAAAGGAACAGGTGTTGCTCTCTCACTCTCTCTCTCTCTCTCTCTCTCTCTCTCTCTCTCTCTCTCTCTCTCTCTCTCTCTCTCTCTCGCAAACACACGTGAATGCATGTTTTCGTTATCAGAATATTAAGACGATTATTTTTATAATTTTTTTAACTAAATTCTATACATTTATTGCAAATACATGTTTCCTAACACACATACACACCCGTGTACGCAAGTTTTCATTATAAGAATATTGAGACGATAATTTTTTATCATTTTATTGAATGAACTTTATACATAAATTTTAAATGCATGCCTCCCAATAAGAGGAAACACTTGTAAAGAAAAGTAAGAAAATCCTGAACCGATAATCCTACGAGAGAGACGAAAATACACATGAACAACAGGTAATAAAAATATTAAGGGGAAATTTCAATAACGAGAGAGCACACAATCTCTTTAAAAAGCCCTGAATAGATCCAATTTCGCTACACTTCAGCAACATATTAATGTCGTCTTAGAAAACTCTTACCAATGTCAAGCGAAGCATGGGACGGTTATCAATACCAAGCGTCTATAAAAAGCTTTTATATAGAGGAAAGTTTTAAAGGTTTTCAAGAAATAAATGAGGACGAAAGTTTTAACGATGTCTCATATGACAAGACCATCTTGGATGGGATTGTTGCTCCTGGCGTGGGTTTGTGTCCTTTGAAAGCTTTCATTTCAAGTTTTGAAAGCTTTCACTTCAAGTCTTGAAAGCTTTCATTTCAAGTCTTGGAAGCTTTCATTTCAAGTCTTGAAGGCTTTCATTTCAAGTCAGTGGGCCCTGTGGGCTTGTTCTATATGAATAGGTTTCATCTTCTGAATAATAATAATAATAATAATAATAATAATAATAATAATAATAATAATAATAATAATAATAATAATAATAGGTCTTATTAAAAAGGATGGCTGTATTATGCGAATTTATCTTATATAGTGTCTTTTCTATCCTCCTTATGATTCGCTTTTCAGGCTCAGCGATGTTAGAATAATAATAATAATAATAATAATAATAATAATAATAATAATAATAATAATAATAATAATAATAATACTGAGAAAACTTAACATAACCTCCGAACATGGTACAAACCGAATTACACTATTCAAGTGCCGATACTAAATACCATTAGTCTTATTCCCCACGTCCATATCACGTCTGGGGAATTTAGCGAGAGAGAGAGAGAGAGAGAGAGAGAGAGAGAGAGAGAGAGAGAGAGAGAGATGTGATGAACAGATTAGTTTTATATATATATATATATATATATATATATATATATATATATATATATATATATATATATATATATATATATATATATAATAGCGAGAGAGAGAGAGAGACGCATAAAAATGATCCCACAAAAGAATATATATCTATTTCTAGCTGAACATCTTCCGTTTGATTCTATTCACTAACAAGGTTTTCTGCCGTATAAATCTCAGAACACTAGTGCAACTGAGTAACGCCCACTGGTTCGTATTTGACGATGTCTCGTTTCCTTAATCGTGCTGTTGAATTGTTAAGAGATGATCAAAGTTCAGAATGAGTACAAATGATTAATTTTTTTTTTTGTGTACACTGAATCGGCTCACGTGACGCTCATTATCTCAACTCTTTTATCTCTTATTTCTTTGTTACTTTCCTTATATAGATTACTCTTGATTTCCCTATTTCTGCTTCCACACTGGGCTTGTAGCATTTCATATTTAAAACTGTAATAATAATAACGTCCTGGAAGACACGGCATCATAGAATAATAATAATAATAATAATAATAATAATAATAATAATAATAATAATAATAATAATAATAATAATAATAAAAGTTAGGTATACCTTAGTTTAACGAGACCACTGAGCTGATTAACAGCTCTCCTAGGGCTGGCCCGAAGAATTAGACTTGTTTTACGTGGCTAAGAACCAACTGGTTACCTAGCAACGGGACCTACAGCTTATTGTGGAATCCGAACCACATTATACCGAGAAATTAATTTCTATCACTAGAAATAAGTTCCTCTAATTCTTCATTGGCCGGCCGGAGATTCGAACGCGGGCCCTGCCGAGTGCTAGCCGAGAACGGTACCGACCAGTCCAACGAAGAACTATGACTGTAATAATAATAATGTTCTGGAAGACACGGCATCATAGAATAATAATAATAATAATAATAATAATAATAATAATAATAATAATAATAATAATAATAATAATAATAGTATAAGAAGAAAGCGTAGTAATAGCAGTTGTCGAAATACAATAATGGAAGTAATATATTAAAGTAACCATATCGTTAGCAGCAAAATTATTTTTAGCATCATTTTTATCAGGGCATTCCGAGATACCGCTCGGAGAATCTAGTACAGGACCGTTACCGATATATTATGACAAATCTCACACTTGAACGTCACATTCACCAGCTGCTTCGTCTAGCATCCCAACGCACTTTCTAAAATTACACTCACACCTGCCAAGCAGAATTAAACATGCCGGTTCTACATCTTGACTGACTCAGAGACAAAAGTGATGATGGAATGGAATGGAATATAGAATTTAGGCCAAAGGCCAAGCACTGGGACCTATGAGGTCATTCAGCGCTGGAGGGGAAACAGAGTAGAAAGGCTTGAAAGGTGTAACAGGAGGAAAACGTCACAGTTGCACCATGAAACAAGTGTTAGGAGAGGGTGGGTAGCAAGAAGGAAGAGTGAATATGAATGGAGGTACAGTAAAAGGAATAAAAGGGGTTGCAGCTAGTGCCGAAGGGATGCTGCAAAGAACCTTAAGTAATGCC
>JANJGK010000014.1:16918792-16926292 GCA_039081455.1 Macrobrachium rosenbergii | reverse complement strand
CTTTCGTCCTACCCCATACTAAGCAATAGCAACCGCACTGCTTTGATTTGCTTGGAACACAGGAAGTTGATACATTCTGGCGCCACGTCCTTCAAAAAGAAAAAAACTCCATATAGCAAAAAACTTTCCTCAAATACATATTTGTATGTATATATATATATATATATATATATATATATATATATATATATATATATATATATATATATATATGTGTGTGTGTGTGTGTGTGTGTGTTTGTATGTATAGACGTGTGTGTTTTTATGCGCGTAATAAATGTGGATATTCTTGTCCATTCAAACAACTCAGGTAAAGAGAAACCATTCACTATGACTACTTGTTGCCAAGCCACACTCCTCCCAACACCAGAAGATAAGGAGTAATTAAAACACTCCTCCTACCACACTCCCCCCCGATCAGAACATTCATTAATAGCTAACGATCCCGGCTGATCTCCCCCCCCCCTCCCCCCTCCAATCTGAAAGGCAATGCGGAGAGAATGGTACTCGTTGGGCGTGGCCCAATAAACTGACCTTTGGCGCCCATCAAGGTCAGAGTCGCAAAACAGAGAGAAATAAGCTCTCATGTTCCTCCCTTTCCACCCCACCCGGAACACCTCCGCTGGTATTTACCCCTCCTACAGGAGGCGACATTTCTTGTCTCGCTGTAAATTTGCTTTCAACGAGTTTCCCGTCTCGTAAAATCTCTCTCGCTCTTCGCATGTTTCGCCCGGTGCGTGTACTTTCATCACGTTCGTTCTCGGAGTTGAAGAGTCTCACTGGTGTTGTTGGTGGTACGTGCAACGGGATAATGAGCTCGGCGATTATTTAATTACCAAGAGAGCGCAAAGGCAGTCTTGGCATTTCGCCAAAGTCGACGGCTATCTGAAAAATGCGGTCTGGATTTCGAGATAAATTGACTTTACCAGACCTCAAGGTCGTGGGTGTTTGTCAAGTCAAGCTGAAAGCGGACTTTGGTCATTGTAAATATCTAGGATAATTTTCATTTGAGGATCTGGAAGTCAAAATTAAAAAGCTACTTTTTTTTTGGCTGAAATGCAGAACAAAAGCACAATAAAAATATAATGTCGTTCGTGATTCTAATTGCAAGTTTACAATGACAAGTAAACTTTCGCCAAAATCGCGTTGATGAAAATCCATCATTCAGCTAAGACAGAAGTGGGAGTGCTGTATGATTTGAAAATTAATATATAACAATTTATAAGCAACTGTAACTAAATAATCCAGTAAAATTAACTATCTTTTCCACACCACAGAATAGGGATTTCGTCGTTCATCGAATGTCAGCCAGAGAATCTAATTTTTCTTTTTTATTTATAACTTATCAACCCATATACCTACTTATTCATAACTTTACTGATTATACATTTCCACCACACAGCACAAAGTGCTTCAAACCATAAATTTTCTTATAAGCACATTTATTTTTTTATTCCACTTGCTTTACTTTACAATGTACGTAGGCAGACATGCTTCAGCAAAGCTTATACAGAATCTCGCATCCTGGTTCAACGCCTCAACATGCAAATGAAGTTCGAGGAAATGAGCAAGATATTCGTGCTGAAATCATTCGGTATCTGGGACATGAAAGTTACCATTTCATTTCCCCCCTCTCTCTCTCTCTCTCTCTCTCTCTCTCTCTCTCTCTCTCTCTCTCTCTCTCTCTCTCTCTCTCCTCCTCCTCCTCCTCCTCCTCGTCGATAATCTCAACTACGTAATTGACATCTATAAGTGTGTGTGTATTTACAGTTATTCGAAAATATTATGATACAATAAAACGTTTGCAGTGGTGTATTCAGTAATGTATAAATGTGAAGATGAATTAATTAACTTCATACAGGAAAATGTTATGCAGTGATATGAACGGGAAATACAGTAGCCCTGAGGAACATGATTTCATTTATAAATTAGGCGACAAAGGTAATGATCATTCAGATCATGACGATGACGCTTCACAATGAGATTACCATGATTGACAGAACATGGAGAGAGAGAGAGAGAGAGAGAGGAGAGAGAGAGAGAGAGAGAGAGAGAGAGAGAGAGAGAGAACGGGGGCGGTGCTAGGGAAGAGGAAGAAAACAGAGAGAGAGAAAGAGAGAGAGAGAGAGAGAGAGGAGAGAGAGAGAGAGAGAGAGAGAGAGAGAGAGAGAGCGGGGGCGGTGTTGGCGAAGAGGAAGAAATAGAGAGAGAGAGAGAGAGAGGAGAGAGAGAGAGAGAGAGAGAGAGAGAGAGAGGAGAGAGAGAGAGACTGGGGGAAGTGCCGGCGAAAAGAAAGAGAGAGAGAGAGAGAGAGAGAGAGAGAGAGAGAGAGAGAGAGAGAGAGAGAGAGAGAGGAGAGAGAGAGTGGGGGCGATGTTAAAGAAGAAAAAGAAAGAACACAAAATCATACAAGGAACCAAAAGTTTCTGAATCACGCAAATAAAAAAAAAATAAAAATAAGGAGCGAGACTCATAAGAAACTGCAGACAACGACGAGGACGCTTCCAGGCCGCGTAATGTCATGGGTCAGTCAGCGGGGTTTTGACAACGTTATCGCGCAGGGAGGTGGTGGGGGTTGGGAGAGGACACGAGGGGAAGGGCCGGGGGCGGGGGGGAAGGACACGACTTCCTTGTTCAGTAAACGCATTTTCTGAAGTAGTTTCCGTCGGGGCGTCTTGTCCCACTTCCCATATCCTTCTGCGCTTTGGTAGTTCTTAATTTTCTTCATTACCTCTTTCCTCCTTCGTCATCCCTTTCCTGATTTCATTCCGCGAAAGTGGAGCAAAAAAGCGCGATTGAATTTGATGGTAAGTGACAAATTTTTCAACAGGGAAATGTAGCAACGCTGGATTGCCTGTTCTGCATTATGTTGCGTTTCTGTTGCATTCTCCAGTGACAGGAAGTGTTCGCTCTATATCCGTATTACTTACTCAGGCAAATTGTTTGTTGCAGTGGCTTATTTCCTATCTCAGCAGAATCAGGGTATTATTTAATTTTATTTCCTAACTCAGTCAAATCAAGGTACTGTTTAATCTTACTTCATATCTCAGTACAGTCAAGGTATTTTATTTAATCTTATTTCATATCTCAGACAGTCAAGGTATTATTTAATCTTATTTCATATCTCAGTACAATCAAGGTATTATTTAATTTTATTTCATATCTCAGTATAATCAAGGTATTATTTAACTTTATTTCATATCTCAGTACAATCCAGGTACTATTCAATCTTATTTCATATCTCAGTACAGTCAAGGTATTATTTAATCTTATTTCGTATCTCAGTACAATCAAGGTATTATTTAACTTTACTTCATATCTCAGTATAATCAAGGTATTATTTAACTTTATTTCATATCTCAGTACAATCAAGGTATTATTTACTTTTATTTCACATCTCAGACAGTCAAGGTATTATTTAATCTTATTTCCTATTTCGGTAGAATCAAGGTATTATTTACTTTTACCCAGTCCTTACTAGTAACTATTTCATACACATTACTGTTCTATGGGGTATGTGATATGGTGTCTTGGCTAGCAATGGCTTTTCTTTAACTTGAATGATTGACACTAAATATACAATGTAATTAAACAATAAACAATATTTAATATAAAAATAAAAGTTGTAAAAAAAACAGACATTAAAACAATAAAAAAAAATCAATAAAAAGCTAAACTGTCTGACAACCCAAATGAAAAACGGTATAATATAAAAATGAAAAACGCAGTAAAAAAAAAAAAAAGATATGAAACAATAACAAAATAAAAATCAGAAAACGTGGAATTGTAAACAAGGGTAATATACCTATTATTGCTATCGACGACCTGCGGATCCCGGAGGGCAAACGTCGCATATTCCTCAAAAAAAAAAAAAAAAAAAAAAAGACTTTCGAGTATAAAAAAATAAAAAAGGCGAAGGCTTGTTCAAAAGGCCTTGCACATCATCCCAGTCATGTTATTGAAAAACTTCAAAGCTGTGAAGCTATTCTTCAAAGAAGACGCCATCAGTTTTTGAAGTATTGTTGTGATTTCTTGTTTAGCTTTGTATCCAGGATGATGATGATGATGATGATGATGATGATAAATATTATTATAATTATTATTATTATTATTATTATTATTATTATTATTATTATTATACGTAGGTAGAAGATCTTCTTTTAAGCATGTGGTGTTGAAAGTGGTAGCTGCATTCAATTTCTACAGAAAGATAGAGAAAACTATAAATTGAGTGCAGCTGATGCAGCTATCACTTTCAATACTATATTATTATTATTATTATTTTATATATAATATATATATATATATATATATATATATATATATATATATATATATATATATATATATATATACATATATAGCTAGCAGAACCTCATTCAAGCACGTAGTATTGAAGGTGATGGCTGAATCAGCTGCATTCAGTTCATATAGAGTTTTTTCTATCTTTCTGACAATTGATTTTTTCAGGGTTACTACAGTCTACCAGAATGACAAGCAGAATACAGGAACACTGAAAAATCAATTACCAGAAAGACAGAGAAAACTCTATACGAACTGAATGCAGGTGATGCAGCCATCACCTTCAATACCCCCTATTATTATTGTTATATTATTATTATTCATTGGCTGCCTGAGGCGATTCTCCTCGGGCGAAGCCTCCTCTCGCGGCGGGTGATGGTTGAATGCGCCCTTGCGTGCGTGCTCTTATTATTATTATTATTATTATTATGGATCAGTGGAAAAGCTATGCACGCCAGTAGGAAATCTGTACACAAAAATTATATTTATGTGGAAAAGGAAAGAGCGAACAACGTATTATTAAAAATACATGTCATATGGACCTCCTTTCAATCCTGACCCTATAGCGTTGCTGTGGATCTGAGTAGTTTATTATTATTATTTTTTTATGGTTTACGAGCAACTTCGAAGAGACGCGGTTGAAATGTTGCTTCGACATGAAAAGAAAATGTTGATACTTCAGTTGACATTCTTTCTTAATTCCTTTATAGAATTTTCTTTCTCTAATCTTACTGCTTGTATATCCTATTCTTCATCAAACTGTCGGTAACTTTTGTTGACTGTCGCCTTAAGTCCCGGGTTTTTATCTGCAGTTACTTTCATCTTACAAATCCTTTTTAATGACAAACTTTCCTCTTCATGTATTCTTCCAATTAGGGCGATTATTTATTCCCATCCTCTCCTGCTACTTTGGCCTAATGTGAACCTCTCAAAGGGGGTCAAAATGTTTTTCATGTAGAGCAAATATACGAAGTTATCCTTACAATCATGCCAAGAAAAGTCTATACCCGAATAATGGATACAGACCTTAAGTCTAAGACGTTTTTTGATATTTGTTTAAAATCGTTTAAACCATTAATATGATGGGTCTTTGTCCATCTTAACTAGTATGAATTTTTTAAAAACTGGACTTTCAACTGAACGCAAATGTAAGACTTAAGTAGATTTTTCATGGTAAACGACTTTTCATTCCCATCAACATCATCAGTTGGCTAATTACTCGTGAATTTCTATGTCCCCCTCGATGTTGCCATTAATCAATAAAGTTCCCGTATATTAAAACTTGGAGAACGTCGTCCATAGCAGTGTCTGCATCCTGGTGGTGCATCGGGTAATATCCCAGCTGACGAAGGTTTATATACTGTACATACTTACATACATACATACATCCATATATACATTATATATATATATAATATATAATATATATATATATATATATATATATATATATATATATATATATATATATATATATATATATATATACTGTACACACACACACACAAACATATATATAAGTGTGTGTGTGTTACAGTCAGACTGAAACCAGGAATTTCACGAAATCACTGAAATTTTCAGGGAATTCGTGAAATCACCAATTCACTTAGGAACATTTGGTCCCCGAGGGGATAGTACTAAACACAACGAAACTGTAAATATATATATATATATATATATATATATATATATATATATATATATATATATATATATGTATGTATATATATAATATATTATATATGTATATATATAATATATTATATATAAACGTGAATTGGCAAATGTTCTTTGTTGATTTAGAGCAAAAGATAGAACTTAGGCTGGGACCTAAGACGTCATTCAGTGCTGAAACGGAAACTGACAATAAAAAGGTTTGAAAGATGTAACACGAGGAATACCACGCAGTTGCACTATAAATCATTTGTTAGCAGAGAGTTGAGGAAAGTAAGATGGAAGAAAGAGAATATGAATGGAGTTACAGTAAAACGAATCAAAGGGGTTGCAATTAGGGGCTGCAGGAGCGCTGCAAAGAACTTTAACTAATGCTTACAGTGCATCGTTTGAAGTGCACTGAAGTCACTACCCCAATGCGGGGATTTGTTGGTTTATGATGCAGCTGATGTTGTGCGGTACTCTGGCGGGGGGGGGGGGGAGCTGTTAGCCAGGCCAAGGGGCTTGAACCCTGAGCCCTGGTAGTGACCGACTGGTAGTTTTCTTTCCGGAGCCACCCCTTGTCAGGGGCTGGGACTTTTTTTTTATATACATGAGTCTTTGCTGTACGCTGTGTGCTTTAGATATACGTGAGTGTGCTGTATGCTGTTGCTGTGTGCTTTGAACATACGTGAGTGTGTGCTGTATGATGTTGCTGTATGCTGCATGCTTTGAATACACTGGAGCATGTGCTATATGCTGTTGCTGCGTGCTGTGTGCTTTGAATATACGTGAGTGTGTGCTGTATGCTGTGGCTGTATTCTTTAGATATACGTGTGTGTGTGCTGTATGCTGTTGCTGTATGCTGTGTACTTTGAATATACGTGGGCGTGTGCTGTATGCTGTTGCTGTATGCTGTGTGCTTTGAATATACGTGGGCGTGTGCTGTATGCTGTTGCTGTATTCTTTAGATGTACGTGTGTGTGTGCTGTATGCTGTTGCTGTATGCTGTGTACTTTGAATATACGTGGGCGTGTGCTGTATGCTATTGCTGTATGCTGTGTGCTTTGAATACACCTGAGTGTGTGCTGTATGCCTTGTGCATATATCAATGTTGATCAGAAGATAAAATTCGAGATTTCCAGCCATAAATAAACAAGAGAAATAAGATGAAAACAAACCCTTCCATATCCCTCACTACGGAAAATCACTAACAATCAATCACACACGTCCATTATCTTCGTACGCGCACGCAAAGGTCAGCGCTCAAACAAAGCTTAGGAATCAATATGCTCAAGAATAACTAAAATAAATCAATATAACATTGCGATGCAAGAGACCCTCTGGTCGACCGATATACTATTTTTATATCCAGTTCCACGTATGTCGTCACTTGCGGATAATATACATTATAAAATTAAAAAAAGATTATCATGCCTGTAAGGCATGACAATCTATTCTTTTCCGTACACAACCAGGATTTGGAATTTTAAAACTGATTACATTATATATATATATAATTTATATATACACATATATATATATC
>JANJGK010000014.1:16911810-16918692 GCA_039081455.1 Macrobrachium rosenbergii | reverse complement strand
CTTCAGTTCTATCGATTACTGATAGTCACGATAACACACACACAACACACACACACACACACACATATATATATATATATATATATATATATATATATATATATATATATATATATATATTATATATATATATAATTTACATATACATGTATATATATACAAATATATAAATATATATATATATATATATATATATATATATGTATGTATGGTTGTATGTATGTATAATTAACCTTCATTCCCATCGCTTGCTGGTATTCACGAGAACCTGTTAATGACAGAAATGCCTTGGTTATCATGCAGCTCATCCGTGCGAACAAGATGACGTCAAACTCATGACATTAACATACGCTATCGAGTTTGGAGTTTTATTATCATTCCCCCGTATGCATAACTGACGTCATTTCAACCAGGATTTACATTGTTTCACATTTCATTCTTTCGCAAGCAGCTATATATTTTGGCAGGACGTGGAGTTTCTTTCGGAACGGCCAGGTGGCACGAGCTGGCGTCGTTTGTATGTTTTTAAGAATCTACACCCTTGATAAGAAAATATGCAGTACGTACATACATACATACACAAACACCCACCCACACACACATATATATATATATATATATATATATATATATATATAATATAAATATAATATATATATATATATATATATCAATCAGTGTATCAGTCTATCTATCTGTCTGTGTATGTATATATATATATATATATATATATATATATATATATATATATATATATATATATATATATATATATATATATACAAACAGAGAGAGAGAGAGAGAGAGAGAGAGAGAGAGAGAGAGAGAGAGAGAGAGAGGCGAATAATAATAATAATAATAATAATAATAATAATAATAATAATAATAACAACAATAATAATAATAATATATTATCAATATTAATAATAATAATAATAATAACAATAACAGAGCAGCAGAATCAAACTAGTGCGGTTTTAACTCCTTCCCAAGAAACAGATAAATAAAAAAACTGATAAATATTGACACCTGAATGATAATTACAACAATAACCATAATAATAACCATGAAAAAACGCCATTGCTCCATTTTAACAGAACGGTAGAATTAAACTGATGCCGTTTTTATATTTCGGACTTTAACCCCACTTCCAAAAACAAAGATAAATAAACAAAAAACGGGGAATTGACAGACGAATATTAATAATAATAAAGAGAAATCTGTACTGTTCTATTTTCGTAGAGCAGAAGAATTCAACTAATGCTGTTTTCTAAACTCGGATTTCAACCCTATTTCCAAAAAGACCTTTTAATAAATATACAAAAAAAGTGTAAGCAGTGCTGGACGAGTAATAATAATAATAATAATAATAATAATAATAATAATAATAATAATAATAATAATAATAATAATAATAATAATAATAATGAGAAATCTGTATTGTTCTGTTCTGAGCAGCAGAATTAACCTAGTGCTCTTTTTCAAGTTTAGCGTTTCAACCCCCCCTTTCTAAAGAACTGGTTAATAAATACACAAATAAGCTATAAATATTGAGAGATGAATAATAATAATAATAATAATAATAATAATAATAATAATAATAATAAAATAATAATAATAAGGAGACATCTGTATTATTCTATTGTGGTAGAGCTGTACAGTTAAACTTCAGGTGTTGTCATGCTTCGGATTTTAGCCTCCTTTAGAATAAACTGATAAATAAATAGAGGTAAATAAAGAGAATAATAATAATTAGGAAGAGTTTGTATTGCTCTATTTTTGTAGAGCAGTAAAATTAAACTACAGCTGTTTTTAAGTTTTGGATTTTAATCATCTTTCCAAAAATTAGATAATTAAAGAAGTAGAGTCCAATCTGTTCTGATGGAAGCGTGTGGAATAATCTCTTTGGCTGACATTAAAAACAAGTAAAACATGGGCCGAAGTTTCTTCGGCGCAATCGAGTTTTCTGTACAGCCGCTACAGCGTATAATCAAGGTCACCGAAAACAGATCTATCTTTCGGTGGTCTCGGTATAATGCTGTATGAAACTGTGACAACGGCCCGGTGGCGGCCTATCCTATATCGTTGCCAGAAGCACGATCATGGCTAACTTTAACCTTAAATAAAATAAAAACTACTCAGGCTAGAGGGCTGCAATTTGGCATGTTTGATGACTGGAGGGTGGATGATCAACACACCAATTTGCAGCCCTCTAGCCTCAGCAGTTTTTTAGATCTGAGGGCGGACAGAAAAAGTGCGGACGGACAGACAAAGGCGGCACAATAGTTTTCTTTTACAGAAGATTAAAAAAGGAATTATTATTATTACAATTATTAATATCACCATTATTATTACTGGAATACCCACACCGTTGAAAATGATATTAACATAAAGAAGGGTCGAGACGGAAAGTCCCCGACCTCGGACCGAGGTGCCGTCATTCTGCATACTGATGCAAAGGCCATAGTTGAGAGAGGCTGGTACCGGGTTGGACGCATGCGAGGCTGAACGTGAAACTCATTACTTGTAGACCATCGTTGTTACAAGAAGAAATATGTGGATGCACGCCGTTTCTTCTTCTTCTTCTTCTTCTTCTTCTTCTTCTTCTTCTTATTATTATTATTATTATTATTATTATTATTATTATTATTATTATCATTTAAGAAAGAAACCCTGTTTCAAACGTGTCTTTTTAAGCAGAATGGCTGCATCACATAATCAATTATTATTATTATTATTATTATTATTATTATTATTATTATTATTATTATTATTATTATTATTATTATTATCTGAGAAGGAAGTAGACCCTCTTTTAAGAGTGACCTGTCGAGTAGCGTGGCTGCATCATTTGAGTTAATTTTATATTGTCTTCTCAATATTTCGTATAATTCTTTTCTCTTCCACGCAAATATCAGACAATAATCCGCCGGTGTTCATACCCTTGAAGAGAGAAATCCATCAGCAGCGTGTGTACAGAATTTCTCTATGCCAGAGTATGAACACTGGACAATTATTGTCCAATATTATCGTAGAAAATATATATATAATATATGAAAAATTGAGAAGATGCAATATAAAATTAACTTGAGTGATGGAGCCATCCTATTTAACAGATGATATTCAAAATAGACGCACATTTATGCAGAACAAGCCAATAGATCGTTATCCAGCTTAGCAAGTTTTCACAAAGTGCAAAATGAGTGTAAAATTGTTATGAATGTGAAGAACTGAGAAACTTTGTAAAACATAGAACCAAATGGTTAATAAACAAAGGCAGCCCCGTAGGGGGTAGTGGCGTCAGTGCACCTCATGGGGTGCACTGTAGGCATTATTGAAGGTTCTTTGCAGCGCCCCTTCATTCCTTTTTACTGTACCTCCATTCATATTATCTTTCTTCCATCTTGCTATCTACCATTTCCTAACAATTATTTCATAATGCAACTGTTACACCTTTCAAACCTTTTACTGTCAATTTCCTTTCCAGCGCTGAATGACCTCACAGGCCCCAATTCTTGGCCCGTGGCCTAAACTCTATATTCCATTCCATTCCAATAAACAAAGACAGAAACAGTACACAAACATATGAACACGTAAACTTGTACAGAGCGTTTCAGAAGTTGGACATAAGAGCAGCACAATGGTAACTAGGCATCTCAATGTAACATCAGCACCAACAAACGTTTTCATGCAAGTGTGGAAACCCTCTAGGACTGGGAAGTGTGACGTCACGTCACTCCCTTAATACATGCACAATTGTCAGGGTGGAAAGAAACACAGGAAGGAAGCGTCAGGGGAAATGTCACGCTGAAATGAAAGCGTGTTATGTAGGACAGAGCAGGATACGCGTTTTTTTATGGCCCAGGTCATCAATCCCTTTGATGTGAAGAATGAAAACACTAATTTACATCACTCTGGCTGAAATAGAAAGATCATGGGAACCTGATTATTTCCAGAAGCAAGAACGATATTGCAAAAAAAAAATGGTATATCAAAAGATGCATAAGTTCTGAATAAGACAAAATACCCGGAGTTGAGGGTAACAAACTATCGTTAAATATTGCTATTCAACATACACAACGTCACCTATGCTTAGCAAACCACAAAGCAGGATAGCAATAAGAGGTCATTTAAAATCTTAACTTTGTAGGGGTTCATTTCATAACCATCTAATTGTCATTATTCATGGATTTTTTTCCAGATATCTGTTGTTAAGGCTTGCAACCATTTAATGTCGCATTATGGCACAAACAAAAACTGCAGCAGGAATTGTATCATTTATATGCTATATTCTCTTATTTTCAAAATGAAAAATTACGTCACATATTCAACTGAAAACAACAAAGGCCACAGAATACGTCCTTGGGGGACAACAAATAAGATAGTCCTAGCAAAAGCAACAACGCTGCTCTGATCACTTTGAAACACACAGAGGGAATCGAATACAAGGACACCAACACCTATGTTCCAGAGTTTATAAATAACAGCTTTATGTTTAACCAAGTCAAAAGACCACATAAACCCGCTAACAAAATCGCCCTCGGATCCATTGTCAAGACTGCATTGGATGTAAATAGTAAGATCTAAAAGGGCATCACAAGCACTTGATTGTTTTCTCTGAGCAACTGGCAATCGAGAGTCAAGGCTCTAAATATAAGGGCTTAAATATTAGCTTTTCAGTAACGTCAGAGAATTATGGATTATGCGCATCGTGATACATTTTGACGTCTGGAAGATTATTTGATAAAATACTTCACTAAAATCTTTGAAAGAACAGGAAACCGTATCTGGATCTTCTTCCCTCAACTGTTTAGGTTGTGTAAAATCTTTATAAAGTTCCCTGAACGAAAAGCAGATTTGGTGAAAAGTGTCTCAAGATAACATAATTAAGAAGAACGTCATGTTTTGTCTTCAGGACTGATCAAGTTCCCATCATTAGCCAACATGGAAAAGAAAATATAGTCAAAACTCAACAAGTAAAATCTGTGCCGAAGTTTCTTCGGCGCAATCGAGTTTTCTGTACAGCGTATAATGCATTATGAAAACTCTCAGCCACGGCCCATGAAATTCTCAGCCGCGGCCCATGAAACGTTCAGCCACGGTCCCATGGTGGCATGTGTTGTTGGCACCTATAGCGGTGCCAGACGCACGATCATGGCTAACTTTAACCGCAAATAAAATCAAAACCACCGAGGCTAGAGGGCTACAATTTGGTATGTTTGATGATTGGAGGGTGGATGATCAACATACCAATTTGCAGCCCTCTAGCCTCAGTAGTTTTTAAGACCTGAGGGCGGACAGGAAAAGTGCGGACGGACAGACCACTAGCCACCTCAATAGTTTTATTTTACAGAAAACTTAAATTGGAGGATGCAATTTGATCCAACCAGATGACGCAAAGTTAACCCCCAAGGTATTACTTTCAAATTATAATCATAAATCCATCGCAGTAAACCTGTCACTGCTTACACCGCAGCAACTTTCTTCTAGGTTCACGTGGTCCACTCGTGATGCTCTCCTCTGCTGAATAATCAAATCAAGGTTGGTCATTAGTTTCTGGCAAGAGAATTCAGCCACAAAGTTTTTCAATCTGACGTACTGGTGATGTCTGGTTACTGAGATATAAATTACTGTGACACAATAAACTTACAGGCAACGGTCTCAAGAATACTGGAATGCAGAAATTAGGCCAAAAGGCCAAGCAATGGGACCTGTGAGGTCATTCAGCGCGGAAGGGGACACTGAGAGTAAAAGGTTTTAAAGATGTTAGAAGAGGGTGGAAAGTAAGATGGAAGAAAGAGAATATAAACGGAGGTACAGTAAAAGGAATGAAAGGGGGGTGCAGCTAGGTGCCGAAGGAACGCTGCGAAAAACCTCAAGTAATGCCTACAGTGCATCTCGTGAGGTGCATTGATGGCACTAGCCCCCCTACGGTCTCAAGAACAGCATAGAGGTCTATCAGGCTAGACGCAGCACATTATCAGAAATGTGGGAACTTGGGAAGGCTCTCTTAACACCTGGAGACCATCAGGAGATTGTTAAAATTCAAGAGTCGGCTGATTCCTAACGCCTAAGTCGAGAGAGCCTTCGTGCTAAGCACCGAAGTTACAGCGGACGAGAAAATGTATATTGGGGTCAAGTGATTTTACTTAATATACTTTTTCTACCAAGCAGTGAAGTTTAATAATTATTCTTAGGAATATGATATTTTGCAAATTCATGAAAGTTACGATATTTGATAAATATTGGGAAAAGTTTCACTGAAGTCACATTCGCGATATATATATATATATATATATATATATATATATATATATATATATATATATATATATATATATATATACATACTGTATATGTATATATATATATTATATATATATATATATATATATATATATAGTATATGTAACTCTTGTAATGAGGAAATGCGTGAAGGTCTGACATGCCTATGTGGCCTTCAAACGGCATAAAGGTAACTAAATTTAGAATCTAAGTTATCCAACAGTGGCTCAGAAACTCCAGAAAACAATGCCAACAAAACACAAAAGAAGAAATCTAAAGCAAAACAAGCGTCATCGATCTATTTACAATTCAACGCGCGGCATAGAATGTTCCACTCGACAAGAAAACCCACACATACACATAAACAAGGAGAGAGAGAGAGAGAGAGAGAGAGAGAGAGAGAGAGAGAGAGAGAGAGAGAGAGAGAGAGAGAACTCTAAGTGTCATCGCTCCGTCTATGCACCCATTTAACACGTGAAAGCATTACGAAAATACCCGGGTTTTAAAGTTATTTTTGTGACCGCCGTATCAAGATGACACCAAGTGTGGCAAACACCACCCCAGAAATATTCATCAACGTTTCGTGACGTCAGCGGA
>JANJGK010000014.1:16896810-16909310 GCA_039081455.1 Macrobrachium rosenbergii | reverse complement strand
ATATACATGTATGTGTGTATGTGGAGAGAGAGAGAGAGAGAGAGAGATAGAGAGAGAGATTTCTATTGTGTTTTCCGGTACAAGTTTATATTCATTTACCATAAATCTAGTTGGATTTTCTATTACTTCTTTGTAAGCAAATTACAGCTGTTGACGACATACGCATGTTTCAGCGGGTACAACAGCGGATATGTTGACAGAAGAATAACAGTTTTACCTAGCTACTGCTGTCTGTTGATGTAACAGACAAAAGGTTATTTCCCTTCGGGTTTTCCTCAGGGCATGACCAAATGAAATGTCGCATTTATGTAGTTTTCCGTTTTAAGAACATTACTCATCGTCATATTCGATCATATATATTCCAATCACACTATTCCTCTTTATTCCAGGAAGACGATATTGGGTAACTGTGACGGCAGGAGCCAACAGCGGTGACCTCAGCCCAGAGCAACATGGATGAAATCGAGAGTTCCCCGGAGAGACGAAACTCTCGCACCCGTAACCTTGATGAATGTTGCTCCGTGACGTCACACCCGTGCCCACCGCGTCACACACACGTCATCGCTGCCTCACCATTTCCATGGTGATTCAACCAATGGGATCGAGGGAATTATGAAGTCATGCCCCCAATCGAGTCATCCGCCGCTTACGGTCGTTGCGTCATCGACCGGGTCACACTTCAAGCTCAGGGGGAGGGGCGTGGCACCACTCGTTGCCCCCGCGAGGTCAATGATAGGGCTGGGTCATCCCCTGTCGAGGGAGGAACTCTGCGAATCGTGGATAGCATCAACCTTCAGCGGCGACCCCTCGAGAAATGCCGCCGATTCGTCTTCCGCCAACAACCGCGGAGTGGGACAATACCTCCACCAGCTGAACGCGCACCTGAAGAGAGTCAAGTTGGTGTCGTCGTGCCTTCGTAATTCGAGCAGACCGGGGAATCACGTCAAGTCCGCCAACGAGTTGCAACTTGAGGGTCTGCAGATTACAGGATTGCGACCCAAGAGAGGTCGAGGAGACTCGCGACGCTATTTTCCAAAAGAGGACAGCGAAAACAGGGCTCGCAGATACCTAGTGGAGGTAGACCAACACATAGGAGGGGGAGGGGGAGGAGGCGGAGGAGGAAGTGGGGGAGGTGTTGATCCCCTCCCGCCTTTCTTACCACGCCACAGAGAAGCCCTATGGGTAACCAAAAGCCGAGCCATAAAGGGCACTAACCCAATCACTCGTTTTAACAACCGACGCCCCGTGGATGCTCCGCGTGACCAGCAAAGATCCAAAGTACATCGAAATCGACCGGGGAAAATCGATCACCAATTAAGCAAACTCGGCGTCTCTTCCAATCGGCGAGATCGGTATTATAGCAGTTCCAGTCGACCGCCACCGAGCAGAGCAAATTCACATCCTAAGCAGATTGAAAAGAAGAAGAATTATTCAGAGAAAAATCCAGTGGAAAGTTCCCCTCCGACAGGAGAGATCCCCGTGATCACTGTAGAGGGCCTCCCACCGGAAAGTCCTCCTCTGATCTCCTCCCAGCAACAGTCATCGCCCATACAGAAAGAGGAGAAAGAAGAAGAAGAGGAAGAAGAGGAGGAGGAGGAGGAGGAGGAAAGGGAAGAGGAAACCCCAGGGAACGAAGGCACAGCTCATAGAGTCTGCGAAGGCAGGAATTCTGCTTCTGCCAAATTGGGGGGGAAGGAACCAAAGGCCATCTTCACAGTCACCGTTCGAGCAACGCAAACAACAGCATCAACCAGAATCACAATATTCTCAACTCGAGAACTCCAAAGAACCTTCCATCCTCTCTGGCACCCAGAAGTCAGATCTGTGGGCCATCAGTTCTGCGCACGTGTCGTTGACGACGGCGACGAAGGGGAACGCAGCAGCAGCAGCAGCCGCCCCCCTCCTCCCCCCGACCGCCCCTTCCCTAGGCCGCGCCACCTGCCGCCGCACGGCCCCATCGCGCAGCCTTCAGTTACTAACCGGTCGTCGCTACACTCAGAAGCAGCAGCAGCAGCAGCGGTCAGACGTCAGCAACGCCAGGTATATAGCGCAGCGCACTGGCATCGCTCCTCAGTCTACCGCCAAACCTCACAGTGGATACACGTACCCGCTACCTCCTGAAAGCAAGGCACTCGTAGTTCAGCAGTTCCAGCTAACTTTGCCTTTTGATCAAGTGTTCGTTCATTGTGAAGGAAGTGCTTACAATACTCAGTGTTTGTCGCCTGTCCCCCTCTGTGCGACTTCGGGTTCGTCACCGCCTCCTTCAGAAGGATCTTTGAGTAGTGACATCAGGCTGAGACCCCGCTCTCCACATCAAAAAGACATGGCCAACGAAACCGAAACACAACAGAACATGAACAACTCTCAGGTCAACGGCCAGGTCAAACACGTGAAGGGCTACAGGAAGAAAGGCCTCGTCAGCGAGAAGGTGCTGCTCGAGCGACTCTCCGACATGAGCATCGAGGACGACCTCCTCAATCCCGTCATCACCCTGAGCTCCGTCGAGGATGACGACGACTCCCCAATGGAAGAAGGATCCCCAAAGCCAGCCATGAAGGGAACCCTGAAGAAGTCCCTGTCCCTGGCGGTGCCCTCCCTCAACCTGGCCGAGGAACCCAAGAGACCGCCTCTCTAACTCTTCGAAGAAGCCCTTCCAAGGTTCCCCTGAGTCTCACAACAAGAGCCGCCCCTCCCCATTTGATCCTGAGAGGGATAACGATGGTGATGATATTTGTAGCACCTTCCTTGTTATTATTAATATCATTGTAATACACATCATCATTAACACACACCCACCTCTCCTGAGGCCACCGCCTACCTACCTGTAGGATTGAAGAACGCCCTTCCGATTCTGACGGCGACGCCTCTTGACTGCTGATTCTCCCGTCCCCTGCTGTAGCTGCGTCAGTAGAGGAATACAACTGCTGCTTGTTCGTCCTGCCGGTAGAGATATCAAGAGGCCGTTGGTAAGGAAGGTCAATTTTGCCTGGTAACAGGTGACTGGTGCTGGCCCGGAGGCACTTTTTCCGATGGGGCATGACCTCATTCATGCCCTCGCAAATTGGCAAAGGAAAATTGCGTGCTTGCATGAATTCGGTTACCGTTGTGTGAATCCGGATCAAGTTGTGATTATCTTAGACAAATAAGTTTTTTGCATATAAGACAACACGAGTTGAGCAGCTAATGTGAGAAGTATTGACAGACAGAAAAAAAAATTTTACAACTGCTTTAGTCTTTTAAGATATCACTCATGACAAACTTTTTCATACGTAATTTTTGGTTTCTCTTTTCTTTTTTTCGTATCATGTTTCATAGTTGGAAGAGCTAAAGGAAATTAGCATCATAGTAACTTGTGGTTCAAATGATATAAACCCAAAACTTGTCACTTGACTTTTTGGATGAATCATGTAATGAACGCCCTCCGTATACATATATATATATATACAGTATACATACATGCATCTGAATATACACCATTCATGTAGTCAAAAGTTCCTTTATAATTCATGTACATACATAGAGATTCATTTTCGACAAAGTTGTATAACTGTTTGAAAGTCGAAGTTTGTTGTACATACATACATACATAAATATGAATATAATATATATATAATATATATATACTTTGAACACTGAACCAAGTGCCCCATAACGAGGCCTAATATAACTGTATTTATTACCAAAGTTTTTGAGGCTTTCTTCAAGTATTTCCTTTTTGTTCTTTGCTGGAAAATAATAAAAAAAGGTACTTCCAGAGCTCTATTGTCATTAGATGTAAGCCTATGGCGATGTTATCTGAGCATTTATAATATTCATTTTTGCCTTTTATGTACATGGGCTATGACAGCCTCTTGTATTAACTGTACTGTGTTATCTTAAATTTATTAAATGGTAGATTTTATCATCATGCAGTAAATTACATTACAAAAAAAGCTAAAAAAAAAATACTGTAGTTGGATTGTTTCTATCTCAATAGGCATTTGATAAACAAACAAACCAGTTTATATGTTATTTATACTCGGGATACAAATGGGATATGTGTAAGTTTTGTAAAAATGATATTGTTAATAAATGAAATTTTTATGCAGTTTATCCATAACATTATGAATGAAATGTTAGTACATTCTCCGTCACTGTAAGATCGCAAGATTTGAAGCAACGGAGCAACAGATTTCAATGGAGGAAAAGGAAATGGAAGTCATTTGTATTTTGCTGTGTAAAATAGGGTGATTATGCCATCTGACATGATGCAAGACTAAGGTACGATGTATTGTACGATAGCTATCTCACAAGTACGATAATGAAAGCCTAAGGTACGATGTATTGTACGATAGCTATCACGCAAGTACGATAGTTAGGTTGCTCCGTAAGAAATAGTTAACCATATAGATAACTCTAAAAAGAAATAATGTCACTCAGGTGTCAATTTTCAATTTTAGTAATAACAACTGCATGGTAAATGAGAAAGAGCTTGTCTGAATACAAATGAAAGTTATCAACACTTTAATAAACTAATGTTAATGTCATCCGCGTCGCTCGGGATATCCGGTAAGACTTAACCACTTTTCGCTTAAGAAGAGAGACACCCGTCTTTCTCTCTTTCGAGAAATACCTGGAGAGGACAAGTAGCAACAGAGTCAATTGTCAGTCCTCCTTTCAATCAAATTTCCCTAAGGTTACTTGCAATAGTTGACGTGCATTTACAAGCTTCATACAATCACTAATCTCTTCACCCTTCTCCTTTTATCTCTCGTCTCCATCGCAATATTTCCTTCCAAGTCCCATTTATCGCTCCCTTTTAAATCAGTCATACCAGATATCTCTCTTGAAAGGCGGCTAGTTGCTTCAGGTAATCATATTACCTGGATTTTTGGTCTTTTGACATCGAAGCCACAGAGAAGACTTCGGTCCTTTGTCGATTTTTACTAGGTGTCTTGTAGACACGAGCAAGGGCCATTTCTTTGCTTAATCTGGAACTTCTTGCCTTAGGTCGAAGTGTGTATAACATGAAAGTTATTTACATCGTGACAAATATGTCTGTGTAACATGAAGTCATTCGCAGTGACGAACAACAAATATCCATGGCAAAGTCATTTACATTGTGACAAATGTACTTCTTTTTTTCTTTTTTTCTGTGTAGCATTCCAGAGCCCCTGACAACTGCTTGACATGCATAATAAGGGTGCGTTCAGTAGGAGGGAGAAGGGAAAGCAAAACCATTTCGGTATGTCCATCTTGATTATTTGTGGGTTGCCTAACGAGGCGCTATAAACTGTGAAGTAAGCGCCTCTTCGCAAAGGCTCTTTCTGGTCTATAGCTTTGAGGCTTTAGACTCATTCATAATTATTTGTTTCCTGAACTTTCCCATAAAAGAGCAATGTGCTCGAGCGAACTCCAGATTCCCATCCGGTGACCGTAAAGGCAATTGTAAAATAAGCAACTTTGTGTGAACCAGCTTTCCCGTTTGAGAGTTGGGTTTACTTTCTCTTGGTACTGACTGAAATCTGTGTTTTATCAGATGAGCCTGGTATACTAGTAACTAAACTACATGGCTAATTGTGTTTATGAACGAAGCCACTTGTATGTATAAGGCAACTGATGCTAAATACAATGTATTAGAGAGTATACGCATTATTTCACGGCCGCGCATTACAATGCGGCCTGTGCAAAAACTTGTATGCTGTTTTGTACTGAGTACGACGACTTTTCGCGTACGCGTATGATGATACATTGGAGTTGTGAAGATGGCGCTCTCCCTAATATCTCCTCGTATTTTTTACGTGGTTAGCAACTTTTGTGATGGTAGCTGGACTAGATAATACTCTCGGTTAGAATGGAGTTCTCAAACCGAATTCTGCTGCGGTGCCTCTGAGAGAGAGAGAGAGAGAGAGAGAGAGAGAGAATTATCTTATCTAATCTGCGTTTCGAAGTCGAAATCAGACGTCTTTTACCTCTCGTCAAATCCTCGTCTTTGCCAACCTTCAACGTTTGGTGACGTCAGTGACTTTTTCTTCCTCTTTCTTTTTATTTTTTCTCTCTCGCACTCCACTTGAGCTTCTCAGAGGCATCTTAGCTTCCATTTGACTTCCTCCTCTTACTCCTTTTTCCTCCTTCTCCTCCTCTTCCTCTTCTTCTTCCCCTTCAACTTGTTGTTGTTGTTGTTCTATTTAAAAGAGCCTGTCAGTCCGCTGTCTGCCCAGTGTTTTACATAATGTGCCACCCCAGATCTGCTTGGTCAGGGTCAAGCCTGTATTTAGACGGTAGTCTACTCGTCCTTTATTTTGGGAATTTTTCAAGCTACGTCTCTTAGCTCTGACGTATAATACTGTATTGTTATGAATATCATACTGTACTATACTCTTTATTATAAAAACGAGGGTCATTATTTTCAATGGTCTGTAACTGGTAGAGCGTCTATTTATTTCTGATATGTATTTTTTTTTTTTGTGGTTCAGACAAGGCATTTTTTGATAATCTTTTTGTCTCTGATGAAATGTGTGTCTGTCTGTCTGTCTGCTGACGCTTTCCATATCCGATTCCAATTTTAGCCTTTGTGGAGTCGCTGAGTAAGTCTTATTATTCCTTGCCAGTCTCTCGAACATGGAAGGAACACAAGGAAGGCGATCTCGTCAAAAAGAAACGTAACGTAGTGAAGGTCCAGAAAAAGGTTTAATCTTCCATTTTCCACCGCCACCTATTCCCCCCTCCCCCCCCAGTTCCAATTCCCTCAGCACCCCCCCCCCCCTCCCCCACGCGAAGTTTCCTGATCCAGAAATTCATCCATCCTCCCGTGGAAGATTCATCTCCATTAGCTATTAATTTCGCCCTTCCCTCACCCCCCCCCCCGTCCCCTAAATCGTCTTTACTTGGAAAGAACAAAAATGTATAAGAGAAGGTTTGTGGATGTACGTCTTATGATTATATGATAGAGAACCATGCAGAAAAGAAACATGAATGCCTCGATGAATTTTGTGGTGCCTCGGACAAAAATGCCAAGGCTGAGTGGAAGGGGTCAAAATTACTCGGAGCTGACTTGATTTTACTCCTCTGATAAAAACACATAAATAACTAATGAAATTTTAACCAAATACAGGAAAATACAGCAACATTAATTGCCCTCACAAAATCTGTGTAGACATTTTACCACTATTGCATCAGACCCATCCAACAGCCTGAACCATTTTTTTTTTCCGAGAGCAGCCTGACGTTGGCAATGAATACAACTTTTATTTTTACACAAAAAAAAATAAATGAAAGAAACTTTTCAGTTTGCGGTGAGTGGAAGTGTTTCCTTGCGCCAAAGTGGAGCAAAGGCGTATGCCAAGGGTTTTTTCTTACTGTAAACAAATAAAAAACATGAAAAAAATATAATAAAGTTAATAAATAAAAAATACATGGTTGTTTTTCTCATCACCTCCCCTTATTTTCTATTGGAGTTTAGTTATGATTTGATGACAAAAAAAAAGGCTAAAGAATAAAAAAATAATTCATACTACCAACTGAACTTAATCTAATGGTATTCGGGATATTTCCTGATCAATAAAACCACGTGCATGAAAGGATAAGAAATATAATGTTTTGTGCTATCACATCATCATGGCAAAGAGGTTGATAAACATGAGTGATGTGCAAAAATTCACCAACTGGAAAAGAAAAGCAATGTATGGGAGTATTGCAAAGCAAGTATATAAAGAAAGATGAATACATAATTTAAGAAAGGTTATACTAATGGTCTGGGAAGAGCAAAGAGGTTGATAAACATGAGAGAAATGCAAAAAATCACGAACGGGAAAAGAAAAGCAATGTATGGGAGTATTGCAAAGCACATATATAGCGAAAAGATGAATACATAATTTAAGAAAGGTTATAGGCCTACTAATGGTCTGGGAGGAGCACTTACATTTATGAAATTTATAATAAATAAAGGAGGTAAACTATTGGAATAACAGAATAAATTATATGTGAAGACGCACGACCTTGCATTTCACATCAGATAAAACAAGCGCAAAGAATTCACCTTCACTAAAACGAAAGTAATGGAGGTTTTCTCCACCCCTTTTAATCTTTCTTTCTTTCTTTCTTTCTTTTCCCCTCTCTCTTCTCCTTCTCCCCTCCATTTTCCCCTCCACGTAGTTGACAGCTGAAGTCACAAAAGGAAAAACCTTAGGTCCGCTTTCATGAATAACATGTTTCTGAATCCACGTTAATGAGGCGGTTCCTTTTGCGAGAGCCTTGATGTATTGATTACAAGCCAACTGCATCGCAATTGTGTGTAATACTCCTTAAAATCTATGTATGTGTATATATATATATATATATATATACATATATATATATATATATAATTTGAACTAAGATGAAAAATCTCTTTTCTCAGTATCGATGCATTGCAACAAAGACAAACATCCGCTTAGTTTTATTACCGAACAATAATATTCACTAGGCGCTGGAAAATTAACTATACTCGCTGTTTAACGGGAAAATCAATACTCACCAAATTATATGTAAATACAATGTAATGAAAAGTTAATACTCATCAGATATTGAGAGAGTAATAATATTCAGCATACGATCATTGTGATCACCATCATCATTAAAGAAATAAGGTCCAGTAATGCAATGATCATCATCATCATCATATCAAAAGCGTAAAGAAATCAGATCCAGTGGCAATATAATCATCAGTATCATATCAATAGCGAAAACAATTAAGATTCAGTAATACAAGCTAAACGATGGTAATCACATAACTGCGAGCAAACAAGGAGTGCACACACCAATCACAATAATTGCAGATTTAATAATTACAGATTAAGACCCTAATGACCTGCCAAGCCCCAAAACTCGAAGCCTCCTCCTATATGCCCTTAATTCTACATTCATTCACTCAGCTCATTCCCTCATTCATTATGCGGGGGGGGGGGGGGGAACTTAATCAATAAGGGGCCGCCGAGATAAGGCCTGGGGGGCGGGGGGGGAGAGGAAAGGAAAGGGGAAGGAGAAGGAAATAAAGGGGGAAGCTCGAATCGATAAAAATGCTGCATAGCAATCAAGAAGGGGTCAGCGCGGTATGACTTATACAATTTGGCGCGCCCGCCAGTTGCCGTTTTCTGTCGCTCTCTAATAATACGAAGAGGTTGGTCTGTGCATAACTAAAGGCAAATGAAGAATAGAATGGGGGAATAAGCAACGAAGAACAGAGGAATATGGAACAAAGAATAAGGGCATAAGGAACAGAGTAAAAGGGAATAAGCAACAAAGAATCTGGGAATAAGGAAAAGTGAATAAGGGAATAAGGAACAACGAATAAGGGAATAAGGAACAAAGTATAAGGGAATAAGCAACAGAGAATCTGGGAATAAAGAAACGTGAATAAGCGAATAAGGAACAAAGAATAAGGGCATAAGGAACAAAGTATAAGGGAATAGGCAACAAAGAATCTGGGAATAAGGAAAAATGAGTAAGCAAATAAGGAACAGAGAGTAAGGGAATAAGGAACAAAGAATAAGGGAATAAGCAACAAAGAACGAGGAAAACAAGGGCAAAGAATAAGAAAATAAAAAAAACAAAGAATAAGGAAATAAGAAGAAAAGAATAAGGAAATATGCAACAAAGAATAGAGGATCAAGGAACAAAGATTAAGGGAATCAGGACCAAGAGACGAAGATGAAGGATCTTTGAAGATGAGGAAAGAAAGTGGATAAGAATTGAATGAACAAAGAGAGCACTATTATTTTGGACTGTTGTGATGACAAAGGAAACACAATGCGGAGGGTAAGGAAATGTAAATAAGAGAAGGGAAAAGAAACGATAATTGAATAAAAAAAAGAATAAAACTTAATAAAAAAACACTGCTGTTTCCTCTGCAGTAAACAGAAGCAAATGATCGTGATTGCCAAATTTCAGTCGTCCTTTCAAAAAAGGAAGAAAAATTATCTCCAGAATATAAACAAAGGCTAAAGAGTTTCAGGTTCCCTAATCCGGTCACGCAGATGTGACGAACAAAATAAAAAAAATGCATGAATGATGTAAATTACGATTAATTACACGCAGGCTTTTGAGGCTAAAACTTGAAAAAAGGGCGATAAAAATTAAGGGATTTTTGTTTGGGAAAATGCCAAATAACACGGTATAAGGCATAATTAGCAAAGTTGAAAATAATGAAGATCTGTAAATATGAACAGTTTCCCCATAATGAAAAATAATTAATATAGCGCTCCTGTGGATAATAGACGAGGTGCATAATTTAATTGTAACATACAATAACAATTTGCGTTCTGTTCTTTAACATTACAGTATAACGAAACAAGAGTAATTCAAATAATGACAATTTCAACAATGCAAGATATCCTCACTGGTGGAGGTGATAACTAAATTTGCAATATTAAAAAAATATCTAAATAGACAATAGGTCGATATAATTTAACTGTAGTAACAAAAATAATGTGAGTTCTATCCATTACTGTATGACAAAACAAAAGTAATTCAAATATCAACAATGCATGATATATTCACTGGTGGAGGTGATAACTAAATTTGCAAAATAAAAAAATCTAAATGGAAAATAGGTCAATATAATTCAATTGTAACAAAAATAATTTGAGCTCTGTCCATTACTGTATGACAAAATAAAAGTAATTCAAATAATAATATCAACAATGCAAGATATCCTGCAATGCAATACAAAAAAATATTTAAATAGACGATAGGTCAATTTAATTCAATTGTAACATAAAAGCCATTTGATTTCTATCTATTGCTCTCTGACAAAATCAAAATAATACAAATAATAATATCAACAAAGCATGATATCCTCACTGGTGAAGGTGATAACTAAATTTGCAAAATAAAACAAAAAATATCTAAACAGACAATAGGTCAATAAAATTTAATTGTAACATGAAAATAATTTGAGTTCCATCCATTGCTGTATAACATTAATAAAAGTAATTCAAATAATGACAATGTAAATAACGCATGATATCCTCACTGGTGGAGGTGATAACTAAATTTGCAATATAAAAAACGTATCTAAATGGACAAGAGGTCAATATAATTCAATTGTAACATAAAAACCATCTGATTTCTATCCATTGCCATATTACAAAATAAAAGTAATTCAAATAGTAACTATATCAACAATGCATGATATCCCACTGGTGGAGGTGATAACTAAATTTGCAAAATAAAACAAAAAATATCTCAATAGACAATAGGCCAATATAATGTAATTGTATCAAAAATAATGTAAGTTCTATCCATTACTGTATGACAAAACAAAAGTAATCCAAATGACAACAATATCAACAACGCATGATATCTCACTGGTGGAGGTGATAACTAAATTTGCAAATTAAAACAAAAAATATCTATATAGACAATAATTTAATTGTAACAAAAATAATGTAAGTTCTATCCATTACCGTATGACAAAAAAAAGTTAGGTATACTTTAGTTTAACCAGACCACTGAGCTGATTAACAGCAAAATAAAAGTATTTCAAATACCGACAATATCAACATTACATGATGCCCTCACTGGCGGGTGGAGAGGTGATAAGTAAATTTCCAAAATACAACAAAAAAGAATATTAATACCGACAGATAAAAGCAACTGCGCAGAGGAGAGGTACAGCAGGATTTTGCTGTTTGCAAGCGTAGCCGATTATTAACGGTAGTTAATGGCTGGAGGGGGTGGGGTTGGGGTGAGGGAAGGCAACACGAGGTCTTGAATGGATTTAACAGTAAATGGAGGTGTACGTTCGTACGTACGCACGCTTGTCAGTCAGATCCTACACTGGGTTCTCTGTGGTGCCTTTGGGAGCATTATTATCAGTGTATTGTTATGAAGATGAATGGTCACATGTTGTGGGAGCTTTGGTGCGAAGTTATTATGTTTGAATAAGTCTTCTCTGAGGAAAATCAGCATAAAAGGATTATGATAAATGATAAATACAACTATATATGTAATTACATACATATATACATAGTTTTACACACACACACTGTATATATGTATATATATACATATATATATACAGTAGATATACAGACATATATGCATATCTGTGTATATATATACATAATATATATATGTATATATGTATGTAGGTGTGTGTAACTATGTATATATACATGATATATATATCTGTATATATATATGTATATATATATATATATATATATGAGTAAACATGTTCACGTACCGTGGAAGCCTTGTCATGAAAATATTAGATTCGCAAATGACTTCTCAGAGGACAATCTGTGAAAAGAATAACAATTAAAGGATAAATAAAACCATATATATATGTATATAAGCATACAGGAAAATAAAACTGCTAAATTGTGTACCTTGGTCTATTCTTTACCTCAGATATGATTCGAACTGTAACAGTGAGCAATAAAAAAAGCAAAAAAAAAAAAATAAAAAAAAAAATAAACAAATGACGGTAATATCCAAATACGCAGTTTCCCATCATAAAAATCAGGTCGCCGCACCAA
>JANJGK010000014.1:16889310-16894310 GCA_039081455.1 Macrobrachium rosenbergii | reverse complement strand
TATAAAGGGACGCAAGAGCGCAACCACTGTCAATATCCTCTCTGACCAACTTAGTCAACGATGATCCTCTAGTACAGGAAACTACAAGAACATCAAATGATTCATAAAGTTACATAGAAGACTCATCAATATAACCTCCCTCACTTCCTAGCATCATTAAGACGGTATTTTTCCGGAAGAACCTCTTCTAACGCATCTTGTAAACCCTTGATACCAAACTCTCGTCCTTCATTCTCTCCACGTGACCAAACCGTATCAAAGGACACTACCTTCGTGTCTTATTCTTTCAGTGTATTTTTACTGAGACAATTCACCTAGCATTTTTTTCTCTCATACTTATTCGACATTTTCTTGCCATAAAGGAGAGCTGGCTCAACACTCTACCATGCAGAGATCCTGCTACCTTTCTAGTTTCACCTGTTTTACGACTCACTTCTTCTAACATGATCCGTACACTTACTCCTAAATGCCTGCATAAATAAAACACTGTCATCCTTCCGTAATCCTTATTAACATTTTTTGTGTGTATAAACGTATGTATGTATGTATGTACTTATGTATGTATGCATATATGTATGTTTGTATGTATATAGAAACTGTATTAAAAAGATTGCTTTTATAAATCGAACTTTAAGCATCATAATTTTGGTCATATGTACAACTAATTATATCTTCTTGGTAATAAATTTCATGATCAAAAAATTTTTTGCAGAAAGCCGAAATGATTCGCATCGGGCTGTTTCTGATTAAGCAAATCCCGTCCCCCCCCCACTCTTCACCCGTTTAGATCCCCCCCCGCCGCCCCCCCCCTCTCTCTCTCTCTCTCCCCCGTATTCTAATTGACAAAACTCTACGGTATCACAACATTAAAATACAGGGCTCCTCAAACCTACCAATATATTTTATTTTCCAGAATGGCGTAATGATATTAAGCGATGCAGAACCTACTGTGTTTATTTTAAATAAATTCTGTAACTATTTTAAATAAATTCTGTAACCTCGTACGACCATTCCCAGCCAGAAAAGAGGGCATGAAAATAAAAACATTAAACGTGGGTTGTAAAATAAAAACCAGGTTAAAAGTGAATTCTGCCGATTTAGTAATTAAACCCAGAGTCTTTTCGGTAAATACAAGAGATTAATTGCAACTTTAGACAATTTCTCGTACTGATTTTTTGCAAGAGGACAAATTAGAGCGTACTGATTTTTTGCAAGAGGACAAATTAGAGAGGGAGACCACTTGATAATGTAAATTTATTTATAAATATGACTTTCTGTTGATTATTTAATTTTCAAATGGGGACCATTTTCTCAAAACATAAATAACTAAAATAAAACATTTTGTATAGAAATCAAATGATAAAGCTTTAAAAATGCGCCTTCACCAAAGATTAAAAAGTCAGCTGCGTTCTAGTTCCTCCCACAGCCATGAATGAACCGGTTCAGTATCAGCCTTCCTAATCAATAAACCTATTCACCGACTGAAACTTAAAAAAAAAAAAAAGGGGGGTGGGGGGGGGGCCGTTGGCCAAGAGAGAAACTGTCACGACAAAACGGATATGTGAACGGCGCGGTTACGAGACAACTTCCTAGGAAGGAATCCCTCGCACGGAGGGGAACCCTAGCGCCGAGACGCCCCCACATCCGGTTAAAACCGGCTCGGATTGCCTTTGCCGCGTGAAAATAACGGTGTCGTCTTCGGGTATACCGGGGGATATACTAGCGAGTCATTTGCCTTCTATTGGAAGCTTTCGTTGCGTCATGGTAATTCTCCTGTTACGTATTATTATTATATAATTATTATTATTATCATTATTCAAAAGATGAACCTTATACATACAGAACAAGCCTACAGAGGCCATTGACTTAAAACTTAAGCATCCAAAGAATATGGTGTTCATTTGATAGAAATAACAAAAGGCAATAGGAAATACCGAAAGAAGAGATCACTCATTAGAAAATAGAAAAAAAATTAACAAATGATTAACTAAAGGATGTAATTAAATTACAAAATACAAGAACTGCTTTAGAGTAATAATGCAATGCATCTTCGAACGTCAGTTTCTTAATTACGCATTTACAAGCGTTATTCGGTAATGATGGTACGTGACTGGCTGCCAATAAAAAAAAAAAGTAAACTTGTCTCGTGATCCATTAATGACGTGTTCTCTATGCGGGGTCAAGACCAAGTGATTTTTTCGTAACTACGTCTGCCTGTTTCCGGATTATCAGTCACAAGTTTAATCTGAACCACTCACATTATTCTTAGATGGAGAGTATGTCCGTGCATGTGCGAAACCTCACGTCCTTGTAAGGTAAAAAGAAAGTATATGTTCGCTTACCAGCAGATTATATGAAGAGATGCTGCATTACAAATCCGAGGACATTTTTAACGGGTCGTGGTCATGTAGAAATCGACCCACAGAAGTTCGTATAGAGAATCGATCTCGATTAGGATTGATTGAAAACCAATTATTTGATATTATCACTTTCTCGTGATCTTAAATGGCAAAATAAAGTTGGCAGTAGTATGTATGTACCAGTATATTGCTATATACAGGAAGCTTTCGCCAACTTGATCAGTTGGCCTCTTCAGTCAGAATAAACATAGAAATAATAATACATTTAGAACAACATCTTTAAGTATAGCTTAGTTTAACCAGACCACTGAGCTGATTAACAGCTCTCCTAAATTAAGTATACCTTAGTTTAACCAGACCACTGAGTTGATTAACAGCTCTCCTAGGCCTGGCCCGAAGGATTAGACTTATTTTACGTGGCTAAGAACCAACTGGTTACCTAGCACCGGGACCTACAGCTTATTGTGGAATCCGAACCACATTATAGCGAGAAATGAATTTCTATCACCAGAAATAAATTCCTCTAATTCTTCATTGGCCGGTCGGAGACTCGAACGCGGGCCCACCAGAGTGCTAGCCGAGAACGATATCGACCCGTCCAACGAGAAACTAGGACAACATCTTTGAATTATCATGACAACATCACCGATGAACTAACTGTCCTGCTAATGACTGGTTTTCGGCCTCAAGGCGACTAACATTGACTGACTAAATGACTGACTGATTGAAAAACTGGCTAACTTGATTGAATGATACACAGTTTTTAAATGGCAGACTTAATGACAAATTGATTATTCACTGACTGAATTAGTATTCAACTGATCGATTACCTTGCATTGTGACTGGCTGGATGATTGAACAACGGAGTTCGTTAGTGATTTGTTAGTGATTAACACAAAATTAGTAAACGAACGAAAGTTAACTGACCTGGTGTATTTACTGAGTAATTAACTGAAAGCCTTACTAGTTAACTAGTTTACTGCCTAAGTAATTTAACGACTGTCTTAAGAGATTCACTGATTAATCGAATGAATGAGAAATTTGCTGAATAACTGGAAGTGATTGCTGACTGTATGATTAATCTTAACTTTGTAACTGAATGCTTATTAAGAAGTTCGCTAAAAGGGTGTTTGTATACCTAAAATACTTTTATAAAGAATGAGTGAAACTGATTAACTAGTTGCTTAAATGACTGGGAAAACCTGGATTTTAAGATTTTTAATGATGAAGTTCCATCACATTCATGACCTCAAAGTAATTCCTGTTTGTCTGAAAACAGTGACAAAATACTTCGAATATCAATAAAAATAAAAAGTTAAGTGAAATCCTGCAGGCTGAATATCAAAGGGTGTAAATCTGACAAAAGCTGCCATTTTAATAAGTTATTGAAAATTCACTAACATACGGTGCCTGAGAAAACCAAAAACCTAAAATACAAGAACTCAGCTTCTGATAAAACTTGTCAGAAGTTCAGACAATTAAAATTATTCAAAAACAGACAAACTGAGTCATTTCATTATTATTATTATTATTATTAGTATTATTATTATTATTATTATTATTATTATTATTATTATTATTATTATTCAGTAGATGAAACCTATTCATACGGAACAAGCCCACGGGGGCCACTGACTTGAAATTCAAGCTTCCAAATAATATGGTGCTCAGTAGGAAGAATTAAGAGGGAGTAAAGTGAAATATAAGTAGAAGAGATCCCACTCATCAAAAATAAAAAAGTAAACAAGTTAATTAATAGATAAATAGATAAAAAAGTACTAAAATGCATTTAGTCTCCAAGGAAGTAGGTACTAAACAGTTGAAAGCTGAGTGGCCGACCAATCAAACCCCGTCAATTAAGTCTTTGTTCGTTTCATTTTACCGATGGATTTTGTCGGCCCGGCTTTCCTTCCAAGTCGGCAGTTGTTTTTTTCTATTGTGTCTACTGTTTCTGCTTGTCGGTCAACTCTCTCTATCTCTCTCTCTCTCTTTATATATATATATATATATATATATATATATGTATGTATGTATGTATGTATGTATGTATAAATATATCTGAATATATGTATATATACACACATACATATGCCTATATGATAATACGATAATTTATATATATATATTTAGCCAAGGCCACAGGAAAAATAAAAGAAGGAGTACCAAGCGCTTTCGTGTTCTTTCAACACACGAAAGCGCTTGGTACTCCTTTTATTTTTTTCTGTGGCCTTGGCTAAATATATTGTCACGCGCTTTTAAGTGACATAGAAGCATATATATATATATATATATATATATGTATATATATATATATACATATATATATATATATATATATATACACATACTACATACATACTGTATATATATTCATATGTGAATAAACACAAATTGTATAGATGAAACCTACTTTACTGCTCTCTATTTTTTCTACAAACAACACATGCCTAAACGCTAATTTACGTAACATAACATCACCTACTTCGAAAAAGCAAGAAGTCCAGAGAACCAACAGCCTGAATAAAAAAAGTCGCATAAAACCAAAAGTTAGCCCAGCACGACACCACTACAGCTGATTGAAAATTGATCCTCTAAATCGTTCCGCGTAAATAAGCGAAAGTATCTAAAATCGATGCCGAA
>JANJGK010000014.1:16883453-16889210 GCA_039081455.1 Macrobrachium rosenbergii | reverse complement strand
CGTGAACTAGGTGAAGGGGGAACCTAAAGAAGAAGCGGACAAATAAGAATAATAAAGAGCACTGAAAAAATAAACAGAAAACAACTGAAGGCGTTAACTGCGACATAACTTCAGGAGGTTATTGTACGGTACCGCCGTCAGCAGAGAGCGGTTCTCCACGGGGCTTAACCTTTACAACGCCAGATCGTCCTAAATGATTCATGTATTGTGAAGCCCAGCGAATTTCGAAAAAGCAGGAAATCCCTCGATGAAACGAAGCGCTGAGAAGTTTAAGAACGCGAACAAGGTTAACCATTCCTTAAGACATTAATTTTGAGCAACGCGGTTGCGAAGAGCAAATCTTTGTGGTTCGATCTCCCGATCTCCCATATTGGATCGTGACCTCCTTGCAGTGACATTGTGTTTCACCTTTAAAGTGGGTAGTCGGAGTGAGTAAGAGCCAGCTTGGGAGACCTGGTGGTGGTGGGACGCCTACAGAGAGACCAGGATAGTTCTGAAAAATTAATGGGTTTAATAAAGGGAAAGGTTTTTGGGGCGAAGGTGGTAGATAAACGGTGACGGAGAGCTGAGCAAAAAATCTTAGGAGAGTACGGAGAGAGAGGAGAGAGAGAGAGAGAGAGAGAGAGAGAGAGAGGGAGAGAGAGAGAGAGAGAGAGAGAGAGAGAGAGTCTGTTTTTATATAGCTATTTAAATATTACAGGCTTAATTATTTAGTGTAATAAGTTTATTTTTTATTTTACAAAATTATTCAAAGCTGATTTATCGAAGATAAGTCACTAGTAATTTCCAATGACAACACGAAGAAAAAGAAGTATGGAGAAGAGGAGAGAGAGAGAGAGAGAGAGAGAGAGAGAGAGAGAGAGAGAGAGAGAGAGTGAGAGAGAGAGAGAGAGAGAAGCGAGAGAGAGAGAAGAGAGAGAGATTTTTCTACGATATAGGTGTCCGAATAGCGTTTTTATATATAGAAATTAATGACAAAATATGGCTTTTTGAAGCTTCATTCATGGCAGATTATAATAAGAATTCAGGATAGTACAGGGCTTACCTCACTGAATGTCCTCAGTGTTGTCTGATTTTACAGAATTATGTCAATACAGATTTATCGAAGATAAGTCACTTTACGATGTTCCAATAACAAGAATGAAGAAAAGGGAAAGGGAAACCCAATAAATAAAAAATAATCGAAAAGAAATAACAGTCAAAAGGTGGAGAAGTCGTTCTGAAGGTCTGAAGTAGGTCACACTTCAGCTGTAAATCAGCCACATATTGGTCCAACGGTGCCCTTTTTGGAAGCCTATTATAATAACTCTCTCCCTCTTTTTCTTCTTTAACCCAACGACGAAAAAAAAAAGAGAAAGACTAAAGACTAGAGAAGTCTTAAGTATAAGTTATGTTCAAAGGCTTCTCTTGGGAGGTACCAAAAGGAAGCGGAAAACACACATACACATATACACACGCATATGCAGAGAACATTAAAGCTTCTGATACACAGAACTAAAGAGCGGCGATGGATTGATTGCCTTTTAGGTAAAATTTATGAAGTTTATTTACCAACAACGTCAGGAACAAGAACATCAACCCCAGCATTTTATAATAATAATAGTCATGATAATGATATTGTCGCCCGTGTCTTAACGCCTCAACTGACAGTGGTTTACGTTTACCCTTTACAGTATCTAGAAGTACCTACTACTGTAAGATGATCATACTCTGATCTATAATGTTAGGTAAAGATTCCTCATATATATATATATATATATATATATATATATATATACTATATAGTATATATATATATATATATATATATATATATATACACAGTACAGTATATATACAGTATATATGTATTATATATAATTATATAACCCCTTGCAAAGTCTAAGCAGTGAAATATGTACATGACAGTTAGATGACTTTGGTGGTCCAAACCCCTGGTTAAAAATCCATGCGGCAAGTAAACACCTTCTGGCGCCATTACTTGTTATGTGATGATGGTGTCTAGTAATATATAAAGATATATATATATATATACTATATAGTATATATATATATATAATATAGTATATATATATATACTATATATATGATACTATATATATATACTATATATATATTTAGTTGTATTCTTCTCAATCACGAAGATAAATATTAGCGATGCACTCCACAATGAAGATGAAGGAGAAACCAGAGGAAAAGGAAATAGAGTTCTTAATTTGTCCCAACAGTTTCGCCCTCCATCAGGCCTCTTCCGGGGAACTTTATATATATATATATATATATATAGTATATATATATATATATAGTATATAAATATATATATATATAGTATATATATATGATATATATATATAGTATGTATATATAGGTATATACTATATATATATATATCTATATATATCTATATATGTATATATTATATATATATATGTGTTGTGTGTGTGTGTGTGTGTGTGTGCCCCCGCGCATGACTCATTTTCAGCACCGGTATCCTTGCAGAGCAAAACTTTATTTACAAGTTCTATCAAAAACTTTCAAATATCATTTGAAGAAGAATGGCCATAACCTTCGAATCCTAGCTTCCCCACAGCTGTCGAGGCGAACTCTGGAAACCAGTACATTAATCCATCACGGGGACGAGCGAACAAACTCTCTCTCTCTCTCTCTCTCTCTCTCTCTATGTCATCCCTCTGGCGTCTCAAACATAGCAGCATTCAATTTATATGCAAAATCCTATATTCCTGTTCAGACTGAACAAATGGAGTGCCGATTTCGTTACGCGAATAAATTTACTTTTATGAGACTCAGTTGATATTTTTGGAGCCATTTTTAGCAGCGCTGAATTGGTTATGTCGATAATTTCGTTTGGTGGAATGATATATTTATATTTGATTGCGACGCCCGTTGCCTGATGAAGGGGAAATGGATACTGATGTTTTATTCTTTAACTGCTGGCAAATTTACGACATCTTTGCCGGATTTCAGTGCGTTAGTTTATCATTCATTTTCGAAAATGCTCTTAACTGAAGCTGTCACTAAGTTGTTCGTAATTATACATATACAAAATTACCTCCCTCTAAGATGAACAATGACTCGGTGGTTATAAGATATTAGATGGATTACAGATGCTACATATAGCGAGTTAGTAACTTCAATGAATTTTGAGCAAGACGTCCGTTACAACGGACGACATAGAAAAGAGAAAATGACTTTGAGAGTACACATAACGAAACACACAAGTGCACATAAGGATAAACACTCACTGATTCCCTATTCGCTAACGGTTTCTAAGAATAAGGGAAGAAAAACTATACAGTCTACTTAAAAACAAATAATTTGCCTACGGTTTCAATAACAATTTCTTAAATATTCTGTAATTACAGAAACATAGGTTATACCTGCAAACAAGTTAGAAATAGTAATACAATGCAAAACGCACACAAAATACACACACACACACTAACACCTGAGGCAATCACTAACAAAACACACACAAACACACGTACACACTAACACCTGAGGCAATTACTAACAAAATACAGCACACGCACGCACGCACGCACGCACACACACACACACCCACACAGACACACGCTCCACACACCATTAAACACACTCTTCCAGAATAAGCAGAGAAAATCTCAGGTGTTTCATAGCTTTGGGAAGAAGAGTTTTTAAAGCGGAAGAGATGAAGACGGGGGGTTGAATGGCCTGATATATAATTCATCGCCAATCGAGGCCACTGGAGGGAGGAGGGGTTGGAGTATGGGGGGGGGAAGCTGGGGAAGGGGAAGAGGGGGGGTTAGGTAGGTGAGAGTGTCATCAGTTCACAGTCTCTAGAAATCGAAGAGAAATTAAGACGAATGGCGGTCGGGTGCTGGTTTCTTCAGCTGGAAGGAGAGAGTGGTGGGTGGGGTTGGCTGAGGGTGGGGGAAAGGATTGGTTTATAGGTGGGATTGGGACAGGGATAAAATGAGGAACGTTGAGGGATTGGATAGAGGATGGGTGAAGGACCGGGTGCTGGCTTCTTTAGCTGGGTGAAGAGTGGTGGGTGGGATTCAGTTATTAGGAACGTTGAGGGATTGGATAGGAGATGGGTGAAGGGATTAGTATTACGTGGACTGGGTCTAGGACGGAGAAGTAAGGATGAATGAAGGCGGGGTGGGTGAGATTTAGTCAACAGAGAAGGAGGAGTGAATTTTCTAAGGGCGCAGTAAAAAAAATGAGTGCGATTTTAATTACGGATTATCATTTACTCATTTTCTTGCTTTATGGATTTTAGAAACTTAGATTCCTGTATAGATAAAAGAATACAGAATTTAGGACAAAGGCCAAGCGCTGGGACCTATGAGGTCATTCAGCGCTGAAACGGAAATTGTGAGTAAGAAGGTTCGAAAGGTGTAACAGGAGGAAAACCTTGCACTTACACTTCGAATAAATTGTTAGGAGAGGATGGAAAAAAAAAAAGATGGAAGAAAGAGAATATGGACGGAGGTACAGTAAAAGGAAATGAAAGAGGTTGCAGCTAGGGCCGAAGGGACTCTGCAAAGAACCTTAAGTAATACCTACAGTGCACCACGTGAGGTGCACTGATAGCACTATTCCCCTTACGGGGAGATTCCTGTATATCATAACATTCAGTAAACAGGGAGTTAGATTCCTGGACTACAGTGCCACTGGATTTCATTACTAATAGATTATTTAGCTGTTAGGTAATTAGGTTTCCAGGCTCTTAGAACATTAGCGTCATCAGGAAATTGTGTTAGCAGATTATAATGTTAAGTAATTACGCAGTTGAAATCTCAGCTTACTAAAAATTATCTATGTGTAAATTATTTATACTATTATTTATAATAGTCTGAAATCTCAGTTTACTGCAAATAATATTAAATCTACTCCACTTCCAGTCTAATACCTCATCCTTAAACATTCATATTTCCTTCTACATGAACATCAGAATGAAATTAAATCCTGAAATGTATATACAGGAATATACAAGACTACGAATTTGAAATTACATGAACAAATTAAGCACCATGAATAATTCGCATCTTTATGTCAGAAGCATCCAAAATTTTTTCTTTTTTTTTCATCCAGGCAGAATTTTGTCTCCTGGTACTCTGAGTTCAAAATAAGCTGGAATGTCATCTTGAAGCACACAGCTGTGGTTAATTATACATTTTGCACCTTGTCTATATACACACACACACACACACGCATATATATATGTGTGTGTGTGTGCGTGTTTGGGTAAGTATACGTATGTATGCATGTATATATATATATATATCATATATATATATATATATATATATATATATATATATATATATTTATTTGTAAATATTTATATACATATTTATGTGTGCGTGCGTGTTTGTGCTTCTTGGTACGTATTTCTATATACACCATGTTTTCCTCGTTTCCTCAAACAGAAGCTTTCTTTTGGACGAAGATTAATAAGAAGTCAACGACACTTAAGGCTTCTTTCATATTCGTGATTGTATATGTATATGTATGTTTTATGTGTGTGTGAGTGAGTGTGTAGATAGCAACAAAAGAATAAGAAGAAAAACATTAAGAAATAGCTGAGGTACTTTTTCAAACCAGAGTTATCGTATTAGACTTCACCATTTCTTGACAATTAACAGATATTGGCACGAGCAATGATGGAAGAACGCTATGGTTTTCACAGGCCATTGCCAATCTGATGAAGACAAACGCATTCACCTTCGTGACCTACTCCCGAGGGAGAGA
>JANJGK010000014.1:16873453-16878453 GCA_039081455.1 Macrobrachium rosenbergii | reverse complement strand
TGGTTGGGGGGTGGGTGATCAACATACCAATTTGCAGCCCTCTAGCCTCAGTGGTTTCTAAGATCTGAGGGCGGACAGAAAGAAAGTGCGGACTTACAGACAAAGCTGGCGCAACAGTTTTCTTTTCAGAAAACTAAAAGAAGTGGAAATATCGATGCTATGAAAACTAAGATAGACTGATTCGACTGCTAAATATCAAACCTCAAGAAGGAAAGTTTTATACCGATTACTTATTCGATATATGATGACTAGAGGTTACTGATGCATTGAATACGTCTACTTATGTGCAAGTACACAGACCATCTAAACTGTAAAGACTATATGATGTTCATAGCCGTAGTCTCTTGCTTATCAAGAAGATTCCGTCATCATTCTCCGTATCTCTAAGGATGATAACGATTACACATACATATATATAGATACAGTATATATATGCCTATGTATAGACTATACATATATATATATGTATATACAGATATATAGTTATATATATATGCCTATGCATATACTATACATATATATGTATATATAAAATATATATACATATATATATATATAAATATATGTATACATATATACTCGTATATACATACACACATATATATATATATATATATATATATATATATATATAGAGAGAGAGAGAGAGAGAGAGAGAGAGAGAGAGAGAGAGAGAGAGAGAGAGAGAGAGAGGGAGAGAGAGAGATGCATTTATACACAGACAGACAGACAGACAGATAGACAGTATGTGTGCGTGTGTGTGTATTTATTTTGTTTTCATGAAAAAATTGCACTAGACGTTTAAGAATACAGGAAAAATCTCCATTTACACGGACAAAGAGATATCTCATGTCGAAATCGACTCGTTGGAGATTTAACGAAGGTGAATAGTGTAGAAGGTAAGCTCGCTGATGGCGATTAAAAATCTGAAAGATGAGGGTGAAGCTTATGTTAAATTAAGACGGGAGAAATAACTTTTTCCCGTGATAACAAGTCTCACACAAGGGTTTGTGTTTATAAGCAAGTTTACTGTTTTCATCAATGGAATAAAGAAAGAAGTCTGGAAAACTCCAGGACAGAAGGCTGTATGATAAGGTGTTAGCTGGTGATAGCGACGAGAAACTCAGGTGACTGGTGACAATCTGAAAGTGATGAGGTTGAAAATATATGCCAGCCAGAGGAACTTTATGACAGGAAATGAGTAGATGAAATGGAACAATGAATAGTGCCACTGAGAATGGTAAAAGAACAGACGCGGTTGATTTTCAGAGTATTCGGAACTCAATATAACGGATCCTGGTAGGGTGAAACAACACGTAAATCACAAAATTCGTGAAGCAAGAAAGGTGAGAGGATCTCTGCAAAAGATTAAGATTTGGAAGGGAAGAGGCGGGTCCATAAAAAACAAACATGGGAAAATTATGGGATTGTTAAGGAGACTCCTTCATGGGAGTGGAGTCCGGATGTCAAATGTGAATGTGAAAAATGGTGGGAACTAAGGAAGTCGGCCTTTTTTTATTTTATTTATCTATTTATTATTTTTTTTTTTATTTTTGCAGTAAACCTAGCCTACTTCTTAAAAGCGTGAGAAGAGTATAAGACGGAGCAGCTCCGTTTTTCTCTGGAGCCACCCCCACAGGAGAAGCAGCACGGCGTTCACTGCACCGCTAGTTTGATTTTATGAAATTTAGGTTGTCAAGCCAAGCACCGGGGCACTTTCGGCCATCCAGAGATTAAGACAGTGAAAAGGGGGAGCTGCCGTGACTGGACAGAGATCTGGGAAATAGAGGAATGAAGCGCAAGGATCTAAGGATCGAGGTAGGAGAAACACCCACAGTTACACCAAGAAGTAAGAGAGATGGTGGACAACAAAACAAAAAAGGAAGAGTAAAAAGCTAAGTAAAAAGTAGGCGCAGCTATACAGGGACCAAATAGACGCTGCAAACACCCTTTAGTGCTGCCTACAGTCCACCATGTAAGGTGCAGTGATGTTTAGGAATTGGAAGGGTGACGTACCAATTCACTGTGTTCCCAAAAAACAAGTTCTGCGAACGGAGGGGTTACAGCTTCTGGAGCCACTCTTAAAGCAAATGGCTCACACTGTGTGTGTGTGTGTGTGTGTGTGTGTGTGTGTGTGTGTGTGTATGTGTGTGTGTATACATATATAAAAATATATATATACATACATACATACATATATATATATATATATATATATATATATATATATATATATATATATATATATATATATGTTACACACATATATTATACATATATATATATATATATTATACATATTTATATATACATATATATATGTATGTGTCTGTGTGCAAGTATGTACAATGTATATCACAATTCATCATACATTCATAACCCACACAGTAACTTTGATGTGCTCGTCCCCCCAACAGATCATCAGCACAAAGAGAAAGTTCCTTGGGAGTCTGAGGGCTATTGAGCTTCCTTTCCCCGAGGCAAAACGGCCTCATCAGTGACCTTAGACACTCGACTGCCGGTAAGCAGCGGACAAGTCGGTCAAGAAGTTTCTAAAAATACCCCGAGAGAGCTCTCCAGGCTATTTATAGATTTCGTTAAAAATTGCTGTTGTTTTCGTCCCGCTCGAAGCAAGTTACGAAATTACCGATGTTCGAAGAAGTTTCCAGAGAAGTTTGATTAACGTAAGGCGTTTAGGATGCCTGGATTATTAAGTAGGATATGATGGAGGTTAAGTACTGAAGTATGGCCTTAGTATAATCAACATATAAGTTATTGCATGAAAATGATAACAAGGCGTTCTAAAGAATATCTCTTCAAAATTGCACAGCAAAATTCAACAGGCTTTATCAATCTTTGAGTTCAGTCAACTCTACATTTTTTTCCTTCCTCTACATTTGCTGAATCGTTTGAACAGCATCATTTTGGAATCGTTTAAACCGCATCATTTTGGAATCATTTGAACCGGATCACTTTGGAATTGTTTAACAGTATCATTTTGGAATCATTTAAACCGCATCATTTTGGAATCGTTTGAACTGCATCATTTTGGAATTGTTTAAACCGCATCATTTTGGAATCATTTGAACTGCATTATTTTGGGATCATTTAACAGCATCATTCTAAAATCATTTAAACCGCATCAATTTGGAATCAACTAACCCGCATCATTTTGGAATCAATTAAACCGCATCATTTTGGAATCATTTAAACCGCATCATTTTGGAATCATTTAAACCGCATCATTTTGGAATCATTTAAACCACATCAATTTGGAATCAACTGAACTGCATCATTTTGGAATCAATTAAACCGCATCATTTTGAATCAATTAAACCGCATAATTTTGGAATCAATTAAACCGCATCATTTTGAATCAATTAAACCGCATCATTTTGAATCAATTAAACCGCATCATTTTGAATCAATTAAACCGCATCATTTTGAATCAATTAAACCGCATCATTTTGGAATCAATTAAACTGCATCATTTTGGAATCAACTAAACCGCAGCATTTTAGAATCAATTAAACCGCACCATTTTGGAATCATCTGAACCGTTCATTTTGGAATAATTTAAACCACACCATTTTGGAATCAGTTATACTGCACCATTTTGGAATCATTTGAACAGCATCATTTTGGCATCATTTAAACCGCATTATTTTTTAATCGTTTAAAGCGCATCATTTTGGAATCCTTTAAACCGCATCATTTTGGTATCATCTGAACCGCATCATTTTGGAATAATTTAACAGCATTATTTTGGAATCATTTAAACCGCATCATTTTGGAATCAATTAAACCGCATCATTTGAGAGTCAGTTTTAACACATTTCTGAGCTTGATTTGGGTAGATGTGACTGTCACTGTCTCTGCTCCACCACTAAAAAAAACAAATGTATTGTCTGTAAAGATCTTACTTGTTTAAAGAAGGGGGTTCGACGCAAGCAAACAAACTCTTTAGGGAATAATAAACTTTGTTGAAAGTTTTGCCCTATTAACCGATGAAAGCATCGTCTTTTGAATTATGTAGCAAGTAACTGGAAGCACAAAGGAGTTCTACACTTTAGTATACTCATATAGAAGGTGGGGGATGTAGAAATGAGCTGTTTGCGTAACATACGCGGCGTAAGAAGTGATAAGGGGCAGAATCCTAGAGATAAGTATAAATGGTACAAAGGTTCAACAAAACATCTTGAGATGGCTCGGTCTTGTGGATAGCACGGGCGATTATAGGCTGATATAAGGAGTGTTGTATAATTTAGAAGTGCCATGATAAAGGTGGAGAGGAAGACTTAGAAAGGGCGGACAAAGGGCGTGATAGAGGAGTTGGAAAGAGCATAAGTGCGTATAAGGTGGGGCGTTGAATGCCTCAGCGCGTGTGTGTGTAGGAAGGTATGACACTGCTGATGATCCTATTTGTGTAGATGTATGAAACTCCCACCATTGTGGACACATTTTACTGCACAGGGGATTCATCCATGATTCGGCAATTAAAGTATGGATGTGGCAGTGATCGATATGCTGTCTCTTTGTATCCAACCCTTGTTATGGGAAAGTATCAGTTATATATATATATATATATATATATATATATATATATATATATATATATATATATATATATATATATGAATTTATAGTAATATCTATTTCTTTTTTTATAAGTATCATCCCGATAAACACAGGGTCTTAACCGAAAGGTGAATTATTGTGGCTTATAAATTCATAATTCATGTAACCTTGGTTATGGGTCTACGATACGGATTTCTCTACTCATGAAGAAATATATCAAAATACATATATGTATTGTTTCAAGATGCATAAATAATAGTGTATCAATAAGAAGCTAATATACACCTAATTGAAGAACCTCACTGTATGTATCTCTCTTTCTCTTTCTCTCAATAACGTTTTATCCATTTGAAATGAAAAGAGTAAAAATTGATGGGAGTCTCCTGTTACAAGCTGTACAGGACTCTCCCTCTCTCTCTCTC
>JANJGK010000014.1:16858453-16870953 GCA_039081455.1 Macrobrachium rosenbergii | reverse complement strand
GTCCAAATTTATTTACTTACATACTTACATACATACATACATACATACATACACACACACACACACATATATATATATATAATATATATATATATATAATATATATATATATATATATATATATATAAAGTAAATAAATTTAGAACATTCAGATATTAGGTATATATATATATATATATATATATATATATATATATATATATATATATATATATATATATATATACTTCAAGAAGAATCAGCAGCAAGCGATGACCTATTATATGTATACATATATATATTATATATATACATGTATATATTTATATATATAATTGTATATACATATATCATATATAATCTATATATATATATATATATATATATATATATATATATATATATATATCATATATAATCTATATATATATATATATATATATATATATATATATATATATATATCATATATAATCTATATATGTATATATATGCACACATACACATACGAATCTGGGAACTCTCTCCATCATGACTTTTTAAGCATACAGACAACTATGAAATTATATATATATACATATATATATGTGTGTGTTTGTGTATAAACGCAAACATGCAAGATACTCTCTTGATCTCTATTCTTCCTTTTATTTTTTTTATTTTTCGTTCCTGTGAAGTGGTCGCTTTCCCGAACGTCCTCGAAATTCGTGACGAGTAGCATTGATCTGGGTAATGCAATATTCACTCCTACAATTCATACTTATATTTGCGGTTTTATCGTACTGCGGTATAGCACGGCAGCTTATGGAAAGGTCATTCTTTGTTGAGTAACAAATGCGAGAGATTTCATTCAAAATCCACCAATAAGGAAGCAATTCACTTCACGATTTAATCCTTCCTCTTGATTTAAAACTAATGTGACCTGTTTTGTATAACAAAGACGATCGACGGAGACGATACGAACAATGGAAAATATCAAAATCATCTTTAAATTATACTGTCATTTTAATTTTCCAATTGCTTCATTTCTCCTTTATAAGGAAAGAGGAAAAAATACAAGCAGTCGTGCAAAGTCTACAGAAAATTGAAATAGAAAGATTATTAATTTCAAATTATAGGGAAACTCAGCCACTACTTTTAGTCCAAAGTCGCTGTTTGGGGACAATGAAAATAATAAAAAAAAAAATATAAATATATATATATATATATATATATATATATATATATATATATATATATATATATATATATATATATATATATATATATATATATATATATATATTTTACTTCCAAGAATCTTTTTAAAGTGACCAAATGGTGCGTCTTACCCCAACGCCAGTACTCGTAAGCCATCGTCACCCAGTCTTGACCAAATGTCAAAGGTCATTTGCCCATTACAGTTCAGTTTCATGAAAGAGCATGAGACCTCATTCAAGATTTCTCTTGAATCAAATCAGTGTTGTGCATGGCACCTTACTCTTATTTTTTTCTTCCCTCTGTCTCTTTCTCTGGTAATAACACAAACACACACACATACATACATATACATATGTATATATAAATGTATGCATGTATATGTATATATATATATATATATCATATAAGTATATATACATATATATATATATATATATATATATATATATATATATGTAGAATGTATATATGTATATGTATATATATATATATATATATATATATATATATATATATATATATATATATATAGAGAGAGAGAGAGAGAGAGAGAGAGAGAGAGAGAGAGAGAGAGAGAGTGAGAGAGAGAGAGTGAGAGAGAGCAACGCTAGATCATCTACCCAAAACTGATTTCTTTTTCATTGCAAAAAATCCTTTGATACAGATGAGTGACACTAAAAATCCACCCCCGAACAATTCAATGACTATGGCCAGAAATGCAAGATGAAAAGCAAAATGATTATCGAATATTTTTTTAGGGGAGGAGAAACCGTCGGCCGACCTCAAAAGTAGAAAGACCAATTCTCATAAAGAATTTGAAGAGAAGAAGAAGTATCAACAACGAAATGAAATGGCCGACAAAACTATGACAAAACTGATATGTCTATACAACCAGCAGAAGAGGTAAAGATCTAGATGAAGAAAAACGATAGTCTTAGCGTTCACGCAACCAAATAAACTTCTACGGAGGAGGTAGATGTTACGATTTTTTTAGGTAGTTGCATATCGCTCGATTCAACAGTTACAAGGTAAGTGAACTAGTGACCTACTTCCTGTAATTTAGTACCAGCATTTTCTGATTAAAAAATGGTTGCTGGATAAACAGTGAAAATAAATCTGTATAAAGTGTACATATGTATAGACTTAATGTGGTCAAGGGCGTGAACCAATATACGCATCATAAAAGGAGAATGCATATGCATAATGAATCTTTATGTAAAGCCACGAGAACAGTTTTCAAATGAACCATGCACGAGACAGACTTACTTCAATTGCCGTACTGGAATACCCACACTAGTCGCCTCCAAGCATACTATACCTTCAGGCTTAACTCAAAAAAGAATCAAGTTAGAAGGAGAGATTTTGCGAATAAAAATAAAACAAAATAAGGAAACTGCCTTATTAAATTCTATAGTCATCTCGTGATGACCAAAGTTTACTCAATGTGATTCCTCAAACTGGCACAATCAAAGATGCCTTCTTTTCAGAACAAAGGAAATAATTATTTCAAGTATTTCAGTGAAATTTAATCGAACGAATTCCTTAAGGCAGCCATATAATTGTTAGTGAAGCGGATAAAGGGACTGAAGTCTACTCGACGTACTCTCCGCTCAAGTTATACCATATATGTACACCCAGTCAATTTATTCCTTTTAGGGAGTAAGTAAGCTACCTTTGTTTAACCAGACCACTGAGCTGATTAACAGCTCTCCTAGGGCTGGCCCGAAGGATTAGATTTATTTTACGTGGCTAAGAACCAATTGATTACCTAGCAACGGGACCTGCAGCTTATTGTGGAATCCGAAACACATTATAGCGAGAAATGAGTTTCTATCACCAGAAATAAATTCCTCTAATTCTTCATTGGCCGGCCGGAGGCTCGACCGTGGACCCAGCAGAGTGCTACCGCGAACTATACCGACTCGTCCAACGAGGAACTCCCTTTTAGGGAGAACCATGTTCTCAGCGCAGAAAGTAACTGAAGAATATATCTGAGTTACTCTGTTAAATAGAAAGATAGAATATAGACTTTAGGCCAATGGCCATGCGCTGGAACCTATGAGGTCATTCAGCGCTGAAACAGAAATTGAATGTAAAAAGTTTGAAAGGTGTAATAAGAGGAAAACCCCGCAGCTGCACCATGAATCAATTGTTAGGTGAGGGATAAGGAAAGTAAGATGGAAGAAAGAGAATATGAACGTAGGTACAGTAAAAGGAATGAAAGGGGTTGCAGCTCGGGGCCGAAGGGATGCTGCGAAAAACCTCAGGTAATTTTATTACGCCTACAGTGCACCGCATGAGGTGCACTGACGGCACTACCCAGCTAAGGGGTACTCTGTTAAATAGGTACTCACTCCGCATACACCAAACCGACCTGCAAATACCTTTCAAGGGAGGTCATATTTGTCCCTGGGGAGCGTAGTTAGGCGTTCATGGTAAAAGCAGCCACATTAATTTGTCAGTGCAGAAAACGACTGAAGAAAGGAGAAGATAAAAGATAAAAATTCTTATCCACAGGCACAAGAGTGATAGAAAGGACGGTCGAAGGCCCCTTCCTTCAAGATGACATCTTGTCTCCCTCCACACCTGACTAATATAAGTTATGTTTTTGTAAGCCTAGTGATATCGGGGTCTTCATTAACACTCGGAATAGAGATTATATACGTCCTAGATTGCCAGTATCTTGTGTGAGTAATGTACAAATGCAACATGAACACGAACACGTGTAACTCTAAATAACCTTGAATTGTACAAGGTATGTGTGTGTGAGTGTGTTTGTGTCCACTGGACGAGTACAGAGAGAGAGAGAGAGAGAGAGAGAGAGGGAGAGGAACGCGACTAGACTTAAATGTTTTGCTAAAACGTGAAGATTACCCAATAAATAAATACATAAATCAGAGAATTTACGTTACATATATATATATAAATATATATATATATATATATATATAATATATATATAAATATAAATATATGCATATATTTATATATATGCTGTATATATATACATACGAACATACAGACGCACATATATATATATATATATACATATATAATACATACTCGTATATGTGTATGCATATGTATATATATATATATATATATACACATATATATATATATATATATATACACATATATATATATATATATATATCAGAAAGAGAAGGGGGAATTCATCCATTAAAAAAGCGAAGCACAAAGCAAACTGTAAGCAAAAACACTCGCCGGGTATAATCACGCGAACATTAAGACGCGAAATTACGACGCGAAAAAAAAACAATAGGGAAGAGAACGCTCCAAAGGGAAGTTCAAAAGAAAGAAGAAAAAAATAATGAGGTTCTGTGCCAAGGTTCACTTCCGCTCCTTTGCCGAGACTGAGTCTGGACAAAGGGTTACTTTGTCTCTTGCCTTTCTTTGCCCATTGTTTGTTGGTACAGCAGTCGATGGAGGGGATCAGTGCCTGATGCTTCTAAATGAACTGAGGTACAGCAGGAACTGCCAAACATTTTTTTTCATATTCGCGAAATGAACAAAGGAAGACGTCTAGTGAATATTTTATAATATCAGTGTTATGATCATAAAATATTATTATAAAATAAATCATCATTATTAAAATATAAGATACTATTTATTATTATTATTATTATTATTATTATTATTATTATTATTATTATTATTATTATTATTATTATTATTATTATTATTATTAAAATAGTTGTACCAGACTACTGAGCTGATTATCATCTCTCACAGGCCTGGCCCGAAGAATTGGCTTTTACTTCTATATTTTATTTATATTTTGTCGATTACAATTTCACAAAAAAACTTTACAACTGGATTAATATTTTATACCATCAAAAGATATTTATGACAACACGTATGTTTTCGTGTCTCATGTAGACAATCTCTTATTTTATAGTAACAAAGGACATTAGTGACAAAAACCTGAATGTTTTCATCTATCATCTAGAAAAACTTAGCTTTTCGTTTTTTCATATCTTACATAAATAAATTTTGTTCTTTCATGAATAAACGATGTACATAACAGACTTTTACGACATGAATAATTTTATATTTCATGAGAATGAATTTAAGTTTACTAAAAGAAATACAAGATTAATTCTTAGAAGATTAGTTCCATAAAAAGGTGAATGAGAGGTATTAATAAATGCTACGGAGACAACGGTAATTCCGCTGCACTTTAGTGTGAATTCATGCATAGCAGAGGGAACATTTTTATAATCATATGCAGTAGCGTGTATTCAATTTAAGTACGACAAAAATTACAACAAGGTAACGCTTTTTAGGGAAGATAGGGGAATAGCTTTTGTTCGTGGATAACTTTGGATTAAAACTGATTCGATGGAAACGGGTACAAAATGAGACAAAAGGAGAATTATCTCTATGAGCTAAAAAGGTACGTTCTTGATCTAACGTTGAGGGATGAACTTAGCACAATACTCTTGTTTTTCTCTGGCAACACCCTTAATTACGAAAACGGCAAAACGGTGAATGAATACTCACACAACACACACACATACACATGCATATATATATATATTATATATATACTGTATTATATATATATATATATATTATATATATGTATATATATATATATATATACACATACACATATACAAATATAAATATATATATATATATATATATATAGAGGTTTGCGTGTGCGTGTATGTATGACTGCGTGTGGTTCTATTACTGTCTATATTCATACTATTTCAAAGATAGCAGTTTTTTTACATTCAATTTTGATGACTAGACAACTGAGTGCTACATCATTGATTATCTATCAGTTCAAAGTACATGCATAAAATGCAATTCTTATATTCTAACGCCAGAAATATCTTTTCTACGAATGGATATTTCATTCCAGTGGGCGATCTACTCTCTCTCTCTCTCTCTCTCTCTCTCTCTCTCTCTTTGTTTTTCTTAATTTGAAAGGAACAGAGGCAGACTACAGCATCTCAGGAGCATAATAACCTTTAAAAAAAATGACTTTGGTGTCAGTTTTTTTCACCACTGCTTTGACATCGCTGTCAGAAGCCATGTCATTGCATACTTGCCCGTGTCCCATGCTTCTTAGCCCACTTCTCAGAAGAGAGACACGTGTAATAACTGCCAAGAAGAATTTTCTTTTCATTACATATTACCTCGTAGGGCAACAATGATACTTTACCCAGGTCATTTTCTTTACCTCAGAACAGGATATACAATTTAGGCCAAAGGCCAAGCGCTGGGACCTATGAGGTCATTCAGCGTTGGAAAGGAAAATTGACAGTAAAGGAGGTTTGAAAGGTATAACAGGAGGAAAACCTCGCAGTTGCACTTCCAAAAAATTGTTAGGAGAGGGTGGAAAGTAAGACAGAAGAAAGAGAATATTAACGGAGGTACAGTAAAGGAATGAAAGGGGCAGCAGAAGGGGCCGAAGGGACGCTGTAAAGACCCTTAGTAATATCAAATAATGTAGACACCGTATTGGCATTTATGTAGCTAGGAATGAGTCATTCAACTGGGGCAGTGGTTCTTGACCTTTTTTCAGTGCCCGTACCCCTTGATGTCTCTGAAAATGTTCTCGTACCCCCTTCCGATATAAATACAATACAAATATATGAAAATGGTTTGTGATACAAACCTTGCTGCGAAATTATTAAATGTATTCAATTATTGAACAAAGGTACTATTTTTTTATTTCAAACGAAAAGTGTCAATTAGTAGGATACAATGAAAGCACATTGTAACAGTAATTATGAGTAATACAGCACTAACTTTAAAAAAAGTATTTGAGACAATTACAGTAAGACAAAAATTAGGAAAAATATGTTTTACTTTCTCATGGTAATTATGTACCACTGCACTGGCTATCACGTCTCGTACCACCCAGGTTTAAGGTTTTGTACCCCTTGAGGGTACAGGTACCCCAGGTCAAGAACCACTGAACTAGGGGACCTAATTAATATGATTCCAAGACATTTGTACATAAAAGAATGAAAAGAAAAATAATCAAAGCCTGACTCCCATAACACAGGAAACTTACGCTGAAAGCACGATGCATCACGCAGTTCAGGGACCCACTGGTTAAACCGAAAACCGAAGCATATAACGTAACAGAGTAGCTTCCGTCGAATTTAAAAGATGGCTAGAAAAATGAACATTTCCTTATTATATGGAACACAGAATTTTGGCCCAAGGCCAAGTGCTGGGACATATGAGGTCATTCAGCGCTGAAACGGAAATTGATGGTCGAAAGGTTTGAAAGGTGTAACAGGAGGAAAACCTCTCACTTGCACCATGAAACAATTGTTAGGAGAGGGTGGAAAGTAAGATGGAAGAAAAAGAATATGAATGAAGGTACAGTAAAAGGAATGAAAGGGGCTGCAGCTAGGGGTCGAAGGGACGCTGCAAAGAACCTTAAATAATGCCTGCAGTGCACCGCATGAGGTGCACTGACGACACTACCCCCTTACTGGGAACGGATTCCTAATTATCCTGCTTTCCTGCTCGATTTCCCAGAACCAATCTAGTGCGATAGCACGGCGTATATGATATCGGCGGGTCAATAAACAAGTATGCTAAGTCTACCTGACTGACAGCATTTTGCAAATGTTTTATTGTATTCCTTTGTATACAGGATGAATTAAGTACCCAGAGGTAGGCCGTGTGTATTTTTCTAGGCCTTGTAATTCATAATTCAATTCATATTCAGACAAACACACAAACACACACGCACACACACACACACATATATATATATATATATATATAGATATATATATATATATATATATATTTATATATATATATATATATATATATAAATATATATATATAATATATATAAATATATATAATATATATATATATATATATATACGTGAGTGCATGTATATATGCATATATATAAATATATGTAAATATTTATTTATGTATACAGAGAGAGAGAGAGAGAGAGAGAGAACTTTATGGTGTCCTTTTTAACACTGCAAGATCAACCATTCTGTTTCTCTCTCTTATTAACAAAATAAATATGGAAAACACGCATTAATAACATTTCTGCTAAACTGTAAACTAAAATTAAATTGAAAAAAATGTGACTACATTAAATAAAAGCGACGCTATTCAAGGCACACTACCGATTTCAGTTCCCATTCCGTCACAGCGTCAATAATAAGGTCATTATCTTTATAGCACGGTTGAAACACGATCCTTTTTAGGGCGATGAACTTAATTGAGACCATAAACGGCGATGGATCAATACAGTTTCGGTATCTTAGCAACTTCACCTCCGTTCTGGGTTCGCGGATTCACTTCAACTGCTTCGGAAGGTTAACGATATTGTCTCATCTCATTCTACAGATATTACTGTGAGCCGTGTTCTCTGGGGCTAGCTCCGTTCACTCATCAGACACTAGTCTCACTAGACAGTCAAGAAATCCTGTGTTTATTCTACATTTATTATTTCGAACAGCGTTTATTCTACAGAGATCACCCTGAGCAGTGGTCTTCCTAGCTATCCTGTTTATTATTCATAATTGCTGTGAGTGGAGTGGGTCTCATGGGCTAGTCTGTTTATTTATTACATACTAATCAGAGCACATTCTGAGAGCTTCTCTGCTTATTCCACATTATTATTCTAAGCAGCGTTCTGAGCAGTGCTTTTTCTACACACATTACAGTGAGCAGTGGTCTATCTGACTTCTCTGTTTATTCTTCAGATATTACTGTGAGTGGGCTCTCAAGGGCTAGTCTGTTGTTCATTACATACTAATCGAAGTAGACACTCAAGAGATTCCCTGTTTATTCTACAATTATTACGCTAAGCAGCGTTTATTCTAGAGATTACAGTAAGCAGTGGTTTCCTAGCTTTTCTTTTTACTCTACAGATATACTGCGAGCTGTATTCTCATGAGTTCTCTGTTTGTTTAACGGATACGAATCTGAGCAGACTTTCAAGAGGTGGTCTTTTTACTCTTCATCTATTATTCTAAGCAGCGTTGATCCTACAGAGAATTACTGTGAGGCGTAGTCTTCCGAGTTTCTCTGTTTATTCTTCATATTTTACTGTGAGTAGGTTCTCAAGAGCTCCTCATTTTTCTGTCGATATCAGGTCAGCGCATTGTGCGCGTCGGGTTTTTCTCATTCCTAAAATATCACGCGTAAGCATAAAAGTGAGAGTCGACCATTCCTTTATACACATTCGCCGTGTCTCTCTATGCTGTATGTCCATCTTGGTAAGTTTTATTGTGAAAATTACTCCTGCTCTAATAATCAAATATATAAATAAAGGCGTACTTGAAATCATACTTGAATATCTGTCAATAACTCATGAGATCCCCCCATTTTGGGTGGTACACAACTGGTAAATAAATATTAGAAATAAATGGATAGAGAAAAAATATGTAAACTAATAATCGAAAACACCAACTAATAAACAAACAGGAAGTGTAGATAAAAGTAGATAAATCAATCGTTAAAGGTAGAAAGCGTTCTTTATTTATGCTAATACTTTGAACTTACACGATACTTATATACAATGAGCAGGTAGGTTCAACGAATCTGCAACTAGCCTCATATCCGTTGAAACTTTCGTGAGTTGGCCCCTTGCGTGGAATGTGTGGAGACCATTTTGCACGCGAATGCCTACGGTATTTTTCAGTGCGTTATACACCTTTTAGCGTGCATGTCTGGAAAACTTTGAATAAGAAGCATGTATAAAACGCTTGACAACTGTGCCAACGCATAAATATCTTTTGGAGTACGTTTGTGACACACTTAATTTATTAATTTATTTCGGTAACAACTACAGTTGCACTGGACAGCACCTGAAGGTTGCCATCAAAGCATGACTGAATCTACATTTTTCTTCAGCAAAGGTTGATATGTATATGTATATGTATGTATATATATATATATATATATATATGTATATATATACAGAGTATATGTATATATATATACATATATATATATATATATATTATATTATATATATATATATATGTATATATATACAGAGTATATGTATATATATATACATATATAATATATATATATATATTATATATATATATATATATAGAGAGAGAGAGAGAGAGAGAGAGAGAGAGGACATTTAACATTTATTGTCCCAAAAGCTAACTGACATTGTCTTTGGCGAATAATACCAGCGCTATCATATATCAAATATTCATCGATAATAACTGACTGCACCACACCTCTCTTAACACTGCTGCGATGCTATTTTTGGTGTATCGCTGAATTATTTTCTAGTGTGCTAAATATGCAGTACAACATAAGAGGAATCAGTACAAACGAGGATTACGCCACTTGAATACAATCCTAGAATATTTAGATAAGCGATCGATCAGCTGATTCTATACTGAAAGGGAATGTCGCCACTTATAACTTATAATTTTGAAAGAGGATAAAACGGATACTAAATTATTTCACCTGACAAGGTACATACGTAAAAAATACTATACAATTTACTTCAAACTGATATCTAGTGATCTGAACAAGTCGATTTACTTTGTATGCATTTCAGAAACAGAAACAAGACATAGTTCTGTATTAAGAAATATACTTTTGACATACTAATCAATTGTTGGAATTGGAATTGGAATTAGAGTTTAGGCCAAAGGCCAAGCACTGGGACCTATGAGGTCATTCAGCGCTGAAACGGAAACTGACAGTTAAAAGGTTTGTAAGGTGTAAACAGGAGGAAAACCTCGCAGTGGCACTATGGATCAACTGTTAGGAGAAGGTGGAAAGTACGATGGAAGAGAATATAAAAAGAGGTACAGTAAAAGGAACAAAAGGGGTTGCAGCTAGGTGCCGAAGGCACGCTGCAAAGACCTTATGTAATGCCTACAGTGCATAGAATGAGGTGCACTGACGGCACTAAGCCCCCTACGTGGTAATAAATCAATAATTAGGTAGCTTTTAGACATATTAATGGATACCAAGTGATGCAAACGATTTGACTAAACCTGTGCATATTATAATAAAAAAAAATGAAGAAATGAAGGAGGAAGAATGTAAACTGAATAAGGAAGATGCAGTAACCTAACTTCCCTGGAGAGGAAGAGAGGAAGTACGCTGAAGGTCAAGCGTTGGACAACCTTGGGGATGGGTAGGGTGGGGCGGAGGGCAGAGAAAATTAGGGGGACCCTGTGCGAGCCATTGTGATGTCGCAGGGAAACTTATAAGCGTCCTTAGTATGCAAAGCAGATGGGAAATACCAAATCGATGCCTTAGGTTCGAACCAGAGAGGTGCCGTCTATGCCGAGGAATGCTCGCTGAACCAATCACGTACGCCAGATTCGCTGACGTCACCTCGTCATCTCTTCGCTCATTGGCGGGCGAGACTGAGGTGCGTTCACTGGCATGAATTCCCGTGGAAATCCGAAAACAATGAACGGTTCTAATCAACGCACCATTAACGGCGTTCGCCGGTAATGCGGAAACGCTACGCATGACCAGCTTCGACAAATGGTTGTTAGGAGCGATTTTTACGAGGAAAGGGTCTCCGCTGAGTTCGCTAAGAATTTTTTTTTTGCGCTGAGCTATCTAAGCTTTTTTTTCGCGCTGAGTTCGCTATTTTTTTTTTTTTTTTTTTTTTTTTGCTGAGTTCGCTAAGGTTTTTTTTTGCGCTGAATTCGCTAAAGTGTTTTTATGCTGAGTTTGTCAAGATTTTTTTTTTACACTGAGTTCGCTAAGGTTTTTTTTTTTTTGCTCCGAGTTCGCTAAGTTTTTTTTTTTTTTGCGCTGAGTTCTCTAACATTTTTTTTTTTTTTTTTTTGCTGAGTTCGCTAACTAGATTAGGGTTTTTGATCCCGCAACATTTATTTCGTTTTCGGAATAAAAATTTATGTTTCCGAATGGTGGATTTTATGGCCCATGTTTGACTGATATGAAGATTGGTCGGCGTTTTGTCTCGAAATTCATTATATGCACAGATAAGTTGGAGGTCGAAGTTCAAGTCAGGCCAGCATTTGCCTTCAGAATTCGAAATCCCTTCCATAATGAATAAAAAAAAAAAACAGGTCTATTGTTTTTCTCGCTTGCTTATGATTATCAATCTTTTAGTGGCTGCTAACTCCACTGCATGCTTTATTTATTTATCCTTCTAACATAAGGAAAAAAGGGATGCATATATAAGCTCGCTCTCTCTCTCTCTCTCTCTCTCTCTCTTCGAATTTTCCTAGAAATGTTCTATTACCTGGCCGGCCAGATATTGAGAACTGGCCATCAGCATCTCGCTTCTAGTTTACTTTACTTCATAATGACCCCGAAACTCC
>JANJGK010000014.1:16839462-16858353 GCA_039081455.1 Macrobrachium rosenbergii | reverse complement strand
AAGTCTACCTGACTGACAGCATTTTGCAAATGTTTTATTGTATTCCTTTGTATACAGGATGAATTAAGTACCCAGAGGTAGGCCGTGTGTATTTTCTAGGCCTTGTAAATCATAATTCAATTCATATTCAGACAAACACACAAACACACACGCACACACATATTATATATATATATATATATATATATATATATATATATATATATATATATATATATATATATATATATATATATATATATATATATATATAAATATATATATATATATATATATATTTATATATATATATATATAAATATATATATATATATATATATATATATATATATATATATATATATACGTGAGTGCATGTATATATGCATATATATAAATATGTAAATATTTATTTATGTATACAGAGAGAGAGAGAGAGAGAGAGAGAGAGAGAGAGAGAGAGAGAGAGAGAGAGAGAGAGAGAGAGAGAGAGAGAGAACTTTATGGTGTCCTTTTTAACACTGCAAAATCAACCATTCTGTTTCTTTCTCTTATTAACAAAATAAATATGGAAAACACGCATTAATAACATTTCTGCTAAACTGTAAACTAAAATTAAATTGAAAAAAATGTGACTACATTAAATAAAAGCGACGCTATTCAAGGCACACTACCGATTTCAGTTCCCATTCCGTCACAGCGTCAATAATAAGGTCATTATCTTTATAGCACGGTTGAAACACGATCCTTTTTAGGGCGATGAACTTAATTGAGACCATAAACGGCGATGGATCAATAGAGTTTCGGTATCTTAGCAACTTCACCTCCGTTCTGGGTTCGCGGATTCACTTCAACTGCTTCGGAAGGTTAACGATATTGTCTCATCTCATTCTACGGATATTACTGTGAGCCGTGTTCTCTGGGGCTAGCTCCGTTCACTCATCAGACACTAGTCTCAGTAGACAGTCAAGAAATCCTGTGTTTATTCTACATTTATTACTTCGAACAGCGTTTATTCTACAGAGATCACCCTGAGCAGTGGTCTTCCTAGCTATCCTGTTTATTCTTCATAATTGCTGTGAGTGGAGTGGGTCTCATGGGCTAGTCTGTTTATTTATCACATACTAATCAGAGCACATTCTGAAGAGCTTCTCTGCTTATTCCAAATTATTATTCTAAGCAGCGTTCTGAGCAGTGCTTTTTCTACACACATTACAGTGAGCAGTGGTCTATCTGACTTCTCTGTTCATTCTTCAGATATTACTGTGAGTGGGCTCTCAAGGGCTAGTCTGTTGTTCATTACATACTAATCGAAGTAGACACTCAAGAGATTCCCTGTTTATTCTACAATTATTATGCTAAGCAGCGTTTATTCTAGAGATTACAGTAAGCAGTGGTTTCCTAGCTTTTCTTTTTACTCTACAGATATACTGCGAGCTGTATTCTCATGAGTTCTCTGTTTGTTTAACGGATACGAATCTGAGCAGACTTTCAAGAGGTGGTCTTTTTACTCTTCATCTATTATTCTAAGCAGCGTTGATCCTACAGAGATTACTGTGAGGCGTAGTCTTCCGAGTTTCTCTGTTTATTCTTCAAATTTTACTGTGAGTAGGTTCTCAAGAGCTCCTCATTTTTCTGTCGATATCAGTCAGCGCATTGTGCGCGTCGGGTTTTTCTCATTCCTAAAAATATCTCGCGTAAGCATAAAAGTGAGAGTCGACCATTCCTTTATACACATTCGACGTGCCTCTTTATGTCCATCTTGGTAAGTTTATTGTGAAAATTACTCCTGCTCTAGTAATCAAATATATAAATAAAGGAGTACTTGAAACCATACTTGAATATCTGTCAATAACTCATGAGATCCCCCCATTCTGGGTGATATACAACTGGTAAATAAATATTAGAAATAAATGGATAGAGAAAAAATATGTAAACTAATAATCAAAACACCAACTAATAAACAAACAGGAAGTGTAGATAAAAGTACATAAATCAATCGTTAAAGGTAGAAAGCGTTCTTTATTTATGCTAATACTTTGAACTTACACGATACTTATATACAATGAGCAGGTAGGTTCAACGAATCTGCATCTAGCCTCATATCCGTTGAAACTTTCGTGAGTTGGGCCCCTGCGTGGAATGTGTGGAGACCATTTTGCACGCGAATGCCTACGGTATTTTTCAGTGCGTTATACACCTTTTAGCGTGCATGTCTGGAAAACTTTGAATAAGAAGCATGTATAAAACGCTTGACAACTGTGCCAACGCATAAATATCTTTTGGAGTACGTTTGTGACACACTTAATTTATTAATTTATTTCGGTAACAACTACAGTTGCACTGGACAACACCTGAAGGTTGGCCATCGAAGCATGACTGAATCTACATTTTTCTTCAGCAAAGGTTGATATGTATATGTATATGTATATATATATATATATATATATATATATATATATATATATATATATATATATATATACAGAGTATATGTATATATATATATACATATATATATATATATATATATATATATATATATATATATATATATATATATTATATATGTATATATATATATATATATATAATATATATATATATATATATATATATATATATATATATATATATATATAGAGAGAGAGAGAGAGAGAGAGAGAGAGAGAGAGAGAGAGAGAGAGAGAGAGAGAGAGAGAGAGAGGACATTTAACAATTATTGTCCCAAAAGCTAACGGACATTGTCTTTGGCGAATAATACCAGCGCTCTCATATATCAAATATTCATCGATAATAACTGACTGCACCACACCTCTCTTAACACTGCTGCGATGCTATTTTTGGTGTATCGCTGAATTATTTTCTAGTGTGCTAAGTATGCAGTACAACATAAGAGGAATCAGTACAAACGAGGATTACGCCACTTGAATGCAATCCTAGAATATTTAGATAAGCGATCGATCAGCTGATTCTATACTGAAAGGGAATGTCGCCACTTATAACTTATAATTTTGAAAGAGGATAAAACGGATACTAAATTATTTCACCTGACAAGGTACATACGTAAAAAATACTATACAATTTACTTCAAACTGATATCTAGTGATCTGAACAAGTCGATTTACTTTGTATGCATTTCAGAACAGAAACAAGACATAGTTCTGTATTAAGAAATATACTTTTGACATACTAATCAATTGTTGGAATTGGAATTGGAATTAGAGTTTAGGCCAAAGGCCAAGCACTGGGACCTATGAGGTCATTCAGCGCTGAAACGGAAACTGACAGTTAAAAGGTTTGTAAGGTGTAAACAGGAGGAAAACCTCGCAGTGGCACTATGGATCAACTGTTAGGAGAAGGTGGAAAGTACGATGGAAGAGAATATAAAAAGAGGTACAGTAAAAGGAACAAAAGGGGTTGCAGCTAGGTGCCGAAGTCACGCTGCAAAGAACCTTATGTAATGCCTACAGTGCATAGAATGAGGTGCACTGACGGCACTAACCCCCTACGGGGTAATAAATCAATAGATAGGTAGCTTTTAGACATATTAATGGATACCAAGTGATGCAAACGATTTAACTAAACCTGTGGATATTATGATAAAAAAAATGAAGAAATGAAGGAGGAAGGAATGTAAACTGAATAAGGAAGATGCAGTAACCTAAACTTCCCTGGAGAGGAAGAGAGGAAGTACGCTGAAGGTCAAGCGTTGGACAACCTCGGGGATGGGTAGGGTGGGGGCGGAGGGCAGAGAAAATTAGGGGGACCCTGTGCGAGCCATTGTGATGTCGCAGGGAAACTTATAAGCGTCCTTAGTATGCAAAGCAGATGGGAAATACCAAATCGATGCCTTAGGTTCGAACCAGAGAGGTGCCGTCTATGCCGAGGAATGCTCGCTGAACCAATCACGTACGCCAGATTCGCTGACGTCACCTCGTCATCTCTTCGCTCATTGGCGGGCGAGACTGAGGTGCGTTCACTGGCATGAATTCCCGTGGAAATCCGAAAACAATGAACGGTTCTAATCAACGCACCATTAACGGCGTTCGCCGGTAATGCGGAAACGCTACGCATGACCAGCTTCGACAAATGGTTGTTAGGAGCGATTTTTACGAGGAAAGGGTCTCCGCTGAGTTCGCTAAGAATTTTTTTTTTGCGCTGAGCTATCTAAGCTTTTTTTCGCGCTGAGTTCGCTATTTTTTTTTTTTTTTTTTTTTGCTGAGTTCGCTAAGGGTTTTTTTTTGCGCTGAATTCGCTAAAGTGTTTTTATACTGAGTTTGTCAAGATTTTTTTTTTTACACTGAGTTCGCTAAGGTTTTTTTTTTTTTTTTTTGCTCCGAGTTCGCTAAGTTTTTTTTTTTTTTTTTTGCGCTGAGTTCTCTAACATTTTTTTTTTTTTTTTGCTGAGTTCGCTAACTAGATTAGGGTTTTTGATCCCGCAACATTTATTTCGTTTTCGGAATAAAAATTTATGTTTCCGAATGGTGGATTCCATGGTTGACTGATATGAAGATTGGTCGGCGTTTTGTCTCGAAATTCATTATATGCACAGATAAGTTGGAGGTCGAAGTTCAAGTCAGGCCAGCATTTGCCTTCAGAATTCGAAATCCCTTCTATAATGAATAAAAAAAAAAACAGGTCTATTGTTTTTCTCGCTTGCTTATGATTATCAATCTTTTAGTGGCTGCTAACTCCACTGCATGCTTTATTTATTTATCCTTCTAACACAAGGTAAAAAGGGATGCATATATAAGCTCTCTCTCTCTCTCTCTCTCTCTCTCTCTCTCTCTCTCTCTCTCTCTCTCTCTTCGAATTTTCCTAGAAATGTCTATTACCTGGCCGGCCAGATATTGAGAACTGGCCATCAGCATCTCGCTTCTTGTTTACTTTACTTCATAATGACCCCGAAACTCCCAAATAATTCTGGGAACTGCAGGTTTACGACTATACTTCTAAAACCAAAAACTATTATATATAAAAGGAAATTTTATAAAGTTTATAAAGACCGATTCATTTAAAGTTTCCAGGCTTCTGAGAATGAAAAGGACTGATAAAAACAAAATTGTTTCATCTTGGAGACGTTAATATTTGCTGAGTGTTTATATATAGACTGATTTATTTAAAGTTCCCTGATTTTTTAAAATGAAAAAGGCTAATAAAAAGTAGCATTTTAATTTGTAAACTTCAATTTCCTCTGGGTCAGTTACATGCTTGAATCATAGCTACATCTGATGCTCATAATACCATTTTCCACCTATCCATATAAGGCACGAGTTTCATGGGTTCAAGTTTAATCAGTATACCTGTTGGCTATTACCTGGCGTTACGTAATTAGGCCTAAGGTAGGAGAAAGCAGAGAGAGAGAGAGAGAGAGAGACGAGAGAGAGAGAGAGAGAGAGAGAGAGAGAGAGAGAACTATCTGGTATTCTTGCAAGAAAAAAAGTATGATGAATTTTACTGATCTGTTCAGTACTTCCAGTGCATGAAATTTGTGACGCTTGAATAAATATTTTTTTCATTTTACGTACGTGAATTCTAAGCATGATATATAGTAAAAAATTGCATTTGGTTGTGAGGAAGAAACTAAGAAATGAAACTGCTCCAAAAAATCATTCTGAAAGAAAAGAGATGGAATTAAAGTAACAGCTAAAAGTAATTCTACTAAAATAGGTTAACAAATGATTTTACCTCACAAATTTTCAGCATAATCTTTTTACATTCTTTCTTCGTTTCTAAAATTCCCAGGAAACATATTGGTAAATTATCAGTTGCGCACAGATTACAAATAATTCTCTATGTGCACCACAAGATAACTTTATACTTAAGTTTCTAACGGACATCTTGTATTCTTTACAACCTGATAATAAATAATAATTACAGGGTGATACTGTAACGTCTTCAATACTGTTATCCAAAAATGGGCAAAAAAAAAAGAACATACACACACACTAAAGAAAAGCGCAAGTAAAAAGCTTACTTAGAAGAGATGCAATTTTTCTTAATCAAATGAGAAGTAAAATACATAAACATTTCTTCGCCATATTTTATCCCTTTCCAAAAACGATCATCTACTTCTCTTCCAGTGAGGCTTTCGAAATAAATCTACCTTTTTCACCACGCCCTTTTTCCCTTTCCCATGCATCTGATAATATTCTAATTAATATTTAAAAATAAGAAGCCATTCCCCAGCCTCCTGAAGATAATATCAGAAGGATATCATCGTGCCACACTTGAAAGATATGACGCAACCAAGTAATTTCTCCGCAATTTTCGTAAAGATTCGCCTAATCCGCTCCACCTTAATGTGGGGTAATCTTCAGGAATCAATCAGTGCCAGACTGATGGGCAATAATGTTGTCTGGCTACAGATAATAAGAACAAACAGCGCTAGAATTCTTAGTAATGGATGTCCTGAAAAGGTTTAGCAGAAATTGCTGACTGGTGGAGTATTCCTTATAATTAGTCCTTGTTTTGACGAACTGGCGTAACCCATTTTTTTTTTTTAAGTTTTTGAGTTTTCCAGCCAAAATAACTCGGTTTTTGATGCTTTACAACATATCAAAACTTCAGCGGTCCGTGTTGCCACCTTTTCAAACCGAATGCCCTCAAAAGATGAGCTAATTAGAAACTCCGAATAATATAAAAAACTTTTAACCCCTTCTCAGAATGGGGGAAAAAAAATGGGCAACGCCACTTCGTCGAACTAGGGACGAATTGCTAAAGAGCCTGGCTACCTGATGAGAAAAATATTTTGGCTGTGACAAATAAATAGACGTAGTGCTAAGATGTAGCAAGTTATGAAAGAATGAAGATATTCATTATAACTGTGTTATGACATGACGTTGATCATTTCATCACTGGAATCGAGTGACTCAGTCTTGCTGGGATTAAACTATTCAATTCCGCCAAAGGCTAAGTTGGTTTAAGGGAGGCATTTGTTTGATTTGAGTTTGATTAAACAGTGATTAAATAAGGCTTAGGTTGATGACAGATTCTATAACAAAATCGAGCTTCTTTTCGTTTAGAATGTATACCATTCAACTATTTTGATGACATAGCACTACTGAAACTTTATTAAACAAAACAAATATTTTTCTCATTTCTTTTGTCATTTCAAATATACATCATTTATCTATTTCCGCAAAAGTTTTACTGAGACTATTAAGCAAAACGAATATTTTTCTATTTTCATTTGAATCAATAAAAATATTCATTGCTAACTTCAAAATATGCAAAATAAACGCGCTGACCATTAATGTGATATGACACTGTCATTTAACTTTACAGCTACTGAACGCGGTTTGTTACCTGACCTGGAGGAAGGGAATAAAAGCACACGCACAAACACAAGCACACAAACGATACACAATTACATAATTGCTGCAACTCTCTGTGCATGCTCGGATTCTCCAAACTGGTTAACCTCGGCACGAGGCAGAAAAAACAACAATAAAAAAATTGCAACGAAAAGAGAAAGACAAAATATATTTCGGACTCAAATTTTTCGAATAAATTCCGGGAAGCAAAAGCATCGTAGTATATTCAGCGCCCAATGTTATCAGATTGCTTGCAAAACATTCCACATGTGCTTTATGATACGCAGTGGTATCTTTTACAATATTTCGAAATAACGCACAAGATTTTAAAGATATGTTTGTTTTAAGGATTTTTGTAAGGTTAACGCTTCTCTAAGAACGCTGGGATAATACGTGTCCTTCGAAAATGGCTTCTTCGATTTACTCGAAAATAACCATAGTCAGCCATTTTGAGTTTTCCATACGATCCAACCTTGACATGATTAGACATCTGTGAAATCTGGGCACTTCTGTAGATTTAGGAACGATGAAATATGGGCACTTCTGTAGATTTAGGAACGATGAAATATGGGCACTTCTGTAGATTTAGAAACGATGAAATCTGGGCACTTCTGTAGATTTAGAAACGATGAAATCTGGGCACTTCTGTAGATTTAGGAAAGATGAAATCTGGGCACTTCTGTAGATTTAGCAACGATGAAATCTGGGCACTTCTGTAGATTTAGGAAAGATGAAATCTGGGCACTTCTGTAGATTTAGCAACCATGAAATCTGGGCACTTCTGTAGATTTAGGAAAGATGAAATCTGGGCACTTCTGTAGATTTAGCAACGATGAAATCTGGGCACTTCTGTAGATTTAGGAACGATGAAATCTGGGCACTTCTGTAGATTTAGAAACGATGAAATCTGGGCACTTCTGTAGATTTAGGAAAGATGAAATCTGGACACTTCTGTAGATTCAGGAAGGAAGTCACGAAAAATGTCTGGATTGCGGTTTTAAATAATACAGAAATATCCACACATTAATTTATAATACGAAAAGTCTTTCGCAAGGTGTTCATGACATATTGTTCATGTATCCTATACAAACAATGGATCACCATTACGGATGCGTATAGAATACGTATAGAATTTAGGCCAAAGGCCAAGCGCTGGGACCTATGAGGTCACTCAGCGCTGAAATGGAAATTGACAGTAAAAGGTTTGAAAGGTGTAACAGGAAGAAAACCTCGCAGTTGCACTATGAATCAACTGTTAGGAGAGGGTGGAAAGTAAGATGGAAGAGAATATGAAAGGAGGTATAGTAAAACGAACGTAAGGGGTTGCAGCTAGGTGCCGAAGGCACGCTGCAAAGAACCTTAAGTAATGCCTACAGTGTACCGCATGAGGTGCAATGACGGCACTACCCACCTACAGGGATCACCATTACGAAGGTTCCAAGAGCTTTAACAGGATTCCTGTGAACTTTCTGAAAATCCAAAATGGATTCCATGTGGCGCCATGTTGACAAAATACTCCATTACATTTAAAGGCTTTAGTATTAGCCAGCCTTAAATGTCATTGATTATGCAGAGATGCATACGATGTACTAATAAAATAATATAAATATACATATTAATTTCACTGTGACTTTCCGAAGTAAACAAAAAAGTAGGAATGAAATTTGTTACTCGTTCTCAATATTTATAAAAACTGTGGTTGCAATTTCTTAAACATGGAACAAAGTTGAAAAGTCATACCCTCATACCCTCTTTCAGTGTCTCAGAGAGAGAGAGAGAGAGAGAGAGAGAGAGAGAAAAGGTCGCGGTTTCTTTCATAATGAAATAATAGTCAAGACATTACCCCTTCTTTCCTTTTTCACGGAGAGAGAGAGAGAGAGAGAGAGAGAGAGAGAGAGAGAGAGAGAGAGAGAGAGAGAGAGAGAGAGAGAGAGAGAGAGACTTTCAAGGCGACTTCTCTCATCATGAAATAATAGTGAAGACATTAACCCTTCTCTCCTTTTTCATGGAGAGAGAGAGAGAGAGAGAGAGAGAGAGAGAGAGAGAGAGAGAGAGAGAGAGAAAGAGAGAGAGAGAGAGAGAGAGAGAGAGAGAGAGAGAAAGAGAGAGAGAGAGAGAGAGAGATTCATCCAATCCACCTTTCTACGAAACCAAACGAACACTGTGTCTTTGACGCATGACTTACATGGTTCCAGCGAGTGCTAAATATGCAGAAAGATTCTGAAGATTTTTGAGGGAAACTAAATTGGAAATCTGCATTGTCATCAACATGCTAATATCGGCAACGATGACTCATACCGCCGAGGAGAAAACCAACTGGCTGATACTTTTTTATCTACATTAAATTTTTTATTTATTCGCCTCATTTTAATTCCATTTCTTGCTTAGTATAAATCGATGTCTGCTTACTAACTTATTTAGGTGTTTGTTGGAGAATTCGCCTTCATTATGGATTTAGAGATATCTCAGAGTATTAGTGTTGCAAGAAACTGACTATTGCGCATGCGCAGCAGCGTAACTTTTATAAGTAATCATTTTATTCACTTACAATTAAATTTCGCTAAATAATCTTTTGGTTATGCATTTATTATTTTATATTCATGTATCTACGTAACTTAAGTTCCTGTGTCTAAAAAATACATTTCACTACACGCACTTTTGTTTATTGATTCATTCTTGATATTCATCTTCTTAATGTAACTTGATCCATTGTCAAAAAATGATCTTGTCTAACTTTATCAAATGGAAATCTACTTCTTACACAAGTATAAAATAATATGATAATGGAGGACAAAGTTAATTTCGTTTTATTAGTTTTTATCGTCTGCCTGATAATCAGCAGGATTACATAAAACCTTATGTGACGACTTTACGAAAATCTGACCAAAAGTTAAGGGCCCCCTACTGACAACTAATACCTGCATTTTAAAAGAGTTTAATCTTTGGGGAGACGGTATCTTTTGGTGGCGGGCTGCTCAGCCTTGGCCCAGGCTTGCGGTCTGTGTACGCTCTGCTTCTTGCTAATTTATTGCGCCGAGAGATTCAACACAGTGAAATTCTGAACAATGTAATAAGATATCATAGAAACAAAGCCCTTCCTTTTATTAGCATTCATCAAAATCGTAATGTGTACACATTTATAACTTTGGATGAAAGATAAAACAGGAAAATTTAAATACAAAACAGAACCAAAAAAAGGTAATTTTGGTTAGCAAAATACATTTATGAAAAAGGAGTAAACATAAACCAGCAACAAAAATAAAGAAGACTTAAGAAATGAATAAGCAAAATGAAAGCTAAACACCTTGTAATCGAAGACGGAGATCTAATCAGGACGTTTGATATTATAATACTGAAAGCATAATTAATTAAGAGTATACGTGCAGTAATCACTGGTGATAGGAAAGTTTTGTAAAAGCAAGGTCTCGACACGAAATTGTCCACTCATTTACAATGAATGTCATTGACCTGGTTTTTTAACTTATACTTTTTACTCTTTTTTATTTTGTAACTCTAGTTAGATTAGCATTTACCAGTGGACTGAAGTAGGGGGAAATGAATACAGAGAGAGAGAGAGAGAGAGAGAGAGAGAGAGAGAGAGAGAGAGAGAGAGAGAGAGATCAAAACGGATATTCTATGAAATATGTAAATTTTACTGCATTAAACTGTTTCCCTAACAAAGGCTGGTTCCAGTGAGGAAAAAAAAATTACCAAGAAAGTGGTCACTACCATACTCCTAACACTACTGTTAAATCATGGCTGAACCTCTTACACAGAAAACTTCCACAACATCAACCGCTTCCTACACCTACACTGAAGCCTCATCAGCAGCGCATCGGCACCCTCTACACACACTGAACCATTCATCTCTATAACTTTGCAAAGGTTCTCGGGCTGCACTACCACACTCCTAACTCCACTGAACCTCTTACACAGAGAACTTCCACGAAAACAACCGCTTCCTAAATCTACATTGACGGCTCATCAGCAGCGCATCGACACCCTCTATACACAATGAACCACTCATCTCTATAACTTTTCAAGCGTTCTCACAATTCTTGGGTATAAAGGTACTTCCTTTCCAATACCTCTTCCATTCCATCCATTTAAACTTCTGTATTTTTCCGGGTCGAAAATAGCTATTAATATTTGAGCTGCTTGGGAACTGGACAGGTAGAGATCTAATTGTTTTTGAATGTAAAACCTAAATTATGAATCTGATGAATGCGATGGACAATGGAATATGGACAAGAATAACATAGGAAATGTCATTCTCAGTCTTAAAAAGAGAATTATCCCTACACGGGAAGGTTATTAAGAAAAGGACAGAGAGAAACAGAAGCACATATCGCTTAAATATATACAGCATATTGTATTTGCTTAGGTACACACACATGTGTATACATATACATATATATACATATATATAAAGAAAAATTCCACGAAGGAAAGAGAAACACTGGAGTGCTGCGAGGCCCTTCGACTGCCGTCCTTTACTTAGCAGTAAAGGACGACAGTCGAAAGGCCTCGCAGCACTCCAGTGTTTCTCTTTCCTTCGTAGACAAAATCCACGAAGGAAAGAGAAACACTGGAGTGCTGCGAGGCCCTTCGACTGCCGTCCTTTACCTAGCAGTAAAGGACGACAGTCGAAAGGCCTCGCAGCACTCCAGTGTTTCTCTTTCCTTCGTGGATTTTGTCTTTATTTATATATTCATTAAGTTCCATATATATATATATATATATATATATATATATATATATATATATATATATATATATATATATATAGTCAGAGGGAACATGCTTTCTAAGTCTAAAGTTTCAATCATTTCTTAGTGGAAAATATCCAAATATCCATAAAAATAGAGAGAGAGAGAGAGAGAGAGAGAGAGAGAGAGAGAGAGAGAGAGAGAATGTATGTGGAACGCAAAAAAAATATAAGGAGAGCTTTGACAAGTGTTCGAACTTCCAGGGCGCTACCAAACTTTCCAGGATAATTTCCAGGAAGGAACTTAACCTCCTTAACTTTCGCTCTCCATTCTAAGAAGAGCTTTGTCTCCAAATCACAGAGCGAATACTTAGTGCGGTAACAGGAAAAACAGTATACACAGAAATATGACCCTTGAGGAGACAAGAACACTGATTTCTTGAGTCTTTTAGTTTTCTGTAAAGGAAAACTACCGTGCCGGCTTTGTCTGTCCGTCCACTTTTTTTCTGTCTGCCCTCAGATCTTAAAAACTGCTGAGGCTAGAGGGCTGCAAATTGGTATGTTGATCATCCACCCTCCGTTCATCAAACATGCCAAATTGCAGACCTCTAGCCTCAGTAGTTTTTATTTTATTTAAGGTTAAAGTTAGCCATAACCGTGCTTCTGGCAACGATATAGGACAGTCCACCACCGGGCTGTGGTTAAAGTCTCTTAGGCCTCGGCTCATACAGCATTATACCGAGACCACCGAAAGAGATCTATTTTCGATGGCCTTCATTATGCGCTGTACAGAAAACGCGATTGCGCCTAAGAAACTTCGGCGCATATTTTACTATTTTTTTTTTATACGGGTGATTATGATATCTTTTCTACGTTTTTGCACTCTCGACTTATCAAGCACTTTTGTCGTATATATCTATAAAAAGAGAGTGTCCCACACTCTAACACATTTAGACTGATAAAAGGTACAGCATGCATGAGAGAGAGAGAGAGAGAGAGAGAGAGAGAGAGAGAGAGAGAGAGAGAGAGAGGTATTACATGAAAATGAAAGGAAGGACAGCTCCTTTAAATAATAAAAAAAGCACTCCAGAATCTCACACAAAAACCGAAAAGAAAACTTGCCATGAAATCCGGAAATAAACCGAAAACCATCACTGCACAAAAAAAGAGGAAAAAAAAAAAAAGAATCTAAGCGGTCATCTGCAACTCATGAAACATCGAAACGGACATCCAAAATGCACAGGCGAGCGCCATGGCTTCCGCACTCACGGTCTGTCAACCAGTTCAGTCTTCCTCCTAACAATGCAAGAACGTTGCCGCCGCCGCGGGGAGGAAATGAATCGAAAGCTCTCCTTTTTCACTGGAAGAAGCACCCGAGCATCGGAAGCAGTGACGGAGAAGCCAAAGAGTGTCAGTCAGTCAGAGGACAGAGCAACAACCCTGCTGGGAATGTCTGTGTTTTGTTTCCTAACGTCGTATTTGTCGGCAGTCGTAAAATCACGAATGGTCCTATATTAGCTATATGCCTTATGTTATTTACTGAAGGAATGCTTTAAACGAGTGGTAATAATTCTGACGGCTCTGAAAATGGAGACAAATTCGGAATTAATTAACGAAAGCAATTTTCAACTCTAAAACAAGGCAATTTTGAACTCGAAAAAACAATGTAATTTAAAAAAAAATCAAAACGCAAGTCTGAAATTCACTGAACGGAAAATGAAAGAAAATGCAAGAAAAAAAAGCCGCTCCTTTGACCTCGCCAAAAAGTCAAAAAAGGAAAGAAAAACCTACTCCTCATCATACCATGAAACGCGCACCAGGGGTCCCCCTCCAAAAAAAATCATACACTTATAAATCTAAAAGGGCCATCTGTTACTCACGAAGCTGCAAGAAGCGTCCACCAGAGGCAAAACTGGCGCTGCAGTCGGCTTTTTCATTTCAATTTTTCACTTGTGCCTAACAGAGCACGCCAGCCCCCTGTCAAGCCCACTTTAATCCCAAAGGATCCCTCTGCTGTTCTCGCTATGTCCTGGCCTCAACGCCATACCTACCCCTACCCCTGTCAATGGCCAACCCCCCCCCCCCCCGCCTCCAACTCCCACCACCACTACCCAAGGGGAAGGGAGGCTTTCTGAATTTCTCTTTGTTCCTTTTCGACTGATGGGGATAAACAGGAATAAAACTTGAAAATTATTGCCAGTCACTAGAAAGTTACGGACATTCGTTTTAACTAGTGAACTAAGATTTACAGCTTATCCTTGGAATCACGATAGATTGATAAATAGATGTTACTGCGGAGAGAGAGAGAGAGAGAGAGAGAGAGAGAGAGAGAGAGAGAGAGAGTTTTCGTTAATTCCATGAAAAAAGATAGTCCCACACTCAAATATTGTTAGACAAAATTTACTGAATGTATGCCGACAGAACGTTACACACACACACACACAGAGAGAGAGAGAGAGAGAGAGAGAGAGAGAGAGAGAGAGAGAGACAGAATTTATGCATATTTCGTAAAAAGAGACAATCCCCCACAAAATAGTCAATTTTCCGCGGAGTGTTATTTTTAAGATGACCTCAGCTTGGACCATTTGTCATCTCATCTTTTAGGTCATTTCACTATCCCAGGTCACAACCGTCAATGCGTACCTTGTGAATGTGTATTGATTTAAAGATTTCTAGTTTTTTTATCTCTTCTCTCTGCGTCTCCCTTTCCGAACGCAGTTATTCATCGCAATGATTAATCAATAGTCTGATATCTCCCTCAGCATTTTGCAACGACTGAAGTGAGGTTACCTGAGGTCACGCAGAGGTTGGGTTTTGTGTGCGGGAAATAATCGCTGAAATATGTTTCCACTGTATTGCAATGCTGTTATTTTTCTTTATGAATTGGCTTTGATTGGCCCTAGATATTTTTTAACAGAGCCTACTAACGAAAACGGAAATCAAACCGTGGGGTTATAAAGCAGATAACAAAGATCCCCCTACTCCCCACCCATACAAAAACACAGAACAAAATTATCACTTTCCTCCCCACTCCCCACCATTGCAGACACTAATACACAGAAAAAATTATCATACAATATAAGTGCAACTGATATTGTGTGATATGGAAAAAAATGCAATAATAATTGAAATAAGAAACTGAACGAGAACCACGGGTGAAATGCATCACAGACAAACTAATCTGATCTGAATATCTTGCAGCCCTCAGTCGTGGGCTTCATCGGACAGCCAGAAGGGCCAATTACTGTACTAATAAACAAGAGGCTTTGTAGACCACAAACATCACCCTAAAGGCTCTTGATTCAGACCCAATACTTTCCCAAATTCCAATCACAGGGGCCAGTCACTACACCCGTCTTTGGAAAAAATTTCGTTTAAACGAGTTAATAGAGACAATTTTCTGCGTGATCCTGCTACTGTCCATTTCAGGGACCGCGAGTCATCGTTTCTCTCAAATATCTTTCAAACTAATCATTGATCGAAATGGTACTGTGACACAGTGTACAAGACACCTCCCGCTAAATTTTGGTAATATAGTGCTTTGTCAAATGGTTTTAGTTAAGGCGCTTACTCTTGACTTACATGTTGTTGCCAAGCATCGCCAAACTATTCATTCGAACGTCCTTTATCCCCATCCGGTCCCTACCTCCCCCTTCCCCTCCTCACCCCTCCCTCAACCCACTTTCCTGGCCCTCGCCATCTCCGACCCCTCTTTCCTGTCTATGGGGGACAGCGGACGTTCGACTGCACAGATTAGTCCTGCTGACTCGTGAGACTTTGCCTTTAAAAATCAAGAGTAAACGCCTCAACTAACACCATTTTACAATGCGCTATGTTGCCAAAAATTAGCGGAAGGTGTCTTGTACACTGTGTCAAAGTACCATTTCGATCAAATAATTAGTCTGAAAGATATTGGAGAAAAACGATGACTCGCGGTCCCTGAAATGGTTAGTAGCAAACAAGCAATCAGACTAACAAACAAACCAGACCAAAAACATAACCAACTTGTCAGAAGTAACAACTGTGTTTGATAATGGTCGTCAATGTTCTTGTTAGAGTCCTGTTGTTAGAAAATAATCCGGATGATTCTGTTTCACGAATGGCATTTTCACAATGGAAGGAAAATCACACAAATCATCAAAATTTGCTGCCTACATCAGGAAACAAAGACTGAGAAGAATTATTGGCTGACTTCCTTAAACCACCACAATAATTAAAGTCACAGACGTAGATATTTATCACTAATAAATTAAAGGTCCACAAAAAAAAAACAAAGCAGACGTCAGTTTACTTAATACAGAGATACCATCAAAATAACAAGTAAAAAATGAGCTGAAGTTTCTTAGGCGAAATCGAGTTTTCTGTGCAGCATATAATGCTGTATGAAACTCTCAGCCACGGTCCATGAAACTCTCAGCCGCGGCCCGTGAAACTTTCAGCCACAGCCCGGTGGTGGCCTGTGTTATTGGCCTATAGCGGTGCCAGGCGCACGATCATGGATAACTTTAATAACCTTAAATAAAATAAAAACTACTGAGGCTAGAGGGCTGCTATTTGGTATATTGATAATTGGAGGGTGGATAATCAACATCCCAGTTTGCAGCCCTCTAGCCTCAGTAGTTTTTAAGACCTGAGGGCGTACGGACACGCAAGAACATCTCAATAGTTTTCTTTTACAGAAAACTAATAAAAATGATAACTGCACCGTTTTTTATTTTCCGAATCCTTGATCCAAGTATCCCATGAGCGATTTTTCATTTTAAACGTTTCTCTTTACCATTTATATTGGCTGGCAATCAATGAAACTTTTATTCTGCGTAGAGACAATACTAAGATTTCTTAGATAAAAATAGAACGAATGCTGAAATATCTCCCGATACATTTCTATTGTAAAGGTCTCTTTCTATCATTTATATTGGCTGGCAATCAATGAAACTTGAATTCTAAGTAGAGACAATACGAAAATTTCCAAGACAAAAACAGAACGAATGCCGAAATGTCTCCCCAGATATGAGAAGCATTATCACCGCTTCCTGATCCTCCAGATTTGGGAATGACGTCTCCTGCGCCTCTTCCTGACGTCCTCCCTCCGGGACGCATATTTCAAGAGTCCCTGAAACTCGAAATGTTTCCTCAGACCTCCCACTCGGTGAGAGTGGCTCGAAATGCAGGAATTCGCTGAATTTCTTGGAATTCCCGAGAATTCCAACGGGAGTTTCACGCGCGCCTCCAGACGTTTTAGAAACACTAATTAGTCTTCAGTCTGATAAGTGATTATTACTGTTTTTAAAGACAGGCGAGCACATGACACGACAATGTTCTGGCGTCTAAGTTTTCTCTCTCTCTCTCTCTCTCTCTCTCTCTCTCTCTCTCTCTCTCTGCTCATTGTTATGTTAATCATTGTATTACTCAGTTCAGTTCCCCCTTCTCTCTCTTTCTGTATCATTATGATAATCATATTATCATTCTGTTAAGCTCTCCTTCCCATCCCCCCCTCTCTCTGTCTCTCACTGCTATGGTAATCACGGTATCATTCAGTTCAACACTCTCTCTCTCTCTCTCTCTCTCTCTCTCTCTCTCTCTCTCTCTCTCTCTCTCTCTCTCTCTTATGGTTACGCTTTTACTATAAGTTTCTTACCTCTACCACTATCTCTGTCATGATTATGCTATTCACTATAAAGTTTCAGCTCTCTCTCTCTCTCTCTCTCTCTCTCTCTCTCTCTCTCTCTCTCTCTCTCTCTCTCTCCTCATCCATGTGCAAAGAGCTAATCTGATATTTTTGGACCGAGCAGCATTTTGTCGAGTCCCTCAATCCGACAGAGTTCCTCGGCAAACACTAATAATTCCATAGGACTAAAAAAACGACTTTTCCTATTCATTTCGCCCCGGCAGAGATCTCGCTGTTATATTTAGCTCACTGAATAAGCCTTACCCTTAACAACAATACGTGTGGGAAAGCTAGTGTGTTGTTATGTAAAACAGGCTGCATGAACGGACTCGGACTCTCTCTCTCTCTCTCTCTCTGCCTTAAATGGTTACATTATTCACAATAAGTTTCAGCTCTCTCTCTCTCTCTCTCTCTCTCTCTCTCTCTCTCTCTCTCTCTCTCTCTCTCTGCCTTATATGGTTATATTATTCACAATAAGTTTCAGCTCTCTCTCTCTCTCTCTCTCTCTCTCTCTCTCTCTCTCTCTCTTATGGTTATACTATTCACTTGAAGTTTCAGCTCTCTCTCTCTCTCTCTCTCTGCCTCACATGGTTATATTATTCACTAGAAGTTTCATCTCTCTCTCTCTCTCTCTCTCATGGTTATACTATTTACTGTAAGTCAGTTCTCTCTCTCTCTCTCTCTCTCTCTCTCTCTCTCTCTCTCTCTCTCTCTCTCTCTCTCTCTCTCATAAACTTATGTGCTTAAGTTTCCGTCTATTTATGAAACTCATGAAGTGAGTGTTTTAATTCTGGGTCGGACCTTATTTTTTACTCTGGAAGTACACCAGTGCTCCTAATACCAAGGACACAGTCTGAGTAAACAATAACTATGATTATCATTTTAATAACTCCCCTACGAGGATATCCACCCTTACTGAAGAACAAAGCCTCGGTCACACTATTCCCAAAATAATGTCTTTGTTTAATTCTTAAAAGAAAAAGGAGACATAAGATATAAAAGATATAACGGGAGAATAGAAAAGAGGGCGTTATATTAAGCTTCTCACCCACATGCACGACGTAATACCGAAACGGTGCTTTACGAAAGGTCTCACTGAACCTGATTTTAGTTTTCTGTAAAGGAAAACTATTGAGATGGCTGTTTGTCTGTCCGTCTGCACTTTTTCTGTCCGCCCTCAGATCTTAAACACTACTGAAGCTAGAGGGCTGGATATT
>JANJGK010000014.1:16786962-16834462 GCA_039081455.1 Macrobrachium rosenbergii | reverse complement strand
GACACACGTCCACATCGCTGAAGGGCTAATAATAATAATAATAATAATAATAATAATAATAATAATAATAATAATAATAATAATAATAATAATAGTAGTAGTAGTAGTAATAATAATAATAATAATAACAGAATGCTGCTACTAACAATCATGATAATAAAAACAATCTTGCAGCTAATGATATATCGTGCGTGGACTCACAACACATAGCTGAAGGAATAATAATAATAATAATAATAATAATAATAATAATAATAATAACACAGATTGCTGCTACTAACAATCATGATAATAAAAACAATCTTGCAGCCAATGATATATTATTATTATTGCTGAAGGAATAATAATAATAATAATAATAATAATAATAACAAAGATTGCTGGTACTAACAATCATGATAATAAAAACAATCATGCAGGCAATGATATATAGTGTGTGGACTCACGACCATGCTGTTGAAGGAATAATAATAATAATAATAATAATAATAATAATAATAATAATAATAATAGAGACCGATGCTACTAGTAATGATGATGATAAAAGCAATCTTGCTGTCAATGATATACCGTGCTAGGACTCACGACCACATTGCTGAAGGAATAATAATAATAATAATAATAATAATAATAATAATAATAATAATAGACACTGATGCTACTAACAATGATGATGATAGAAACAATCTTGCTGTCAATGATACATCCTGCGTGGATTCACGACCACATTGCTGAAGGAATAATAATAATAATAATAATAATAATAATAATAATAATAATAATAATAATAGAGACTGATGCTACTAACAATAATGATGATAAAAACAATCATGCTGTCAATTATGTATAGTGCTAGGACTCACGACCACAATGTTGAAGGAATAATAATAATAATAATAATTATAATAATAATAATAATAATAATAATAATAATAATAACAATAATAATAATAATAATAAATAATGGAGACTGATGCTACTGAAAATGATGATAATAAAAACAATCTTGCTGTCAATGACACATCGTGCGTGGACTCACGACCACATTGCTGAAGGAATAATAATAATAATAATAATAATAATAATAATAATAATAATAATAATAATAATAATAATAATAATAATAGTAGTAGTAGTAGTAGAGACTGATGCTACTAGCAATGATGATGATAAAAGCAATCTTGCTGTCAATGATACATCCTGCGTGGACTCACGACCACATTGCTGAAGGAATAATAATAATAATCATAATAATAATAATAATAATAATAATAATAATAATAATAATAATAATAATAATAATGGAGACTGATGCTACTAAAAATGATGATAATAAAAGCAATCTTGCTGTCAATGATATACCGTGCTAGGACTCACGTCCACATTGCTAAAGGGCCGATCTAACGCTTCATGGCTTCACAGTGCGCAAAATACCATTATGGTAATTGTCTCTCTGGAGATAAATGGAATCCGATTACGTCATACAATCTGGTATGTCAGGCTGGCGGGGAGGAGGAAGGTTGGAGGGGGGGGAGGTCCAATGATGTTAACTTCCTGATTTTCTGTGCGATTATCAGATTTTTGCTCTCTCTCTCTCTCTCTCTCTCTCTCTCTCTCTCTCTCTCTCTCTCTCTCTCTCCATTTGTGGAGGGAAACTTTTTTTTTTTATCATTATTAGATTTGCTACTCTGTTGTTGCGTTTTAATGGCGCAGTCCGGAGGGATTAGCGGGAATTCAACGCGCGGTTTTGTTCGTTTTTACCTGCTTTATTTTATGTGATTTTATTAATAACATTTCTCTACGTAAGTGTGTATTTCATTGCAATCATTTGTTTACGTATTTTTCTACGTTCGTATTTCAGAACAATAATTTTTTCGACGAGAGTATTTTATTACATTTTTTTATATCTATTACAATCAAATGTTACGTGTTTTTTCTTACAATTATTTTTTCTACTTTTGAATTTCAATACAATGATTTTTCTAGAGTGTTTTTTCTTACACAATTTTTTTCTATATAATTTATTACAATCAAATTTTACGTGCTTCTTTTATTATAATTAATTTGTCTACGTGTGCATTCTATTACAATCATTTTTGCTACGTGCATACTTTTTAACTATAATTTTTCTACGTAAGGATGTATTAAATTAAAATCCTTTTTTTCTTGGTGTGTATTTCATTACTTCATTTTTTCTACGTATGTGTCTTATTACAGTAATTTTTTTCAATGTGTGTATCTTATTGTATCTTATTACCATAATTTTTCTAAGTATGTATCTTATTAAAACCATTTTTTCTACGTGTGTATTTTACGACTATCACTTTTTTCTACGCGTATATGTTATGACTATACTTTTTCTACGTGAGTATTTTATTACAAGACTGACTCAGAGTGACCATCGAATTTCTAGACTAATTTTCAAAAACCACAAAAAAAAATTTCGTTCCCTAATCGGTCGAGAGTACCTACAAATAATACGGATTACTTAACAGAGAAACAGATTATAGGTCCAGAAACGATCTCTATACATACAAGTTCCTTAAAAAAGAACATTAAAAATATAATTAGAAAAGGAACATTTCCAAATAAATGTCGAATGAAATCTGACATACAGAGTAGAAAACAAAAAGATATTTGGTTTACTTCAACCATAGAAATTATACCCACATTTCTTCTGCGTTAAAATGCTGAAGGAAATTTAATGCTGAAGGAAATTTAATGCTGAAGGAAATTCAACACAGCGTAAAATACGACTGCATCGGATTTCACAAAAAGAGTTCAGAAGGAATAGAGTTTATTCAGCCTGAAGCCAAAGTAAAGAAACAGAGACCCGAGACCCGAGACCCGAGATCAAACTTCGATGCCAAATAACAATAATTGAGGACTAAGGACAATTCAGACTTTCAAGCTGAAGATGAAAGAGCAAGGGCAGGTCAAATTCAATACTTCTGATCAAAGATCAAGGTTACAGGTCAAAACTGAGAATTCGTTTTCTTTAAATATGTAATAAAATGTTAGAGGTCACATCATAAGTTCAAGGCAGGTCAGATTTAATGCTATGGATCTACGACCAAGGTTACAGGTCAAATCTGAGCATTTGTTTTCTTTAAATATGTAATGAAATGTTAGAGGTCACATCATAAGCTCAAGGCAGGTAAATTTAATGCTGTGGATCTACAATCAAGGTTACAGGTCAAAACTGAGTATTTTGTTTTGTTAAATATGAAATAAAATGTTCGAGGTCACATCATAAGTTCACAGCAGGTCGATTTAATGCTATGGATCTACGACCAAGGTTACAGGTCAAAATTGAGTATTTTCTTTGTTTAAATATGTAATGAAATGTTAGAGGTCACATCATAAGTTCAAGTCAGAACTGGAATAAATGGCTGAGGTTGACCTCCAAGTTCAGAGGTAGTAACACATAAACAAATTAAAAAAACTTTTCTTAATTGTAATGAAAAGATACCACAGAAAGCGTTGTTTTTTTCTCGGCTTCTGCTGAGAGTAAATCAAGGTTTTCCTTCAGGCAAAATACCATTTGTCTCAGTTCAATGCCACGTTAAAAATTTTGGAAATGTAAATCATATTTAGCTGGTATGCTAATAGTTAACCCTCAAGTGTTCTTTAGAGCAGTAATCATAAGCGCCATAATAATAATGACATGAAAAAGTGAAGATTAAAAAGAAATAATTTAAATGAAAAACATGGGACAACCTATGACAGAGAATAAACAAAAAACCAATATAAGTGACGAAAGACTAACTATATACAGTATATACTCGTGTATCTACACGTACATATATATATATATATATATATATATATATATATATATATATATATGTGTGTGTGTGTGTGTGTGTATGTATATATACTTATATATACATATGTATATATGTGTGTATATATGTATATATACTGTATATATATACACACAGTATGTATAATATATATACAGTATATATATATATATATATATATATATATATATATATATATATATATATAAACAGTGCCATACACTAACGTAACTAATTAACACAACATAAACAGTAAAGCGTTTTGTACAAAAGGTGTTGAAGCAAAGAACACCGAGTGGCAGAGGCGAGATCGCGTTACAAGTCCTACACCGCACAGATTTTGTAACGGTTCAGAAATAGATTTCGTTTTCATATCACTGACACATAAAAATAATCTCATGACTTGCAAAATTCAGTTTAAGGTAAGAGAAGCAAAGGAAACTGCTGAGTATAGATGAGATAAACTATTTATCAACACGCAATAAAACCTTTTTCGCTGATTACTTCAGACCGTTAGGTATTTCCAGAGAGAAGTAATAGAATGTTTTGCAACACTTTTACAAAAGAGAGAGAGAGAGAGAGAGAGAGAGAGAGAGAGAGAGAGAGAGAGAGAGAGAGAGAGACTAATATCATCGACAAAAATATCTTACTATTCTTCGTCAAGATATGAAAAAGGGTTCTAACCGTAGCGTTCTAATGTGGACAGGCGACTGCCACTGAACGACAGACAGCGCATGCGCGACCGCACCCCTCCCCACACCCCCCGACCCATCTCATTTCGTGTAAGAGAAATAAGTAATCAAATTTTCTGCATACAGAAATTCAAAAATGGAAGGATATTAGCGTAAGTCTTCCTCCCCCCCTCCACAAGGACATACAATCGAAAAAATAATTTAAATTTTTCAAATAACAAACAAAAATATCTCGAAAGTGAAGATAAAAAGTGAAAATATCTAAATATGTAAACTGAAGGTTTTAAAAACTGCAAAATCTTATTAAGGCTTGAAAACCAGGAGTTATATCTTTTCTGTAAAAGAAAACAATTGAGATGGCTTTTTGTCTTTCCGTCCGCCCTCAAATCTTAAAAGCTACAGAGGCTAGAGGGCTGCAAATTGGCTTATTGATCATCCACCCTCCAATCATCATACATACCAAATTGCAGCCCTCTAGCCTCAGTAGTTTTTATTTTACTTAAGGTTAAAGTTAGCCATGGTCGTACGTCTGGCACCTCTATGGGTGCCAACAACACATGCCACCACCGGCCCGTGGCTGAAAGTTTCATGGGTCACGGCTGAAAATTTCACGGGCCGCGGATGAGAGTTTCATACAGGATTATACGCTGTACAGAAACTTGATTGCGCCGAAGAAGCTTCGGAGCATTTTGTCTTTTTTTATTACTTCTCATTATGGTTACTGAGGCTCACAGAAAATGAGATTTTGTTATGCGACAGAATGTAATACAATCATCTGGTCACCTATAACCCTACACTGGCAATAAAAAATAATGATAATGTTTCACTAATGCTAAATAATGATAACGTTTCGCTAATGCAAAGTTCAAACTAACACCCACTCTCCCCCTCATTTATAAATTTGCCAGTGTCATTTTCCCCCTCACTGCGCCAGATGACCGAAGTTCCAGCAATTATCGCGGAAAGCACAGGTATCCTTAAAAATGAGAATGAGTTTGAGATTACAACCATTAATTTTCTTCATGTAATGAAACCATATCTACAGAAAAATGGCCTAAGACGTAAAATCAGAAAATGAAAAACATAAAACAAATAACGTCTTCCTCGTTGTCTTAGCAGAGAAACAGAATTATGATTCTGTAAACGATCGTTATAAAAAAAATTCTTTAAAATAATGAATAAATAAAAACAATGCACATTTAAAAATAAGAAAATATAACAACAGAAAAGCAGATTATAGATCTGTAAACGAGTTCCATAAAAATAACTGTTTCTTACAAAAATAAAAACAATGCACATTTCCAAAATAAGAAAATAAGGCACCTCTCTTTGGATCGCTTAACAGAGAAACAGATTATAGATCTGTAAAGGATCCCCATAAAAACAAGTTCCTCAAAAATAAAAGAACGATAAATTTTAAAAATTCACCTTTCTAATTAAGAAAAATAAGCAGACCATCCTTCGCAATGATTATCAACTTAAAAAAAAATACTGCACGTCATTCTGCAGACAAAGGAATAACCTACAGACATACAATGATCAAAAAGAGAAAGAAGAAAAAAAAAATTACTTCTGCTAAAGAGAGAGAGAAAAATTAAAAACAAATTACCCCTGGCCCAGCAAACTATTTATGGCATGACTCAGCCCCCCGGAACAGTTCTTACATGACTCACCCTCTTTCCCTCTCCTCTCGCCTCGGCCATTACTCGGCAGCTGACCCTCTGGAAACATCGTTTATCTCTCCATAAGAGTCACTTTCGTATCCCTGGAATGATGGCTGGAACTGCGGGGGGAGGGGAAGGAAGATTATTATTATTATCAAAATAGTTTAGAGAGTAAATATATGTAGAAATGTTATCATAAGAGAGAAGGGGACCTGAATTTGAAATGAATACAAAAAAATACACTTTCGTATTCCTGGAATGATGGCTGGAACTGTGGGGGAAGGGGTGGGAAGAGAGAGAGTAAATATATGTAGAAATGTTATTATAAGAGAGAAGGGGACCTGAATTTCAAATGAATACAAAAAAATACACTTTTGTATTCCTGGAATGATGGCTGGAACTGTGGGGAGGGAAGAGACGATAAATATATGTATAAAATTATAAAAGTGTTTTTACAAGTGGGAAGGGTGGCCTGAATTTTAAATGATTACAAAAAAATAAATTAGAACATTTTGTATTCTTGGAATGATGGCTAGAACCATGGGGAGGGAAGAGAGAGTAAATATACGTAGAAATGTTATTACAAGAGGGAAGGGGGACCTGAATTTCAAATGGATACAAAAAAACACACTTTTGTATTCTTGGAATGATGGCTGGAACTGTTGGGGGGGAGAGGAGGGAAGAGAGAGAGTAAATATATGTAGAAATGTTATTACAGGAGGCAAGGGAGGCCCGAATTTCAAATGACTACAAAAAAATACACTTTTGTATTCTTGGAATGATGGCTGGAACTGCTTGGGGAGAGGGGAGGAGACGGTAAATATATGTATAAAATACTTTTACAAGTGGGAAGGGAGACCTGAATTTCAAATGGATACAAAAAAAGAAATTAGATCATTTTGTATTCTTGGAAGGATGGCTGGAACTATGGGGAGGGAAAAGAGGGTAAATATATGTATAAAATGTTCTTACAAGAGGGAAGGGGGACCTGAATTTCAAATGATCACAAAAAAATAAACTATTTTTCTTGGAATGATGGCTGGAACGGTGGGGGGGTGTGGGAGAGGGAAGAAATGGTAAATATAAGTAGAAATGTTCTTATAAGAGGGAATGGGGACCTGAATTTCAAATGATTACAAAAAAACACACTTTTGTATTCTTGGAATGATGGATGGAAGTGTGTGGAGGAGGGCAGGGAGGGAAGAGATATATGTAGAAATGTTCTTACAAGAGGGTTGGGGGACCTGAATTTCAAATGATTACAAAAAATACACTTTTGTAGTCTTGGAACGACGGTTGGAACTGTGTTGGTGGGGAAGGAGGGAAGAGATAGTAAATATATGTAGTAATGTTCTTACAAAAGGGTAAGGTGAACTAAATTTTAAATTGTTACAAACAAAAGAATAAATTATAAAATTTTTTTCGGTGTTAAAACATTCAAGGGTTATTTTCATTAAGACTTTCCTCCCCCTTTCCTTCTGCAGAACACATTACATACTTGAAAAAATTTTTTAGAAAATTATAAATTTAATAAATTTCAAAAGATCCTTTATGCATTTTATCTTTCTTGCTCGGAATGATGACTGGGACTGTAGGGGATAGTGAAGAGATGCTAAATATATGTAAAAATGTTCCTACAAAACGGGAAGGAGACCTAAACCTTAAATTATTACAAAAAAAGATGAATAAATTGAAATATTTTCTCAATGGCAATGTAATTACGGGTCATTTTCATTGAGGCTTCTCTCCCCCTTTCTGCATAACCCACTACTTGTAAAATAAAAGAAAAGAAAAAACTTTTTGCAAGGTTATCAGTTTGATAAATTTCACAAGACTCCTTATGTATTTTATCATTCTTCCTGACTGTTTTATCTCACTGTCAAGATTCTTCACGCCTTCGGACAGAATGTATGATGTATGAGGCATCAACTGTGGCTAGGAAAATGCCTAATTCATAAAAGAATTTTACTATTACCATATTTGTCTTCATACAGCTACGTGTCGCCACTGCAAACACTATAGGTTTACACATACATACATACATAAATACTTACATACACACAATATATGTACATATATATATGTGTGTGTGTGTATGTATATGTATATATACTATATAATATATATACATATATATAATATACGTCAATTCCATTTAAAAAGGTATCTAACACTTCTTTTATACGCTTAGTATTTGTTTAAAAAATAATTTCATTGAAAATCCAATAACATGTCCGATCAAAAAAGACGTTATGTTAGAATGTACCAATAATGTGCGTAATTTATATATGCGGTAATTTATTTTTACGGCAAATATTTAAGAGAAAAATTTTAAAAAAAGTATAATGAAATTCATGGCTTCAATGTCCACCCGCAACGTCTTTCTCAACTGAAAATGTTCCCTAGTTGGGTAAAAACTCCTCTATTGGATAAAATGATGGTTTTCATGGCTTGTGTTTTCATTTCCTTCTCATGACTCTGGGTTCCATCTCACCTTTGTACTTTTGCTATCTGTAAAGAGTGGGAGAGCCTAATTCAGTGATTCTCAAACTGGGTGCCGCAAGATTGTCATGAATTTTGTCTTGGCTAGATCATCTCAAGGAACATTTGTGAAAAAAAAATGGGAGAAGTCTTTATATAATTATTATCAGTGTGTCTACTGTAATATATTAACACACACACACACACACATATATATATATATATATATATATATATATATATATATATATATATATATATATATATATATGTGTGTGTGTGTGTGTGTGTGTGTGTGTAAATTCATGCGACATGGTGGGATGGTGAAGAATGGGTGCCACGGTAATGATTTCGTTACTTAGGGTGCCATCACTAGAAAAAAAGATTGAGACCCAGTGGGCTAATTGAGTGTTATAGAAAATAACTCTATGTACTTCCATTATCTATAAGGTTTGCAAAAGACATCCAGCCTAACCGTATGTTATAGAATATGTTGTAGAAAATAACCCGATGTACTTCCACTATCTATAAGGTTTGCGAGAGACATTTAGCCAAACTGTGCGTTATAGAAAATAATTCGAAATGTAATTATGTTCAGGTTCTCTTGGCGAGACATTTGAACGTTAATTTGCATAAAAGTATAGTATACATACACAAAAATGAAAGATGCTAAATTAAAAAGAGAGAAAAGAATAATGAAAATTGTCTGCAGAAAAAGAAAGGACATAAGATGAACTAAATTTACAAGAAAAAAAATATAAAGAAGAAGAAGAAGAAGAAGAAGAAGAAGAAGAAGAAGAAGAAGAAGAAGAAGAAGAAGAAGAAGAAGAAGAAGAAGTCTGTCTGATCACAAAAGATGTTGCTCAGCTTCCAGCTTAAGTACGTTAGCAAAAATCTAGTAATCTTTGCGAAATGCTTTGGAAACCGATAATGTATTACGAAACCTCCTCAAAAAATCTGAAAAGTTCTCGGGACTTTGGCCTGGATTAAATCCAAGTTTTAATGAAAACTCTGCCTCGTCAAAGGCTTTATCCAGGAGATACCCGCTTTTTCGGACTGTTGTAAAACTGTTTGAATTGCGCTTTTAATCAAAATTTAAAAATAATTCAACACACATTATGTACCGGGTGGATTATGGCAACCTCACTTAAATTCATATACATATACATATACATATACATATATATATATATATAATTTATATATATATATATATACAGTATATGTATATATATATATATATATATATATATATATATATATATATATATATATATTTATAAATAATACATAGATATACATAATAGATGTAAATATATATATTCATATACAGTATATATAAATATATATTACATACATATTTACATACATACATATATATATATATATATATATATATATATATATATATATATATATACACACACACGTACATATATATATATATATATGTATGTGTGTGTGAGTGTGTGTAAAATATATAACCTAAAATCTCAAGTCACCCGCCCACTCACCGTGACGCCGGCGGGGGAAATAAGGTGAAATGAACCATGGGTATTACCACTTAGCGAGTTTCCCCCGTCACAAGTCACCTCCAAGAAGGGCGGGGGACGAATGCAATTCCATTAAAGGGAATGCGCCCCCGAGTCATTAGTTAACTCGCTCTAGGAACGTCGTCTCCGAGAAGCCTGGATTAAAAATACTGTGTGTAAATATTTGTTTGTGTATATACATATACAGTATATACTGTATATATATTATATATATAATGTATATATGTATTTATATTTAATATATAATGTATTTATATATTAAACAAAATATGTATACAGTGTATATATATATATATATATATATATATATATATATATATATATATATATATATATATATATATATATATATATATATATATGCAATCCTTCTTAATGGTCTTAAGGCCCTTTTAACTCTTCAGTTTCCTTACTCTCCCTTGGAAGGTTTACACTACAAGCACTGGCTTCAAATAGTTAATAAACAAGGAAGTCGAACTGCCTAGAGTGGTGGGATTTGAAGCCAACACATGTTTGCCAGTGAGGTTCCCTTAGACAACATTAAAACGCAGGCGGGTGGATTATGGCAACCTCACTTAAATTCATATACATATACATATACATATGCATATATATATATATATATATATATATATATATATATATAATGTATATATATACTGTATATATGTAATAAACATACACAGATATCCATATATATATATATATATATATATATATATATATATATATATATATATATATATATATATATATATATATATATATATATATATATATATGTAAATGTATATCTATATATATATATATATACATATATATATATATATATATATATATATATATATATATATATATATATATATATATATATAGCAAATGCTTGTTACTCACAACGTACAGGAGAGTTGCCCAAAATGACGAGTTTAACCGGAAACGGTGTATTAAGAAAACTCATTAACCCAACATACAAAAACAGGTAATGACAATCATGGGGGCTTCTTGAACAAAACAATACTTTCCCAATTTCTAAGAATAAGGATGACACACCGTGTCACTGAATTACTCTTAGACTGTTTAATGCTTTGACTGATATCCAAATAGGGGAAACCAGAAAACTGCGGTTATCGACAATAAAAATATCTGCACTAATCTGCAATAAATACATATGATAAATCTTTTTGTTACTTCTTCACAAAGGTAAACGAAAGATGCAAAACATCAGTAGGGAAGTAAATCATTTCAACCGAGCAAATCAGAAACTTAAACATTTATAGCACTAAAAACGAAATCGAAAAAGTTAAAAAAAAAAAAAGCAAAAAATAAGCAAGCGAGCAACTCTTCACTGTGATTTGAGTCTTTGATTTTCTCTCCAGCTGCAGACAAGGCATCGTCAACCACACATTTGAGAAAACTCGCAGAGTCAGCGCTGCTCTCTCAGAGAAAATGCAAATGTTACGGATGCCTTTGTCAAGAAAACCTCCAGAGAGAGAGAGAGAGAGAGAGAGAGAGAGAGAGAGAGAGAGAGAGAGAGAGAGAGAGAGAATATGGAATTTAGGCTAAAGGCCAAGCGCTGGGACCTGTGAGGTCATTCAGCTCTGAAAAGGAAATTGACAGCAAGGTGTGAAAGTGTAACACGAGGAAAACCTCGCAGTTGCACCATGGAAAAATTGTTTGAGAGGATGGAAAATCAGAGAGGGTGGAAAATCAGATGGTAGAAAGAAAATATGAACGGAGGTACAGTAAAAGGGATGAAAGCGCTTGCAAATAGGGGCCGAAGGGACACTGCAAAGACCCTTAAGTAATGCCTACAGTGCCCCACGTGAGGTGCACTGGCGGCACTACTCCCAGCAGAGGGAGAGAGAGAGAATATAAGTTTCAATTAATATTCTTTGTTTCTATATTTCCCATTACCTTCTGTCACTTCTTTCGAACGAATACCATATTCTTTGGAAGCTTGATTCCCAAGTCAATGGCCCCTGTGAAGGGTTCATCCTCTAAATAACTGTAATAACAGTAATAATGATTTGTATCAGTGAACCTCATCTATCCAATCGACCAAGAACCGATACTGATATCGGAAAAACGAATTGGAACGATAATCGGTTATTAGAACGACTTTGAAAAACGACCATCCCTCCAGAATAATTTAGATAATCCACGATAAACATTGATAAAACAGGAAAAACTGGTATAATCCTCACGGTTACTGGTGCATTTTCATGTACCTGTAACTGACCTTTTTCTCTTTTGCAAATTTCCTGACTCATTTCGACGTGCATACACAACATATATATATATATATATATATATATATATATATATATATATATATATATATATATATATACATATACATATATATATATATACATATATATATATATATATATATATATATATATATATATATATAATATACATGTGTATGTATGTATGTATGCATATATATATGTATATATATATTATATTTACATAACATATATATAAATATTATACATAATATATATAATACATATTTACATATACATACACAAATATATATATATATATATATATATATATATATATATATATATATATATATATATATAGATATAAAATGTAAATTTTGCATAATTTATCATTGTGTGTGGGATCGTGGTAACGACATAATCTATTGTACAAAACATCAAAGAAAATATAATAAAGCGAAATAAATGACCGAATATTCATCACATATTCCTCCAATTATCTCCACGCAGTTAGAGAGAAAAAATAAATGTAAACAAAATGTCCCCAGGAAATTTGAAATATTTCCTCCCTCCAGAATCGCAACTTAACATTCTTGCAGCGACGACCGAGCGGCAAATATTGCATGTCTTGCAACGCCTAATGTTTTATGTACCTAATGATGTTTGCGGAGAGTCATGACATATGAAATTGTTTTAATTATTTTCCCGGAACTGCATTCCTGCGCGATTTTCCTTTTTCGTATAATTACTGCCATTGCCTGACTTTTTTTTTTTTTTTTTGCAGAATTCGGAAGGCCGAGAGAAAAATTATATTTGCTTCTCTGTCTTACTATTTACTTTGAAATGAAAAAAATTTTGTAACAAAAACAAATTATGGAAGGTAAAATCCTCATTATCACTGGGAGCAAACTATGACTTATTATTTCACACGGAACTCCAATGGCGAGACCGGTGGTTATTCATCCGGCTAATCACGCAGAAACATAACCAAAAACTTTGACCATATGCCACCTTGCCAACTAGATAACTAACGTAAAAACATAACAGATGTATTATATACATACATAAAGAAAAAGTACAAGACAATATCGCCACTGATGAGAGACACGAGTGAGAAGAATGTATCATTATTGATGAAAGATGCTTGGAGAGGCATGAGATACTATAATGAAAAGAAAATTGGAATCAATGTATCTACCCGAAGATGAAAAATCGCATGGGCTCAGAAGGAAACAAACAAATAAACTCCTCGATTCTGTAATATTACGGTGAAACAGAGAACGGCTAACAATACTTGAGGCAGGCATAAGAATATGGTCACTGATAATATAAAATTTAGTGTGTGTGTAAGTCCGTGCGCGCGCGTGTAACAATATATATATAAATATATATATTGTACATATATAAGTATATATGTCTATATATATACATAGTTCCTCGTTGGGCGAGTCTGTACAGTTGTCGCCTAGCACTCGCTAGGCCCGAGTTCGAGTCTCCGGCCGGCTAATGAAGAATTAGAGGAATTTATTTCTGGTGATAGAAATTCATTTCTCGCTATAATGTGGTTCGAATTCCACAATAAGCTGTAGGTCCGTTGCTAGGTAACCAATTGGTTCTTAGCCACGTAAAATAAGTCTAATCCTTCGGGCCAGCCCTAGGAGAGCTATTAACCAGCTCAGTGGTCTGGTAAAACTAATATACACTTAACTTATATATATACATATATATATATATATATATATATATATAATATATATATATATATATATATATATATGACTATTTATCACATCACCGTGATTCATATACAATCAGAAAGCTACAAACGTCCTTTAATATCCAATTCACTCTACCTCGGAAATAATATATTTTCATATATGTTACCGAAGGGGAATTTTTTAGTTGATAATAAGTCCACCGTCCCGTGGGGTCGAACCAGCGGACGGTGGACTTATTATCAACTAAAAAATTCCCCTTCGGTAACATATATGAAAATATATTATTTCCGAGGTAGAGTGAATTGGATATTAAAGGACGTTTGTAGCTTTCTGATTATATATATATATATATATATATATATATATATATATATATATATATATATATATATATATATATATATATATATATATATATATATGTCTGCGTGTGTGTTCTAGCCGGCCTATATAACCACTCCCCGAACGCAATAAAAGCTTGTCAGCGCAAATTAGACCAGTTTCTCGTCAGGCTAAAAGCCATTACTCCGGCGAAATGGCAAAGCGCCACGACATCAATTTCCATTTCAGTAAAAAAAATAAAAAGAGAAGAAGAAGAAGAGGTAAGTAGCCGTTCCATTACCGGTAATTTGCAATCCCTGAAGTGACGACATTCACTTCCGAAAATGAACACGTCACTTCAGCCGTTGGCTGTAAGCGACTTGCTATTTTCGAAGAGGAATCTCTGTCCTTAAAATGTGAGAGGTAGGCAGCTTCCGGAAAAAAATCGCGATCAAAATCCGAGAACTGTTGTTAATTATTAAGTAAATTAATATTCAAGTAAAATGCTTAACTATTTTTTCTGTGGAATTTTTCGTCTCTCTTTATTTACAGAACTGCCCTTGTTCATTTAAAAAAGGACGTTGAATAATTAACATTTAGCAGTAATAAAAAACTGCTTTTTTATCTTACTTAAAATAATTGGTTTCTTCTCTGAAGAATAATTACACGTCATTAGGTAATATATACTTGGCATGTATACTACTACAAAGTATTCAGTAGTGATGCTCTACAATTTGGTACTACATATTAGGTTTACCTCTGCTGACATTTCTTCCCTCATAACTTTTTAAATGAATGAAAATGTTACTAAACACTTACTGTAATGTATTGCAGATAACCACAGTCTTCAGCAGATCATATCATTATGCGACTTTCTCTCTCTCTCTCTCTCTCTCTCTCTCTCTCTCTCTCTCTCTCTCTCTCTCTCTCTCTCTCTATATATATATATATATATATATATATATATATATATATATATATATATATATATATATATGTATGTATATATATACATGGTGTCGTGGTTCAATGGTAAGTGCTGGGCCTATGATCGTTAGGCCCGTGATTTCATCCTCAGTCTTTCGCCACATGTCTGCTCAACTTTGAAGGGGTATCATCTTCAGCCTGGGTCCAAAGAAGGGCACAGAACTAGTAAACTCAGCCATAAAGATCTGCAGGGGGGCGGAAGTCTAACAAAGGAAGTCTAACTAAGAAAGTCTAACAAAGAAAGTCTAACAACTTCCGGAACCTCCTTCTCCAAAAGGGTGAAAAAGACACATGGTAGTAAATATGCGACTGTGTTTGCCTGTGGTTTACACCTGGTGTCAGTACAAAAGTTTGTTTACAAGCAACACAGAACTCCCCCTTCTCAACTTTAACCTTGAAATTCTCTGTAGTCAGGCATACTTGACTCATATCAACTAAGGCTTCTGAACAATCTCTCTCTCTCTCTCTCTCTCTCTCTCTCTCTCTCTCTCTCTCTCTCTCTCTCTCTCTCTCTCTCTCTCTCTCTTTATCGAATGGTTTGGAGCCGGGAGCAGCCCTTGAAGTGCTCATTTTCTTGCAAGAACTTCCTAGTCAATAAGTTGGCTCTGGACTTAATTCCATTTCAGGTATTACCTCAGCGGAGAGCATGTTGCTGACTGTTGCCCTTCCGCCCACATTGTATCAGTGTGTCGTTTTGTGGCTTTCTTCAATTCTCGTAGGGCGTTGTGTCATTTCTCCCCAAATTCATCCTTATTATTATTATTATTATTATTATTCAGATGATGAACCCTACTCACATGGAAACAAGCCCACAGGGGCCAATATTGACTTGAAATTCAGGCTTCCGAAGAACGGTGTTCATTTGAAAGAAGTAAATACAGGTAATAGGAAATGCAGAAGGAAGAGATCAATTATTAGAAAAGGAAAAATACTTTAACAAATTAATAAATAAATAAACAGAAATGTAAGTAACTTGCAATACACAAGGAGAATTGTTTTAAGGTAGTAATGCATTGCATCTTCACTTGAACTTCTGATTCTCTTGTTGATTCCAAAGAGAAATTGATCAAAACAGTTTTCCCTACAGTTCGCTTGACTTGCGCGGGATTTGGACCACATTTCTTCGCTGCAGACTTAAAAGTTAGCCACAAAATTCATTCGCAGTTATAGATATTGTTTGGAATTTTCTTGGAGACCGGAATATAATTGAAGTCGTTTGCATTGTTATTGTAAAAAAAAAAAATCAGAATTTGGAGACTTGCTTCGCTTACAAAAAAAGGAACATTATCAGAAAAGAGAGAACAATGTCAGTACTTGGAGACTTGCTTCTCTTACAAAAAAAAGAACAATGGCAGAACTTGGAGACTTGCCCCTCTTACAAAAAAAAAAGAACAATGTCAGAAATTGGAGGCTTGCTTCTCTTACAAAAAACAAGAACTATGTCAGAACTTGGAGTCTTGCTCCTCTTACAAAAAAAGGAACAGTGTCAGAATTTGGAGACTTGCTTATTTTACAAAAAATAAAAGAAAATTGTCAGAATTTGGAGACTTGCTTATTTTATAAAAAAAAAGAACAATGTCAGAATTTGGAGACTTCCTCCATTCACAAAAAAAAGAACAATGTCAGAATTTGGAGACTTGCTACTCTTACAAAAAAAAAAGAATAATGTCAGAATTTGGAGACTTGCTCCTCTTACAAAAAGTCAGAATTTGGAGACTTGCCTCTTTTACAAAAAAAGAAAGTCAGAATTTGGAGGCTTGCTCCTCTTACAAAAAAGAACAATGTCAGAATTTGGAGACTTGCTTCTTTTACAAAAAAAAAAAGAATGGCAGAACTTGGAAACTTGCTTCTTTTACCTTACCAAAAAAAGAACAATGTCAGAATTTGGAGGCTTGCTCCTCTTGAAAAAAATGTCAGAATTTGGAGACTTACTCCTTTTACAAAAAAATAGAACAATGTCAGAACCTGGAGACTTGCTCCTCTAACAAAAAAAAGTCAGAATTTGGAGACTTGCTTCTTTTACAAAAAAAAAAGAACAATGTCAGAATTTGGAGGCTTGCTCCACTTAAAAAAAAAGAACAATGTCAGAATTTGGAGACTTGCTTCTTTTACAAAAAAAAGAATGGCAGAATTTAGACTTGCTTCTTTTACCAAAAAAAAAGAGCAATGTCAGAATTTGGAGGTTTGCTCCTCTTAAAAAAATGTCAGAATTTGGAGACGTGCTCCTTTTACAAAAAACAGAACAATGTCAGAATTTGGAGACTTGCTCCTCTTACAAAAAAAAAAAAGAACAATGTCAGAACTTGGGGACTTGCTCCTCTTACAAAACAAATGTCAGAATTTGGAGACTTGCTCCTTTTACAAAAGAAAAAGAACAATGTCAGAACTTGGAGACGTGCTTCTCTTGTAAAAAAAGAACAATGTCAGAATTTGGAGACTTGCTCCTCTTACAAAAAAAAAAAAAGAACAATGTCAGAACTTGGGGACTTGCTCCTCTTACAAAACAAATGTCAGAATTTGGAGACTTGCTCCTTTTACAAAAGAAAAAGAACAATGTCAGAACTTGGAGACGTGCTTCTCTTGTAAAAAAAGAACAATGTCAGAATTTGGAGACTTGCTCCTCTTACAAAAAAAAAAACAATGCCAGTGATTGGAGACTTGCTCCTCTTACAATAAAAAAAAGAATGTCAAAATTTGGAGACGTGCTCCTCTTACAAAAAAAAAAAACAATGCCAGTGATTGGAGACTTGCTCCTCTTACAATAAAAAAAGAATGTCAAAATTTGGAGACGTGCTCCTCTAACAAGAAAATAAAAAAGAACAATGTGAGAATTTAAGGACTTGCTCCTTTTCGGAAGGTTGATTGATTCGTATAAAAAAACTGACCTTACTCGCATAGCTCCTTTTCGGAAGGTTGATTGATTCGTATAAAAAAAACTGACCTTACTCGCATAATATAATACTACTACAGTAAATGTACACGTGTAAGTGCGAGGACAATCACGCAAGCACGCACAGAAACAACGCATAACAACACACAAAACAAAAGCGCTTAGAAACGCACAGAAATTCGCACCAGAAGGAAATCATGCAATTCATAAAAAAAAAACGTACCTTGACACAAGATCACGATCCCCATAAAACGCACATAAACATGCACAAGCACATTCGTGAGCACAAGCATAAACGCATTCCAAAAGCAAATATAGAAAAGACTTATCAGCACTCGACACTGAATTAGGTTTTCCTTGGCGCCTGAACCTGGTAATAATTCGCCTTTTTAAATCAACTGTTTATACCTTTCATTTGTTCCTTTTAAACGCCACACGTGTGGTCTTAAGTCACGACAGCAAACTATTCCTTTGTTGTTTTGTTTATTCTCTGATTGTTACTGAAATCTCTCTCTCCTCTCTCTCTTCTCTCTCTACTCTCTCTCTCTCTCTCTCTCTCTCTCTCTCGCTCTCTCTTGTGTTATTTCATTATTTATTTGAATTCTCTGATTGTCACTGAAACTTCATTCTCTCTCTCTCTCTCTCTCTCTCTCTCTCTCTCTCTCTCTCTCTCTCTCTCTCTCTCTCTCTCTCTCTCTCCCCCTTCAAGAATCCTTCCGCAGTCAAGTCATAAAAGTATACTGCACTCGAATCTGTCAACCCTAAATCAAAATCATCTCAGAGACTGGTGAGCAAAAGTGAAGTTTCATTTGAACAGTTAACTGCTCTTATTTGCCAACCTGCTATCTTTTATCAACTGAGGGCTTACGAATCGATGGAGAGAGAGAGAGAGAGAGAGAGAGAGAGAGAGAGAGAGAGAGAGAGAGAGAATATACGGATAATGTGTCAAGGCTAATGTTACCCTCATGCCATGTCTGGATACAGTGAAAGGGGAAGGAAACCAAGCAGGTGGTATGGTGGTATATTTCCTACAACAGCTCTGGGTTACAACAAGACTCTCGTGCTAGCATATAAGGCCTGCTCAGCCAACAACAACAAAAACAGCAACAACAATAACTAACTACAAACGCCCTCGCGCTTTTGCGCTACGAAAATGAGGTGAATGACAACTTAACACATCAAAAAAAAAAAAAAATATATATATATATATATATATATATATATATATATATATATATATATATATATATATATATATATATATATATATATATATATATATATATATATATATATATATCGCCTGCATCGATATGGTGGCCTCGCTCCAAAAGTCGCCTTCAGAAAAAAAAGGAAAAATATTTTTGATAAAAAAGACAATTAAGAGTAATTGAGACGATAAGCATCGTGAGATGACATAAGGGATTCTGTGCAGCGGTGATACGTTAGTGTTCAGTGCTATTTTTATAATGATAGTAAAACAGTAGTGCTGATTGTCTTGTAGAATACCTTGGGTAAACGTGACGAATGGACACGAACTACTATCGTGTTGAAAGAGATCTTGGTTAATGTTTTCAAGGTGGGACCTCATTTACACCAACCAAATCTTGACGAACACCGTTCAGACAATTAGAATGTAAAAGGACCGGCATGCCATCCGCAAGGTGCCTTACTGATGGAAGTGGAGGGTGAACCATGATTTAGCAGGAACTTGAATAAACGCCAAGGACCATAACACTAAAAACTACTATCTGTGCAGTGCTGAAAAAATAAGTCTGCAGAAAAACAGAAAACCAGAAAAGCAACAGATTATGCCGTATTAAAGTTCTCTATCTACCTGTCAACTCTATCTCTTCCAAATTATGTTTCCATTATCAAATACCACAAAATACAATGAAGACTCGGCTTCACAACAACGACCAAGATTAATTAGGTGCTTAATAACTAGGATTAAAGGGGTACATAATGCACACAAAGGTTATTACTTTATCCGGAAGGTCTTCAAGTGATAAACAGTTATCTAGGATTAACTTGGGACACTGTTAATTCGGCGCAATGGAGTTTTCTGTACAGCCACGGTCCATGAAACTTGAAGCCGTGGCCCATGAAACTTTCAACCACGGCCCGGTGGTGGCCTGTGTTGTTGGCACCTACAGCGGTGTCAGATGCACGAGTATGGCCAACTTTAACCTTAAATTAAATAAAAACTACTGAGGCCAGAGGGCTGCAATTTGGTGTGTTTGCTGATTGGAGGGGTGGATGATCAACAAACCATTTTGCAGCCCTCTAGCCTCAGTAGTTTTTAAGATCTGAGGGCGGACAGAAAATGTGAGGACAGAAAAAGTGCGGACGGACAGACAAAGCTGACACAATAGTTTTCTCTTAAAGAAAACGGAAACCAAGGGGAGGCAAAGGACCTTAGCAAAAGGATTACTGGGATTCCTTAGTTTCTCTTTTTTATCTCATCTTGTGTAGAATGGGGCCAAAAGTGTACAGACCTGGGCTTAAATTAATTCTATTTTCCTTTGTTAGTTGTATTAATCATGACTACGTGAGACTTCTGGAAACTATATTTTTAAATCTTGTTGATATACTATGAAGGAACCCATCAATTCTATATGATCTTCCTTCTCCCCAACACCCCCCTACTCTCCCTCTCTCTCACTTCCTCTCACTCTCACTCTCTCTCTCCCCTCACTTTCTCTCTCTCTCTCTCTCCCCCAACCCTCCTGTCTCTTTCCCTCTTTCTCCTCCCTAACACCCCCTCTACTCTCTCCCTCACACTCTCTCTCTCTCTCTCTCTCTCTCTCTCTCTCTCTCTCTCTCTCTCTCTCTCTGTCACCCGCTTCCCAACCCCACCCCCCTTTGGTGCCACTGATGTCTTACCCCCACAGTATTCTTTTCCAGATAGTAAGTCAATATGTACAGTATACCGAAATTAGGTATGATAATTCGTAAAGTTACTAAGTCTACGGCATAACCAGCCCCGTTTCACTGGCAGAACCAGGCCCGTTTCAGGGAAGCCCTTCCCCCCCCAACCCGCTTTGGTGCCCTTTGGAGCTAGTGATGTCTTACACCCACAGTGTTCTTTTCGAGGCAGTAAGCACGTATAGCAAGTTTGGAACATACATCCATTTTTTTATATATATAGATGTGTGTGTGTGTGTGTGTGTGTGTTAGTTGAAGAAATGGAAGCACGAAAGTGGAAGTGGCAGGTGTGGAAAACGACTTGATGTTGAATATACAGTATATATATATATATATATATTTATATATATATATATATATATATATATATATATATATATATATATATATATATATATTATATAAGTCCACGTCGGAAGGTGAGTGAAAAGCAGGACTTTGAAAAAGTACTTTCGTAGTTTATTCTACATTTTCAAGTTCACAGACGTGGACTTAGTGATATTCTCAAGCACGCGTTCCTCCGTGCTGTATTGGATATACAATATATATATATATATATATATATATATATATATATATATATATATATACATATATATTATATATATATATATATATATTATATATATACACACATGTATACTATGTTTATATCATGCACACCGATCAATCCCATTACCACCAATTATGACGAAGAACACACGCCAAGGCTCTACTATTCTGAAAGCAATAAATACCCTGATCTCAAGAATCAGTTAACCTTGTCCGGCCATTAATTTGATTACCAGAACTTATTGGGCCACAACCTTGACACAGTTCTTCTGCTACAGCAACGACACCCCCCTCCCCCCTCCCCCGTCCACGTCCAGAGCTCCATCAGCACCCGGGAACGTCCAATGCCGTCTCTATAATGATGATGATGATGATGATGATGATACTGATGGTGATAGTGATGGCCTTTACTGCACCGCTGACGGGGATTTAATTCGTGTTTGTTCAATCTGCGCCTTTGACCTGGTTTACTAATGTGTTTTTTTTACCATTGTGTCTTTTGGATATTTGTATCTGTTTAGTTCTAAATAAAATTCTGTTCAAAGAAATTATACCAACTATTAAGAAATGAAACTTATGAAATATAAAAAAAACTAATCAATTAAACAAAGATAAAAAATGAATAGAAATAAATAACGAAAATTGATAATAAGAATAAATAAAAGTCAATAAAAGTAAGTAACATTTTGATTTTTATTACTTGAAATTGGATTCGTTTGATTAGTGAGATTTTTCGAGTGTGATTTGAAGCAATTGGATTCATCTGATCAGTCAAACTTTTCGTTATCTCTGAAATCTCTAATAAACAGCAGAGATTACTACATGTTGCTTCTGTTATCTTCCGAGTTTGCTTTCAGACAGAAAGTCACTTGGTACAGGGGCGTGCACAGACTTTCAGACGAACAGGGGCTCAAGTGGAAAAAAAGGGCACTCCCTTAGTTTAAGAAAATGAAATCTCTGCGTGCAGTGGGTGAAGTTTACCAACAGGAGGCAGTACAAGAAGAAAGCGTCCAAAGCATCGTCTGGTGGTTACATGCCTCCAGGGGCGTCATTTAGAGGGGGCTGGGGGTAACTGCCCCCCAAGACTCCAGATGCCCTCCCCCAGCCTCAACTTGCCCCCCTTACCCCACCAAGTCCCAAGAAGTAACAGCACCTGGTTTTCCACTATTCCTACCGAAATTCAAATGTGTCATCGCATTAAGTTATATCTTTCTATCTATCTTTCTATTCTATGTGCTTCAAAAAGCACATAAAATAGCTCAAAATAAAAAAAAACCCAAGTGATTAGGCTCGCTTCGCTCGCCAAACCGCCTTTGCCCCTCCCCCCCCCCGCATCAAAAATCTGAAATGACGCCTCTGCATGCCTCCGACTACTCCTTTGGTTCCCGAAATCTGCCATATTTTATATGCTACAATTAGGCTGAAATATGCTATTGACAAATACTGGTCCAAAATATCAATCAACCTATGTATAATATGATCCAATCAAATTATTATTTCTGACAAAAAGGGTACCTTACCTGTGAAGAAGAAAAAGAGCAGGGGCTCAAGCTCCCCAAGCAACAGCCCGCCCCCCCCCCCGCCCCTGTGCACGCCCATGCTTTGGTTTGGTATGGTCTGTTTTGGGGGGAGGTAAAATTGCAATTCCCTTATAGGAAATTAAACTTCTCCGATTTTTGTTTTGTTTTGCAATCTTCTGAGCTTACTTTTAGAAAAACGACGTGCTCTTGTTGTTTGTGCCTTTTTGCAATCTAATACTATTTGCTTTTATTAAAGTAAATAGTCCCGGTTATTGTCTAAAGCTTTTATAAACTCTTGAAAATCCTTTTAATCCTTTAGTTATCTCATGAATTGTCGCTTGGGGGAAATTCTGCTTTCCTCATACTTTTCTAATCTCGTGAGTATTTTGGTTTAGAAAATAAACTGCGTGGCCATTTATATACCATTAGTAATCTTAGGATTACTAGGATATAATAACTCTGTAATCAAATATAAGAATGATAACGAGGGGGAAAAAACTGAAGATTTTCTAGATAATATGCTCTTTATCAATTAGAGCGAACTTTTTATGAGAAAACTTTAGGTATTTTCTATCTCGGTTGTGGTACGCGTCCGACGTTGCTGAAGCTGACACTATGATGCTACATCAAGCTAGAAAGAAATAAACTAATTCTTTGTCACGGAAAAATAATCGAGTTTTCTTCCATTAACTGAAGAAGTCTGTCCTTGCGTGATTATCTTGGTCATCGTTTTAGCTGACCGGTCAGCAAATTCCTGAGATGTATGTTAGTACTGCACCAGCCCCGGTTTTTTTCCATGCCCCTAGGTTAGGTTAGGTTAGGCTAGGTTAGGTAGGTTAGATTAGGTTAGGTTATGAAATCTGTAGGAATTTGGGTGTGGGAAACGTAAAGGGATTGTTTTCAAGAAAATTCTATAGTTAGTTTTTAAGATACGGCGTCCCGCTTTTTTCATGGAAAGGTCCCCGGTCGCATATTCCTCAACTGTATTATGGTTCGGGACCTTCCCTGAAAAAAGCAGGACGCCATATCTTAAAAACTAACCATAGATTCTTCTTGAAAATAATCTCATATGTTTACCACGCCCAAAATACATAAGCGATATTCTTGAACTATTCTAAACCTAAAGCAACTTAACCTAACCTAACCCAGAGGCATGGCAAAAAAAAAAAAAAAAAAGCGAGGCGCCCACTCGTCCCGGTACTCGGTTACATCTCGGGAAAATCCGACCGGTCACCGGTCACCAAGAGAACTTACGTCAACGAGTAATAAACGAATAAAAAAAAGACATAAAACTGAATTATATCAAACCGGTATTCAAGCGAGGTGGCGCAAATGCTGGTGTGACGAAGTGCGGCCATTCTGAAGCTATAAAACGCCATGAAATATTCGGCATTGCGTGTTTGAAAATGGTAATGACGGCGAATGCATACTTAGTCGTCATGTAAATGTCTGCTATAAATACTCTGTCGCTCACACTTGCTGCTATCGTCATCTTGGTGGTGGAAAGGACAGATATAACGACGTTATTCAGTGAATTTCGTCTTCATTTTGATTAATACAGAATTCTCCACCTTAATTTGATCGGAAGTTTGTCTACCTTTATATTATATATATATATATATATATATATATATATATATATATATATATATATATATATATATTATATATATATATATATATACTCCACCTTCAATTGATCGGAAGTTTTTCCATCTTTATTATGATTATGGATTATATATATATATATATATATATATATATATATATATATATATATATATATATATATTTATATTATATATACATGTATAATATATATACATACATGTGTGCGTATGTATCTGTCGACATTTAAACGATGTTTATCACAAATATACATAAATATGTCCACAGCATGCCTCTAATTACTGAGTAATTACTAAGTAAAATTACAATATACTTTTTGATCTGTGGCTTACACGCTTATACGCATGTTCATACAGTATAAGCTATACCCCTGTAGAGTGTGTGTGTGTGTGTGTGTGTGTGTGTCCCTGCTCCGTTTCCATTTCTATTTATGGCATCGTTGCAATAACGTCCAATCACGCCAAGAAGAAGACCTTCGCGTTTGATACGTCACCATGACAACGCGTTCGGGAAAAAGCGGGAGTAATAACTTCTTGCCAATGTAAGGAAAAAATACTAGAGTAATAAATATATCGAATTCCTTGACTGACAAATATAGTTATATCTAAATATATATATATATAATATATATATATATATAATATATATATATATATATATATATATACATCTACATATACATATACATATACATATACATATACATTACATATACACATATACAGCATATATATACACACACACATACTATTCGCCAAAAAGGTTGTCACATGCGTTTTTAACGAGCAATTTGGAATAGAATGGTCTGTTCTATTTGGTAGTAGTCTTGTGCTACAGAAAAACTTCCATGGTAAAGGTATGTTTCGTGAATTAGGAAACGAAATTACACTTTAAAATTCAATACAAAGGACACATTAGTCGTAAATAGACCAATATACATTAAAATTAGCAGGAAAAAAAGCAATGTTCACTTCCTTTAATATATCGCAGCTGAACCTTTTTCTCAGACATATCAGCAAGTCAAACACATGTACATAAATGTCAATAATCTTTATTTACATACCTACAGAGTCAATAGCGGGCATAACCTCCGTGCGCAGCAATAACGCCCACCAGGCGGCGTGGCGTCCTGTCCACCAGCTGTACAAGGTTCTCAGCAGGTATCCTGTCCCATTCTTCCCAGAGAGCCTGACGTAATTCTCTAGGGTGGATGGTGGGTTGTCTCTGTCTAATTGCACGCCCAGTTGATCCATAAATGTTCTGTGGGGTTGAGATCTGGGGCTCAGTGCAGGCTGCCTCAGGGCGTCACATCCTGTTCTTCAAGGTAAGTACCAGGCAGTACCAGAACAGTGAAACGCAGATTGGTAGCGATGGGTTACAGGATGTGAACGCCCTGAGGCAGCCTGCACTGAGCCCAGATCTCAACCCCATAGAATATTTATGAGATCATTGGCCGTGCAATTAGACAGAGGAAACCAGCTATCCACCCTTAGAGAATTACGTCAGGCTCTCTTGGAAGAATGGGACAGGATACCTGCTGAGAATCTTGTACAGCTGGTGGACAGCATGCCACGCCGCCTGGCGGGCGTTATTGCTGTTCGCGGAAGCCATACCCGCCATTGACTTTGTAGATATGTAAATAAAGGTTACTGACATTTATGTACATGTGTTTGACTTGCTAATATGTCTGAGAAAAAGGTTCAGATGTGAAATATGAACGGAAGTGAACAATACTATTTTCCTGATAATTTTAGTGTTTATTGGTTTGTTTGCGACTAATATGTCCCTTGTATAGAATTTTAAAGTGTAAATTCGTTTCCTAACTCATGAAACATACCTTTATCCATAGGAAGTTTTTCTGTAGCACAAAACTACTACCAATTTTGTGAACAGAACATTCTATTCCAAACTGCTCGTCTAAAATTGAATGTGAAAACTTTTTGGCGAAGTTTATGCACACTTATATATGTATTATATATACTGTGTATTATATATATATATATATATAAATATATATATATATATATATATATATATGTATGTATACATATAGTAATTATATATATATATATATATATATATATATATATATATATATATATAATATATATAATATATTTATATATATATAATATATGTTGTCCGCTAATATTTCAATGTACATTTTTTGCAAATTGAATAAATATTTTGTGAATTATCTTCCCAATCATTTTCTGTTAAATATTGTAGCTCTTTGCTTCCATTAACAACTACCGCCATTCATTTCAAAAGTGCCCACCAGTGTTCGCTTTCATTCGTTAGTGAACTTTATTTCACTTCCTTTCGTTACTGTCACAATCCATTTCGTCCATTCCTTGCTGCTTATTCATTTGCAATATTACGTGCTTTGATTCCTGCTTCTATTTGGTGACAAAAGCGCCACAAATGTAAGTATAACTTCACATGAATGTGACATACTGCAATACGATATATCCAAAAGGTCATCCAGATTATGGTACACAATATAACTGATATCTTAATTTAACCATTCAATATTTCCAATTATAGGCAGCTCCCATTTCCTTCTGATGCATCTGAATACAAGTTCTCTCTCCCTCTCTCTCTCTCCTCTCTCTCTCTCTCTCTCTCTCTCTCTCTCTCTCTCTCTCTCTCTCTCTCTCTGTCAGTGATGATCCAATCTGCCATTTGCTTGAAACAGAAGCAATGTAATTATATTGAGCATATAAATACATGAACACAATAACAACTTTATCTTCTATTCTTATCATGAGGTTTATTACAAAGCCGTATTCGAACTGTCTATATATCGAAAGGGTAAAGAGGGTTTCATTCTTACTCCCAATAGCGACAGCTGAACTGCTCGGACAACACTGATACCAACCCATTTTGTAGTCTACTTCTGTCCCACCACCCCAACCTCACCATATAAAGTAATATAAATCAATTTTAGTTTTCGGTAAAGAAAACTATTGTGCCGGCTTTGTCTGTCCGTCAGCATTTTTTTCTGCCCGCCCTCAGATCTTAAAACCTACTGAGGCTAGAGGGCTGAAGATTGGTATGTTGTTCATCCACCCTCCAATCATCAAACATACCAAATTGCAGCCCTCTAGCCTCAGTAGTTTTTATTTATTAAAGTTAAAGTTAGCCATAAATCGTGCTTCTGGCAACGATATAGGCCAGGCCACCACCGGCCCGTGGTTAAAGTTTCATGGGCCGCGGCTCGTACAGCATTATACGGAGACCACCGAAAGATAGATCTCTTTTCGGTGGCCTTGATTATACGATGTACAGAAAACTCGGTTGCGCCAAAGAAACTTCGGGGCATTTTTTACTTGTTTATGTTTATCACTGCAGCCTCAGAGTATATTTTCGCGATTTTTTAGGCAGGAAAATAACATCAGACTTCAACATCCTCCAATAACATGAAAAAGAATAAGTGGAACTACCTCTGAAGAATTTTATCAACAAAAAGTTTTGGTTAACCAGCAAGTGAAAACTACAAAATTGTGATTACTGATGTTACTCTTGAGGAAAGAGTAATTTCCTGACACGGCTTCGAGGTTCGAATTCAACAATATGACAAATCTGATGTGAAATGGAATCTGAATAAGTTCAAGTTATTTGACTTTGGTAAGTCAATTTATGGTGAAACGTTAAACATTGAAACTTAAAGAACCTTGGGGGGGAGTTTGTGCTGCGACCTGAGAAGTAAAAGTATGTATGTGTATATGTATGTATATATACATATATATATATATATATATATATATATATATATATATATATATATATATATATATATATATATATGTGTGTGTGTTTCCGCGGTGGCACAGTGGCAAGGTACTCGCCCGACCAGTTGAGAGGACGGGGTTTAAATCCTGCCGCTCACTAGTGGTTTGGGGATGGCGCCATTGCATAAACCCGGCGGCCCACCAACCTAGCGGTTTCACTCGAGAGGGTTAGTAGGAAAATAGGCACCAGCCATTGGGCTGGGGTGTTAAACAGTGGGCCTAGCGACACACTGGCCATGTGTCTTAGGTAACAGGACTTCTCCCCAACTGGCTGTCGGCCTAATAAACCGGAGTTCAGCACCGGGCCTATGAGCCCTTGCGAGGTCCAGGAGGACATTAACTTTTGTAAGAAAATACATATATACATATATATGTAATTATATTATATATATATATATATTATATATATATATATATATAATTCTGTTGGAAACGTTGTTTGCAATTGTTAAACTTTGTTTTCTCACGCACGCACACACACCACACACTATATATATATAATACTATATATAATATATATAGTATATATATATATATATATATATATATATATATATATATACATATATACTATATATATATCAAAGTCGAAGGCGTTGCTTTAAACCTGATGAACAGCAGGGATTCTCCTTCTCGCCCTAACTCGATGCTATATATATATATATATATATAAATATATATATATATATATATATATATATAATATATATATATATAATACTATAATAATATATATATATATATATAATATATATATAATATATATAATATATATATATATATATATATATGTATGTGTGTGTGTTTGTGGAAAGAAAGCTTGACCAGTGCAAACAGCGGTTCTAATAGAATTTTTTCCTAACAGGAAGTAGGTCAAAATTCAGTAAATTGACAGTATGGCAGAATATTCCAAATTCTCAAAGAGAATGATACGAAAGATTGATCGTAACAACCTGACCCGAGTGAATGTGATAAGAAAGTGACTTATTGCCTCTTGAACATGGGATGATATTTTCATCACGCTAGTAAAATTGGTGGATGCTTGACTGTTATCAAGAGGGACATTGAGCTGTTCAATAGCAGGGGTGTTTATGCACTTGCACACACTTATGCAAGCACGTCAAGAAATTTGTGATTACTGAGCTGACAACTCAATAACACTGCCTTGATATGACGCACCCTGTCACATCAGCATGAAACTGATTATCATTATAATACATAAATGTATTCATATACACACACATATACATACACACACACATATATATATATATTATATATATGCATGTGTGTGTTTGTGCATGTATGAATGTATGTTTGCATGTATATATACATACATACTTACATACATATACGTATATACATACAGATAGATAGATAGATAGGTAGACAGATAAATAGACAGACATATATATAAGTTATTTTACGTATATATATAAATATATATGTATATATATCTATCTATATATATATACAGTATATATATATATATATATATATATATATATATATATATATATATATAATATATATATACTATATAATTTCCCAAGAATCCCAGCCATCAAATGCTTCATCTAAAGCTGGAGAATATAACAGTGCATTTTGGGCACTGCCTGGCAAGCAAGGACAAAAGGCCTATAGGCCCCCTACCTTAATCTTTTAATCGCTTTATATCCCTTTCAACTTTCTCTTCTTGATTATATGACTGTGGGAGACTTTGCTTTCAGAATATTAGGCCTGGATTAAGAGAGGACAGCTGGCAGGCACACCTGGGACTAAGTTATAGATGACAATGACGCCAATCTACCTGTGGGTAACCTCCTGACCCCTGGCCGACGTCATATAAGGGTCTCACCGAAAAAACAAGTTGAGAGACACACTGCTGGACGCGAGAGAGACACATCTCCCCCTTCCATTTCCTTCAGAGAGCCATGCCCTACCACGTGGTCCTATCTTGTAGGGACCTTTAGTCTTCTTACCAGTGAAGTCCAGCCCTTCCTCCACCGCCATTTCTCGCTGAAGCCACCTCTTCCACAAGGTAAAGTGATCTGCTGCAAAAGTTCTTCCTGTCAGTCACACTGTTTCAACTAAACTTCCTATTTCAATTCTAAGTGCCAGTATTTCCCTATCAAACTTGCCTTGTTAGGGCAGTGTTACGTTAAGTGCCTGTGTTTAAATAATTACATAATATCGTGCGTTCAAGGCTTCTTGGCACCCTCTGTGCTCGCCTTGTCCTATGTATAGTTTACTACGTCCTTACTGGCTTTTAATTCGTGAACCTCTCTCTTTACAGAGGGTTTGTTAGCCGTGGAAAACTCTCTTGACTGTGCCTTGTGTCAGCATCGTCACACCGACGGATATACTTTCAAGTTTTCCCACTTATAATTAACCTCTCAGGCCTCGCATGCCTGATTAGTCCATTTCATCTTCTGATATTTTCATTTCATGCAAATACACGTAATCTTAACCTTACCCTAACGTGTTTACTTACAAATACCTTGCGAGTAGAGCCGTAGAGCCCTCAGCTCAGATAAATTCCCCCTTTTTCCTTGTTATTTTTACGATTTCCTAAATCAACAGCAGTCAGATTTTATACAAAATTAGAGGTAAGTAACGAAATCATTCATTTAGAGTCTATAAATGGCTCATGGTAAGCATTTTCCCAGGTTAAATCGTAAATATATATATATATATATATATATATATATATATATATATATATATATATATATATATATATATATATATATATATATATATATACGCACACAAAATAAAAACTGTGAAATTATCAATCAACCCAGTGCAAAGTGAAAGGCATAATCCAATATTCTTGGCAGTCAAAGAGAGGCGTCCCTGCGGCCGCACCAGGTGGAATTACGACCTAGTTATGTGGCATTAATTCACAGCAGTAGGACCTTACGACACGCAGGACATAATTAAACGAAAGCAACTAGACAGAGCTAACGTACATTCATGATCTCTCTCTCTCTCTCTCTCTCTCTTCTCTCTCTCTCTCTCTCTCTCTCTCTCTCTCTCTCTTTCTTTCTTTCTCTCTCTCTCTCTCTACCCTGCGGTTACAGTCGACCTCTCGCTGATTTTCTATTCTTGTCTCTCAGACTCTGTCTTTTATCACTTGCCGGTATAATATTTTTCCAGCGGGCAATATCATATAAATACAATCTCTGTCATGTGGTAAAAGTCTTCCTCTTATTGGTATAAAACACACACATACACAAAACATATACTTTCACACATACACAGACACATACATACATACACAAACACACGCATACACACATACACGCCCTCACACCCTCGCTTCACAACAGGATATTTATAAACCTGTCAAATGCAGATTCACCTTATATACTGCATACCTGCTTTTCGGCAATAATCTCCACGCTTCAGTCTCTCTCTCTCTCTCTCTCTCTCTCTCTCTCTCTCTCTCTCTCTCTCTCTCTCTCACACCCGGCCCACATACCCTGAAGCAAGCCCTGAGGCGGCCGAAATCCTTGACCTGCTTCGGAACATTGCGCAGGTCAAATATTTACCGTCAGCGTGCGGCCTTTGCGACTCTGTTCCTTCCTGTTTGATGGAGGAAGGCTTCAACTCCTGTCTACCACCCGTCTCCCCATCCCCGAGGCGGGCCGAATCTATTTGTTTGAAGAGCGATGGCATCTATTTGTTTGGAGAGAGAGAGAGAGAGAGAGAGAGAGAGAGAGAGAGAGAGAGAGAGAGAGAGAGAGATATTATTAATATAAAGGAGAGAGAAATTACCTATTACCTATTTGTGTGAAAGATAGAAATCCACTTAAATGGAGAGAGAGAGAGAGAGAGAGAGAGAGAGAGAGAGAGAGAGAGAGAGAGAGAGAGAGAGAGATTATTAATATAAAGGAGAGAGAAATTACCTATTACCTATTTGTATGAAAGATAGAAATCCACTTAAATGGGGAGAGAGAGAGAGAGAGAGAGAGAGAGAGAGAGAGAGAGAGAGAGAGACTATGTGTATAAAGGAGGGGGAGAGAGAAATTACCTATTTGTATGAAAGATAGAAATCTACTTGAATGGAGAGAGAGAGAGAGAGAGAGAGAGAGAGAGAGAGAGAGAGAGAGAGAGAGAGAGAGAGAGAGAGAGAGCCTATGTGTATAAAGGGGGGGAGAGAGAAATTACCTATTTGAGGAAAGATACAAATCTACTTGAGAGAGAGAGAGAGAGAGAGAGAGAGAGAGAGAGAGAGAGAGAGAGAGAGAGAGAGAGAGAGAGATGAGGAGGAACTATTTGTATAAAAACTAGAGTGAGCTGATCTATTTGTATGGGATTTTTTTTTAGGAAGATTGAAAGAGAAAGAGAGGAAGTATTTGTATGAAGAAAAGAGTGAAAGTATATTTCCGGGTGTGTAATGTAGGTCGAGCGTCTGGGTTATTTGAAAGACTTTTCTGTTAAACGTTTTCTTATTTCCTTTTAACTGGCTGTTTATAACGTGTACATCATCTCGGACCCATTGGGGAGCGGGGGCCTGAAGGGGTTCGTTTATATGTGGTGAGATGTTGGGGGGCGGGGTGGGGATGAAAAAGTTAAGTATACCTTAGTTTAACCAGACCACTGAGCTGATTAACAGCTCTCGTAGAGAGGGCTGGCCCGAAGGATTAGACTTATTTTACGTGGCTAAGAACCAACTGGTTACCCAGCAACGGGACCTACAGCTTATTGTGGAATCCGAACCACATTATAGCGAGAAATGAATTTCTATCACCAGAAATAAATTCCTTATTCTTCACTGGCCGGTCGGAGATTCGAACACGGGCCCCCGCAGAGTGCTAGCTGAGAACGGAACCCACCTCCCCAGCGAGGAACTGGGGGGGGGGTGATGAAGCTATAAATAGGGATGGGGTGGTACCCGCTATGATTTGAAATAAATACAGTGCCATATCTGTTGTCCCTTGTCTAATGACTGAGTGGACATATAGTGGTAACGTAGAGTTTTTAACTTGCATGCAGTTCAAACCCCAACGAAACATTATTATTGTACCTTACGTTACATTTACTTAAAAAGTTTAAACTAAGTCCAGAAAAAGTGGGTTTTCTATAGATTTCTATTTCCATGTTGCAGTCAGTTTTCGTTATCAAGAGATCTAAAAATAAAATATTGTTGTTATTGCATCGACCAATGATGTTGGGGAGAGGTTATTTATTCATCTGTCCAAATCTGAAAAAAGATATATTGATACATTTCAATGAAACCTTGGGAAGATATGGGCTTTCGATCAATGAAGGGTCGTTTAGATTTTGAGATGAATTCAGATTTTGAACTGGATGCAAGCTAATTGTTTTTCTCCAAAACATTTTCAATGGACGTCACTGGAATTTCGTAGATGGGCGAGTTGTATACTCTAAGGAGGAATGGACTACATTTCAAAATGTATCCAGACAGAGATGCGTGTCTAGAGTCATCTGAACTTTTGTCGTAGCTGCTGGAGAAGGGAATTTTTTTTATAATTTCTCCGGCATACTATTAGTTCTCCTCGGTATATATATTATATATTAGCGAAATGGAGTTTGGTATCATATATGACAATCCACTTGCATTCGTGGGCAATAGCACTCCCTGAGTGTTTTCTAATTATTATTATTATTATTATTATTATTATTATTATTATTATTATTATTATTATTATTATTATTATTATTATTCAATCATAAAGTGCGTTTTTTATCATATGCAAATGTATGAATGTGTTGAATGTGTTTCCTTTATAAATACTCACATACAATACAACTGACCGCAAGTCAACTAAAGAAGATGCCTAAATCGTTCCATCCACAAATGGGGTTCGAATCCTGAGTAGAGTATCTGCACCAGTAGGCTCCAAGCCATAATATATACATATATATATATATATATATATATATATATATATATATATATATATATATATATATATATATATATATATATATATATATATCAAAGTTAAAGGTGGTTGCTATGGATCATAGGAATAGCAGCGAATTCGGGAAGGACAATTCCTTTGTTCACTGTACTTTATTTAGCTGACGTTTCAGGACCATCCGACCCATTTTCAAAGCTATAAAATTGGCTTTTGACTTTTAATCCTTAATTTTATAGCTTTGAAAATGGGACAGATGGTCCTGAAACGTCAGCTAAATAAAGCACAACGAACAAAGGAATTGTCCTCCTTCCCAAACTCGCTTCTATATATATACATATATATACATATATATATATATATATACTCTGTATCTGTCTCTCTATCTACATATATATATGTATAATATATATATATATATATATATATATATATATATATATAATATATATATGAAGTCTGCACATACATATGAGTCACAATTACTTCCTTAAACTGTGCGAAAAATCCAAACAACTAACATAATACAAGCTCACATATGACTCAAAGTCTTGCCATTATTATTATTGAACCAAACAAAACTTCTTTCAGTTTTCTTCTGAAGATGGAAAGAGAAACCCACAAGATTCTTGTGTATAACTTATTTACTGGCCTTGAACCAGCCTGAATACCTCATCTCTTGAAAAAGGGTCACAGTTAGGACCTGAAAGTGCTCGAGATCAAAGTAATATGTAAATATTTACCAGTAAACAAGTTATACACAAGAATCTTGTGGGTTTCTCTATTATTATTATTATTATCATTATTAAAAAGGAAAACCATTTCATTACTGAACACGCTTAAACGCCATGCGGCGGTGTTATGTAGTAACCTGCACTGTCATTATTATTATTATTATTATTATTATTATTATTATTATTATTATTATTATTAAAAAGGAAAACGAATTCATTACCGAACTCGCTAAAACGCCATGCGGCGGTGTTACCTAACGACTTGCATTATTATTATTATTATTATTATTATTATTATTATTATTATTATTATTATTATTATTATTAAAAAGGAAAACCATTTCAGTACGGAACACGCTAAACCGCCATGCGGCGTTGTTTCGTAGTGACCTGCATTGTTCCCCGTTCCCCGTCGAGCAGGGAGCCTCGACACTTACAATAGACGACCTACTTTAGCAGAAGATTTCAGCTGCATCGACTCTCCCGCCTGACCTGGCTGTGGGAAATGATGAACGATGAAGTTAATAAATGAACCGAGGAATTGAAAACTTCAAAGAACCGGAGCTTTCAAGTTCGCGATAAGAGCAAAACGCTGTCAAATTCCAATTTGTTCATCAGTTGGGAATATAAATTATATACAGTATCATATTTCGGTGGTTCGAGGATTTCAGCTTCGGTTAAACCCAAGGTCATTTTTTGGATAAGGCAAGATTTGGGCCCGAAGTTATCAGGTATGTTTGGTTTCTGAATATATAGATGCCTCATCTGCGACGACAAAAGAGTAAAGATTAACACATACACATACATACATACATGCATATATATATGCATATATACATATATATTTGTATGTATATGTATATGTATATATACTGTATACACACATATATATACATGTACATATATTTTTATATATTCATACATACATATATATAATACATATATATACACACATATATGCTAACGTATGTATACATGTAAATATATATTTACCTGAGGAGCGCCGAGCTAAACACGAACTTATACGGGAGTTATATAGCCTTCCATGTTATTAAATGATACTGCTCACTTACAAACGAAATACGGTAAAAGTAAGGAGAATACCGCAAGAATACTAATAAAACAACAGCAAATACATAAATAGAATTCTCATATCTCTGGTGATGATCGAATGAAAAAATTAACCGGTAATAAACTCATTTTATCTCTCGAGGCCAACAGGGCATCTTATGTTGTCCTCAGCTGATAGCCGGAGTGATCTCGTTTGCTTAAATGATAGCGCAGATCCCCAATCAGTACTGGCGCTCTCTGATAAGCCACATAAATGATAAAAGTTAATGTGAAAAACTTAGTGAAGTTGCCAGGGATGAAAATGAGATTGTTTCTCGGGAAGGAATTCTGTTGCATGGGAAACACAAGATGATTTACTATATATAGAATGGAAATTACCTTCAGAAATCAACGTACAAAATTGCTAGTTACCCTCTAGACAATACAAGGAGCAATCGTCAAATTTTTTACTAGACAGAAACTAACAAAAGAATATTAGGTACGCCCTAAGAGATGGAGCCGCATAAGGGAATTTTTCAATTACACAAAAAATTCAGTCAAAAGATGTCCTTTACGCTGGTTCGGAAATCCTTAATCAAAGACAAATACACACGGAGGGACACTCGCATCTCATTAGAAGATAAAAGTACAAGAGTAAACATAAACACATAATGCCTGTTTATCAATATCTTTCACGAAAATATATCAAATATCTTCCAGAACTGCTTCAAAAGGGAAAGCAGTGGATCACACACACGCAGGTCCTTCAGAGCAGCCTTTAGTCTTGTTGCAATCTCGTTTGATTTCTTCGATTTGCAGTTTGTTAGTTAAATGTTGCTGTAGAAATATCTCGCGATAAAATTCCGAAACTTCTACTAGTTCTACATAAACTTTAACGTTTCCTTTTCCACCTAGTGCAATGAGCGTTACTGTGACAAAGCTCATGGCTTCAAAACAAATTAGATTGGTAGAACGAAATTGTGGTGAATGTCTAATAATTATTTCTAGTGCCATTATCGGCTTTAAAACAAATTAGCTTGGCAGAACGCAAATGTAGTGAATATCTAATCATTATTTCCAGTACCATTATCGGCTTCAAAACCAAATTAACATGGCAGAACGAAAATGTAGTGAAGGGAATTATAAAATGCAACGTGGAAAGATTATGAGAGGTGATGAAAATTCTAGAGAGATGAATCCAGTTTTACAAAAGCTTTGACTTAGGGCATCAATGATCATGAAATCAAATATATGACAACGGTTATCAATTCTTGATGTCAAACGTAACAGGGTAGCTACAGTTTTGAGTTGGAACATGTTTCTATTGGGACATTATTACAGATGCAAACTTTTTCGTCTGCTAAAAACATCGATTAACTTGGCTTCGGAAGTATAAGTAATTAAATTTGGCGTAATTCACATATGAAGCCACCTACAGCGTGGCTTCATATAGTTCTAGAGTATTTAATGGTTAGGTTTTTACTTCAGACCCAAAGTAAACTTAGCTTACTTTGCTTCTGAGGTAAAAACCTAATCATTATATATTCTGGAACATATGAAGCCACGCTATACAAAAATTAAAGTCTACGCATATGAATTACGACAAAATTTAATGACATATAATTATGAAGCCACGCTAATCGATCTGTTCAGCAGACGAAAAAGTTCACAGCCATAAATATGTTCCAATTAAAAACTGCAGTTACGTATCAGAAAACATAACGGAATACAAATACCCCAAAAACAGTTCCGCATGTATACCTGCAATTGTCACGTAATATCAAAGAGCCAAACAACTACAAATACCTATCATTAGCCGTCTCATCAAACCGGGAATCACAGTAGTGTAGTTCCCGAAACGCTAAAATAGGAAGCCTTACCACAAAGGGGAGAGGGATAAAAAAGGCCTCTCAAAGGGGTATTTATGGAAAAGCGCAAAAACACCTCTGAAAGACCATCGGCGGATCAAACGCCCAGGTGTGGATTAATAAGGCAAGGTGACCTTTCATCTGCACTGAACGGGAACAATACAACGTGATTATAGAATCCTACCAAGTGCGAAAGGGCTTATTTCAGTCACTTCCAGAGACTTGCATCCATTATGGGAGAGGGAAGTCTCACGCACCTGGATAACAGCATAAATTCTGAAGGACTTTATGAAGTTCTCCATACACAATCTGTGTCAAACTTAAATGTTTAGTCAATGAACAGACAAAAGCAAATTAACTAAACTTGATGAAGTGTGTTTATTATCGGCATACACCCAAACCAGAAATGTTGTAAACGCCTGACAAATAAAACGATAAAAGAAAAATAAATTACTTTATGAAGTTATCCATACACAATATGTGCCAAATTTAAATGTTCATGTGATAAATAGATGAAAGCAAATTAACCAAACTTATGAAGTCTGTTTATCATCAGCATATTCCAAAAGCAGAAATGTTGTAAACGAGTGTAACAAGAACCTTACCAAAAAAGCCACAAAATAAACAAGAATCTGCGCGCAGGAGTTGATTAAATCACCGATACGCCACCAAAGAAGAAATAAAGTTTGCATAAATGAACTCTGATATCGGTACAAAGTCAAAGCTCTTATGCGGTCTGCGGACACGATTTACACAATTCGCTGATCCACAAGCAACAGCAAAAACGAAGCATGCTTGCAAGCAGTACCAAATATTAATGGGTATAAAGCAACGTAAAAAACCTATATGCACGACAGCATAAAAAGGTGTAATAATGCCTGAAGTCAACAGCTAAAATATCGAAAGAACCTAAGCAAGGCTGTGAAGGCGAGCCAATTCTACAGTAAAACATGTCCTAAAGACATGTCGGCAGCTTACCTTATACATATCACAAACATGATGGAAGCAAGTCAACGACGTAAGTAGAAAACGAACTTTCAGCAAATGCTAGATAATCGTAAGAAGCATTGTTAGAACTACCAATAAGTCGCTGATTTGTATTCAACCTGTCTGTTTATGATGTGTTTTACTGCATTGTGGACGCACCCTTAGCCTCACATCCAACCCGCTTGTTTTTATAGCAGACCTAAAAAAGAATAGTTAATGTTTAAACTTTAGTATATTCGTACAAAATGCTATCAAACCCACGTACAGCAGCCAAGTGATACGTTCTTTCAGGGATTCCTACTTATCCAATGTAACCCAGGTCTAGGGAAAAAAGTAATTATGTGCACATAAACAAGAACCAGAATATGGTAAAATCTAAATTGACGTAAAGAGATTAAAGATAAGCTATCATCAACTTTGGGGCAACATCGCCCACATCAATATGAGAATGACTGTTTATATTTAATGGTGCTTCCACACTACAGTAAAATGAATCATAAAGATGCGTCGGATACTTACCGCATACATATCACATACAAGTAGAAAACAAGACAACGACTATAAGTAGAGAACAATCTTTGGCACAGGATGGATAATCGTATGAAGCACTCGTTAGGACTACCTATATAAGTCGATGACATGTCTCTAACCTGTTTGTGACGTTTGTGCGATAAGTTGCCGACGTGTTTATGACATGTCTTTACTGTAGTGGGGACACGGCCTTAGATGAGAATAGGCTGCGTCTGGTGATGGATAAGCAACAAAGCAAGTAAAAAATGAGCCAACGTTACTTCGGCGCAGTCGAGGTTTCTGTACAGCGTATAATGCTGTATGGAACTCTCAGCCACGGCCCATGAAACTCTCATCCGCGGCCCATGAGACTTTCACCCACGGCCAGGTGGTGGCCTGTGTTATTGGCACCTATAGCAGTGATCATGGCTAACTTTAACCTTAAAAAAAAAACTACTGAGATTAGAGGGTTGCAATTTGGTAAGTTTGATGAGTGGAGGGTGGATGATAAACATAATAATTTGCAGCCCTCTAGCCTCAGTAGTTTTTAAGATCTGAGGGCGGACAGACAAATAGCCATCGCAATAGTTTTATTTTACAGAAAACTAAAAGTACCTTAGCAAAAGTGAGGACAATGTCAGACGAGTTTCACACTCTTCCTCTCAACATTCAGGTAATGATGATAGAGGAAGTGAAAAGTTAAGTATATCTTAGTTTAACCAGACCACTGAGCTGATTAACAGCTCTCCTAGGGCTGGTCCGAAGGATTAGGTTTGTTTTACGTGGCTAAGAACCAACTGGTTACCTAACAACGGGACCTACAGCTTATTGTGGAATCCGAACCACATTATGACGAGAAATGAATTTCTATCACCAGAAATAAACTCCTCTAATTCATCATTGGCCGGTCTGAGAGTAGAACGCTGGGCCAACAGCGTGCTACCCGAGAGCTCTACCCACCCCTCCAATGAAGAACTACAGAGGAAGTGAAGGCTTGTGTTTGTAACAAGTAGCATTTCTTCAAACAAATAATCTAACAACAATGCCCGCATTTGGAGAAAAACTTATCTTTCCCCAAACAATGGCAACCGCAATGTCGATTATTTTGTATCTAAAGTAAGATCCGGGAATATTGAAGGCCTTCAGACAGCACACCGATATCCTAACTGTGGTTGAACAAAAACTTCAAACGTCTAAAATAAGATCAACCATTTCTATCGATTAAGCCTAATCCTCACGAACAATACTTAGGCTTCTGGAGGAAAATATGAAACGTGTAACGTAAGCATCATCATTTCTGATAATTTAACCTAATCCTCACGAACAATACTACAAGTTTTTTGGGGAAAAAACATGAAACATGTAACATAAGCATCACTACTACCGACGATTTAGCCTAATCCTCACGAACAGTGTGTTTCCGGATTTTTTTTTTTTTTACTGCTAGAATAAAAAAGTTCGATGTCAAAGATGTGACCATGTATTGTCAACTATTCGGAATCATAGAGAGAAATGTTATATGTGAAAACTGAATTATTAATCCTATAAGTACAAATTACATTTGGAATAGGTGCATGGTAAGAGATCGAACTATCAGTAACACCAGTAACTATATATACGTCGTTTACTAATCCGTCCCACGCCCCGCCCACCGTAGAGGGGTAATGCCGTCAGTGCACCTCAAGTGGTGTACTGTAAGCATTATAAAGACTATTTGCAGCGCCCCTTCGACCCCTAGCTTTATCCACTTTTTACCATTTCCGCTTTCTTTCTTCAATTCTGCTGTCCAACTTCTCTATTAATTAGTGCAACTGTAGGGTTTGCTCACAGTTCTATCTTTAGGGGGCTCTTTTTCATCACCTATATTTTCGACATCTCATTATCTAGCTGTCCAGCCACTCCAACTCCCTCTTTTCGCTGTCATAAGCTCTGAATGGCTGGAAGTGCCCCTTCAATGCTTGGCTTGAAAGCCCAAATTTCATAATATCGAATCAACTAATCTGTTCCGATCTCTGTCAAGTAACAAGCTAAATTTGTTTCACCCCATAACGAATAATTGTTGCGTCATTTGCTTACTGTAATTAATATAATAATATAACATTACCATGATAAATATTATAATCAAAATAATATTAAAATCCAGGTCAACAATCTTCATCAGTAATCAAAAGTAAAAGTAACGAAGTTAATATATAACAACAGCATTCCCATAAGACTGGTAATACCCCTAATGAAAATTTGATAGTGAGTTTAACGATTTACTGTTACGAAATGAAGTCCTTCGGCGAGAGAGAGAGAGAGAGAGAGAGAGAGAGAGAGAGAGAGAGAGAGAGAGAGAGAGAGAGAGAGAGAGAGAGAGAGAGAGAATGATTAATTCACAGTCTTTTGGAAGCGTGGAAGTCTATTAACTATTAGGTCATAGAGAAGAGAAATTTAGATGTTATACATCAGAATCTATAAGGTGGTAACGGTGGGGAGATTATACAGTAAGGGAGGGTGTTAGGGGCTGCCATAAGGCGTTCCCCCCCTCCCCCTAAGCAGGCAGCTCTATTTCAATTAAGGAGAATTACATACTTTCAAGGGGATGAGGAGGAACTAGGAATTAAGCGACGTTAGAGCGTTTCAGACGGACAAACCTCTAGGGAATCTGGCCCTTAAGTACTATAAGGGGATGTATTCTTATTTTTCTCCTTCCCACACCATATTTTGCAGCACTTTCGAACATGGCGGCTGCAATCCTTATAATTGGATATTAATATCAGACTTTCACTTCAGTCTTCAAAAAGACTGTTCAGACACCCTTGCATCAAATTTAATTAGGTAGACATATTAATTCTATTTTTCTTGCCAGGAAAAGCTAATAAGATTTCCTCCGAGAACTTTCTTCCTTTTTTTTATTTTCCGCCTTGGTAATCGGGCATTGTTGTCCAAACTACCGTGATTAAATTAATTAATAATGCTTGACGCACCAACAAGTAACGTTTGTAATAACGCCATTATAATGAAATGTATTTAGCTTGAACGTATAAATTTTATTCTCTGCTCGCCAAACTGTTTCGTTGGTGTATCAAAATATCAGTTTTCAGAACAAAAAATATATGTATTATAACTGAAGTTCGAACGAGGTCTTACCCACTATTTCTTTCCTTGTATTTAATTATACTGCTGTCATCTGGTGTGTTCTCCTCTTTGTAATTTTTTTTTTAACTCTCTGCCATTCTGTTGGAGGCTTACTGAGCGAGCTGACTGCCGCTTTGGCTAGTTCCTTATAAAGTCTTAGATATTGTTAATCAGAACCAAAATTACCCATTTCACTAGCAGTAAAGCCTCTGCTCTATCTATAATCTTCACATAAACAGGTTCTTGATATACATTGTTTCATATGAAGTATTTCAACGAACAGGCCTCTTAGATTCCATGCTTAGGGAGCAGTATTTCTGAGGCAGATTCTGTTTCCTCACCCACATAGCAATATTGCTACTACTCAACGGTTTTAGAAAGTTAGCCAGGCAAACTGATAGACTGTTGTTTTAATTATTCTAAACAAAATGGTGATACTAAATTCTGAGGCAACCGCTGGGAGACCCTACCGCCAAAATTTGGAATAAGCAATCAGCCAATAGGGCGCCGTGGCTGAATGGCATGGGTCCCAGTGTCGCCCCTAGCATAACACCCTCCAGTCTACCAACAGCAAAACCATGAGGTTAAGAATATGGAGGCGGAGGGGGGGGGGGGGAGGGCTGGTTAGCAACCTCACCCATTGCTAGAAAAGGTGAAATATGAAAATTGTTAAATTACGGAGAGCTACCCTAAATCCCAACTGGATTTAAAAGAGACGTAATGAATGTTGAATCCCTTTATCTAATTGCTACCTTCTCCACATAGTACGAGATTCCCATGCTCATAATTTCGTAGCGCTCGTCTGATGTCATCCTTGGGCTTCTCATAATCCTTCCTAAGTTAATAAAGAACATAACAGGTATTTACTTTTTAAGGTATGAAATCTATGGCTTCGTTCTTAGTCCTGTGTAAAGGGATTACTTAGTCTAATCTTGAGATTAAAGTAGAGTCCAATTCAGTTACGCAACGCGTAGTTCAAAGGAGAGAGAGAGAGAGACTAGGAAAGGGGTGGATAAGTCAAAAGTGAGGAAGCCAGGGAAAGAGAAATTTCACAGAGAATAATAAATTATGAGAGAGAGAGAGAGAGAGAGAGAGAGAGAGAGAGAGAGAGAGAGAGAGAGAGAGAGAGAGAGAGAGAGAGAGAGATTACGAAAGGCATGAACAAGTCAAAAGTAGGGAAGCCACTGAATGAAAAATTTCACAGGGAATAATAAAATATGCAGCTATATTTTAATACTTCTATATTTCAAAGGTTAAAGCAAGTGGGACATAATTAAGTTATGTAAAGGACTTTCTCTAGAAATCATATGTACAATTATTAACATGCTGAAAACTACGAACACAGCCGCTTCATACGCGTCTCTAAAGGGATCACTTTCAGTCTTTCGATATACTCCACAGTTTTTTCAGCTTCTTCACTTTCTCTTGTGTCAATAACTGCAATTCATGCTCTCTCTCTTTCTCTCTCTCTCTCTCTTTATATATATATATATATATATATATATATATATATATATATATATATATATATATATATATATATATATATATATATGTATATATACATATGTATATATTATATATATGTATATAGCGTATATAATATATTATACACACACATATGTATGTATATGTATATATATATGTATATATATAAGTAATCAAACTGCACGAATTACCGTTAACATTCATAGCCAGCACAAGAGCACATCCATCCAAAAGGCTCATGAAACTGTATGGATTACGTATCAACCAATCTGATTTCAGAATGCACTAATCAGTAAAAAAACTCTAATCATTCTTAACAAAAGAATCCTCTATATGACTTTTCTAGGTGCATGACCGTTCATAACAATAATAATGATTAGAAAATAAAGAATAAGAATCTAGTTGAGAATATCATTCTTTTGTGAAATCAGTATGTAAAACATGTCTACCAATTAAACAGCCTACAAGATTCTTTCAGCAAAACTTTGCTGATGATCTACGAAATCCCTGTCAAATGTAATGGAAATATACAATTCATGCAGCGCATTAAAATATTAAGCTTACCTAAAACTCGAGACTGAATCGGGGATCACCTGACAGTCTACAAAAACATCCGGAGGCTCTTGAGCGTAATGGAGCGAACGTGTTATGAATACAGTGTGGCATTTAACACGAAGAGCACTTCACAAGCCATGTTAATTCTCTCCCTGAAAGGTTAGCGAACTTTGACGGAGCCTGCACTGTGTGGAGTTTTAATTTGAAGGTTCTAGAGATTAGAATATATTACTTTTTTTATGTTTCGTTTTGTCACTTTTCCCCCCCTCGAGGGGAAGCGTCTATTGTCATATATATATATATATATATATATATATATATATATATATATATATATATATATATATATATATATATATATATATATATATATATATATATATATATATATATATATTATATATATATATATATATTTATATATATATATTATATATATACATATATATATATTATATATACATATATATATACATATTACAGAAATACATAAGTATGTGATCGTTGTTAAAAATAATGGCTATTCAGCTCTCATGCAGGTGTTTTCAAATCAGCAGAACTGAAAGAATAAAGATAAAATGTGTGATAACATTAATTGATTCCAAACAATATACAGAGTAAAATTACTGCACAATTGAAATTTCCAGCATAACCATTTTGTGCCATTTATCACAATTTATGTGATCTGTATCTTTCGCAATGCCGTAATTGGTCTGAAAAACAATTTGTGTACGGTAATGGAGCAAATGAGGTTGATTTGTGTTGTGCTTTTATAGGTAATTATTTCTAAATTGCATTTTCTGCATTTTTTTAAATTGTATAGTTCTGTTTTGCATAATTTTTTTTAGCGATTTCAGGCACCCGCACAGTTTTATCATTTAAAGAATTTATTTTTCTTCGGTGCAGAAGAGTCTCCAAGTTGTTATCTTTGCGACCAATTTACTGACTTTGTACAGAGTGAGGACTAAAGAGGTTCCTCGATCGTTTCGTCGTCTTGGATATAAAGTTGACCTTTGCCCAAATTAACAGACCCGAGAAGCTAATAAGTGCTTGACCAAGAAGAACAATATACCAACAGTGTCTGGCTTTCCAATGCCGCCACCAACATACTAAGTGACAAAATATGATAACTTATTACCGCTGTTGTTACTGTCATTATTATTAATATTACTATAGGGGCGCACATAACAACTGGAAATCGAGACGCAAAATTATACCATATCAGTAAGAAAAAACAAGTTAAAAATGCATCGAAGTTTCTTCAGCGCAATCGAGTTGTCTGTACAGCGTATAATGCTGTATGAAACTTTCTGCCACGGCCCATGAAACTCAGCCACGGTCCGGTGAAGATGCTTGAATCTCCTGGTATTACGAGAAAAAGATCACATGCAGGCGTCTGCAGATTGTTTTTTGTTATGACAATTCGTCAGTGTATTCGTCCTCGTTACAAGAGGATTTATTTGCATGCAACATTCATTACTATTCATTTTAATTTCGTCAGCAAATCCTTTGCGTTGTAAACAAAAAAATAAATAAATAAGAGCCCTCAAACGTAAGTATACAATGTACATGCACGCACGTTACATTCGTACGCAATATATCATTTTATAAGCTGTATAAACTGTACGGATACACATGACCTCCAGACAAAAAAAAAAAAAAAAAAAAAAAAAAAAAAACCAGACCCTGGACTGAAGCTTCGAGTCACAACATGCAATCTCCAAAGGCGGTTTTCCGTTGCGTGTCTTACGCAGACCAACGCGCCATTAGCATCGACCTACATCATCATAGGCCCGTGACTCTTTTGAGTCACAACATGCAATCTCCAAAGGCGGTTTTCCGTTGCGTGTCTTACGCAGACCAACGCGCCATTAGCATCGACCTACATCATCATAGGGCCGTGACTCTTTCAGCTTCCTTTATCATGATGGAATCACGCCTCTCCTGAAGGCGCAGATGACCTCGAAGGAAAAACAAGGCTTGGAAAAGGTGGGGTCAAACAGGATTCGTCTCTTAGTAGGTGAAGAAACGTCCAAGATAAGCCATTTTTTCCAGTGCGCTCTCACGTATTAAACGAGGAACATTATGTGAAAAATACTAAATTATGCGCAAACGAGGAATAATGTATAGGAAATACTGAATAATGTATGAAAAATACTAAAGTACGCGCACACATGAATGTATTAAACGAGGAATATTGTACAAAAAAACCTTATTACACGCACACATGAATGTATGAAGCGATGAATATCGTATGAAATTTACTAAATTTCACACATAAATGAATGTATTAAACGAGGGAATATTGTATCAAAATATACTAAATTTTACGCATACATGAATGTATTAAACGAGGAATATTGTACAAAAAAATGCCATATTACACGCATACATGAATGCATGAAAATAAGGGATATTGTATGGCATATACTAAATTACACAACACATGAATGTATTAAACGAGGAATATTGGATGAAAAATACTAAATTACACGTGTATATGAACGTGTCAAAACGAAGAATAT
>JANJGK010000014.1:16726300-16786862 GCA_039081455.1 Macrobrachium rosenbergii | reverse complement strand
AATACTTAAAGAGAGAGAGAGAGAGAGAGAGAGAGAGAGAGAGAGAGAGAGAGAGAGAGAGAGCATAAAGTAACATTTCCATGATGAAATGAACTGGATAAAATACTTAAAGAGAGAGAGAGAGACAGAGAGAGCATAAAGTAACATTTCCATGATGAAATGAACTGGATAAAATACTTAAAGAGAGAGAGAGAGAGAGAGAGAGAGAGAGAGAGAGAGAGAGAGATAACAACTGCACGACAGCCGATAAAAGAAACCTCTTCATAGGAACCTGTGTGTTTGTGTAAAAAAAAATTTTTTTTTCAACCCACATTAAAAAAAAAATCTGAAATAAATCCTCACGAAGCATTAGTTTATATCCTTCACTTAAACCCGGATCATAAATTTTATACTACGTAATTGCGTGGCTAATGGTACCATTTCACGGTAGATGATAACAAAACCTGTTTGAATTAAATGTGAGTTTGTGTGTGTGTGTGTGTGTGTGTGTGAGAGAGAGAGAGAGAGAGAGAGAGAGAGAGAGAGAGAGAGAGAGAGAGAGAGAGAGAGAGAGAGAGAAGGGGTTGAGGATGGGGTTTAGCCAGTTGGGGAAGTGGTGGAAGTATGACCAAAAATCTCTTCCCACAACCCTAGTATTAATTTTTGTTTCCATTGAGAGGATGAAGAAATGCTGTGGGAAAACGGAACCGTGTACGGAATTCTGAAGCTTAACGAAAAAGGGAAAGAATCACTGACTGAATGAATTTGAGAAGTGGCAGCCTAGACGGTGTTACGAGACATAACCGCTTCAGAGGAGAAAGGCTAGAAGATCAACGCACTCTCTCTCTATCCTAATGGGAATTTTATAATTCTTAATAATGTTATTCGCCGTGAAATCTGACCAGGGAACTCTATATTTCCTATTAATGTTATTCGCCGTGAAATCTGTTCATGGAATTCTATATTTCTTAATAATGTTATTCGCCGTAAATTCTGATCAGGGAATTCTATATTTCCTAATAATGTTATTCGCCGTGAAATCTGATCAGGGAATTCTATATTTCCTAATAATGTTATTCGCCGTGAAATCTGACCAGGGAACTCTATATTTCCTATTAATGTTATTCGCCGTGAAATCTGTTCATGGAATTCTATATTTCTTAATAATGTTATTCGCCGTAAATTCTGATCAGGGAATTCTATATTTCCTAATAATGTTATTCGCCGTGAAATCTGATCAGGGAATTCTATATTTCCTAATAATGTTATTCGCCGTGAAATCTGATCAGGGAATTCTATATTTCCTAATAATGTTATTCGCCGTGAAATCTGATCAGGGAATTCTATATTTCCTAATAATGTTATTCGCCGTGAAATCTGATCAGGGAATTCTATATTTCCTAATAATGTTATTCGCCGTGAAATCTGATCAGGGAATTCTATATTTCCTATTAATGTTATTCGCCGTGAAATCTGTTCACGGAATTCAATATTTCCTAATAATGTTATTCGCCGTGAAATCTGATCAGGGAATTCTATATTTCCTAATAATGATATTCGCCGTAAAATCTGATCAAGGAATTCTATATTTCCTATTAATGTTATTCGCCGTGAAATCTGTTCTCGGAATTCTATATTTCCTAATAATGTTACTCGCCGTGAAATCTGATCAGGGAATTCTATATTTCCTAACAATGTTATTCGCCATAAAATCTGATCAGGGAATTCTATATTTCCTATTAATGTTATTCGCCGTGAAATCTGTTCACGGAATTCTATATTTCCTAATAATGTTATACGCCGTGAAATCTGATCAGGGAATTCTATATTTCCTAATGATGTTATTCGCCATAAAATCTGATCAGGGAATTCTATATTTCCTATTAATGTTATTTGCGGTGAAATCTGTTCACGGAATTCTATATTTCCTAATAATGTTATTCGCCGTGAAATCTGTTCACGGAATTCTATATTTCCTAATAATGTTATTCGAAGTAAAATCTGATCAGGGAATTCTATATTTCCTATTAATGTTATTCGCCATGAAATCTGTTCACGGAATTCTATATTTCCTAATAATGTGTTATTCGCCGTGAAATCTGATCAGGGAATTCTATATTTCCTAATAATGTTATTCGCCGTAAAATCTGATCAGGGAATTCTATATTTCCTATTAATGTTATTCGCCGTGAAATCTGTTCACGGAATTCTATATTTCCTAATAATGTTATTCGCCGTAAAATCTGATCAGGGAATTCTATATTTCCTATTAATGTTATTCGCCGTGAAATCTGTTCACGGAATTCTATATTTCCTAATAATGTTATTCGCCGTGAAATCTGATCAGGGAATTCTATATTTCCTAATGATGTTATTCGCCGTAAAATCTGATCAGGGAATTCTATATTTCCTATTAATGTTATTCGCCGTGAAATCTGTTCACGGAATTCTATATTTCCTAATGATGTTATTCGCCGTGAAATCTGATCAAGGAATTTTATATTTCCTAATAATGTTATTCGCCGTAAAATCTGATCAGGGAATTCTATATTTCCTATTAATGTTATTCGCCGTGAAATCTGTTCACGGAATTCTATATTTCCTAATAATGTTATTCGCCGTGAAATCTGATCAGGGAATTCTATATTTCCTAATAATGTTATTCGCCATAAAATCTGATCAGGGAATTCTATATTTCCTATTAATGTTATTCGCCGTGAAATCTGTTCACGGAATTCTATATTTCCTAATAATGTTATTCACCGTGAAATCTGACCAGGGAATTCTATATTTCCTAATAATGTTATTCGCCGTGAAATCTGATCAGGGAATTCTATATTTCCTAATAATGTTATTCGCCGTGAAATCTGATCAGGGAATTTTATATTTCCTAATAATGTTATTCGCCGTGACATCTGAGAAGAGAATTTTATATTTCCTAATATTGTTATTCGCTGTAAAATCTGATCAGGGAATTCTATATTTCCTAATAATGTTATTCGCCGTAAAATCTGATCAGGGAATTCTATATTTCCTATTAATGTTATTCGCCGTGAAATCTGTTCACGAAATTCTATATTTCCTAATAATGTTATTCGCCGTGAAATCTGATCAGGGAATTCTATATTTCCTAATAATGTTATTCGTCTTGAAATCTGATCAGGGAATTCTATATTTCCTAATAATGTTATTCGCTGTGAAATCTGATCAGGGAATTTTATATTTCCTAATATTGTTATTCGCCGTGACATCTGAGAAGAGAATTTTATATTTCCTAATAATGGTATTCGCCATGAAATCTGATCACGGAATTCTATATTTCCTAATAATGGTATTCGCCGTGAAATCTGATAAGAGAATTTTATATCTCCTAACAATGTTATTCGCCGTGAAATCTGATCAGGGAATTTTACATTTCCTAATAATGTTATTCGCCTTGAAATCTGATCAGAGAATTTTATATTTCCTAATAATGTTATTCGCCTTGAAATCTGATCAGGGAATTTCATATTTCCTAATAATGTTATTCCCGTGACATCTGAGAAGAGAATTTCACATTTCCTGATAATGTTATTCGCAATGAAATCTGATCAGGGAATTTTATGTTTCCTAATAATGGAAAGAGAAACCCACAAGATTCTTGTGTATAACTTGTTTACTGGTAAATATTTACATATTACTTTGATCTCGAGCACTTTCAGGTCCTAGACTACCTCATCTCTTGAAAAAAGGTCACAGTTAGGACCTGAAAGTGCTCGAGATCAAAGTAATATGTAAATATTTACCAGTAAACAAGTTATACACAAGAATCTTGTGGGTTTCTCTTTCCATCTTCAGAAGAAAACTGGAAGAAGTTTTTGTTTTCCTAATAATGTTATTCGTCGTGACATCTGATCAGGGAATTTTATATTTCCTAATAATGTTATTCGCCGTGAAATCTGACAAGAGTATCTTATATTTCCTGATAATGCTATTCGCCGTGACATCTGAGAAGAGAATTTTATATTTCCTAATAATGTTATTCGCCGTGAAACCTGAAAAGAGAATTTTATATTTCCTAATTATGTTATTCGCCATGACATCTGAGAAGAGATTTTTATATTTCCTATTAATGTTATTCGCCGTGAAATCTGGGGGGAAAACCTCGCAGTTACACTATGAATCAATTGTTAGGAGGGGGTGGAAAGTAAGATGGATGAAAGAGAATATGAAAGGAGGTACAGTAAAAGGAACGAAAGGAGTTGCAGCTAGGAGCCGAAGGCACGCTGCAAAGAATCTTAAGTAATGCCTACAGTACACCGCATGAGGTGCACTGACGGGGTATTACAATTATGCGCAAGTTGGTTATTTTATGTTCTTGGTTACCTCGTCAGATCCTGTAAAGATTCCTACGAAGTATGTCGTTTGTAAAAACTACCTCTCATCTTATTATCAGCTACAAAGACTGTACCTTAATTTGACAGCTAAAAAAATACTGTGTGTGCGTCTGACCTCATCGCCAACCTTATATTGGAGACGTAGTGATCAAGGTTTCTTTCTTGTGTCGTGGCATTGATTTCTGGCAAGTTAATACTGTACCTTCCATGGCGTCGATAACCACTATTCTATTCAATCGGTTTTTTTTTTATTTTACAGCCAGTATTCAGTCACACGTTTTACGTAAAAACACGTTCTCAATTCTGTCGTCAATAACAGAAAGTGTCCCACTTTGCAGTTTAGTGGTCCACTTACAGCGAAATTAACAGAAATCAATCCTAAGTTCTTTATGAACGCGTCAAAGCTGTTTTAAACGGCGCTGTTACTTGGTGTTCATGACTGAAATATACGGCTGTATTTTAATTCATATCTCAAGTGTTCGCATTGCTGGTTTCGAGTGCGCTTTCTCTCCACTCCCCTGAGTTAAACGGTGACATGGCGTGAACAGAAGACTTTATTCGGTTCGGTGAACTGAAAGTGTCTCGTTAGCCGTTAAAAGACGAGTCATTTTTCTTGCTTTTATATTATAATTTCACGCAAGTCGCCCTCTGGCACGATTTCACCCAGAGGAACCGCACGGTAGCCTTTGAATACTCAAGTGGTCTCCTTTGAATGCTCGCGACGGTTTTCTTTCGAAGACCTGTCACGTTATTTTTTTTTTTTAAGGCTAAGGTGGGCCATCTTTTGGATAGTCTAGGATAAGGTCGTGACCTTCTTTGAGGGCCCACCAATAATCAGGGTGACCTTCTTTGGTTCACACTATCTTCCTTTCAGTAGGTATTTTAAATACTCTCAAACCGGCCTAAGCCTATTCATGACACCCCCGTGCCGTCTCCTCTCTAACTGTGACACTGTGTGTGCGCACACACACGTGCGCGATATATATATATATATATATATATATATATATATATATATATATATATATATATATATATATATATATATATATATATATATATATATATATATATATATATATATATATATATATATATATACTGGGTGTTTCGAAATTAGAGCTCCCCCCTACACAGATCAAATGGAAAGTTATGAAGTTTTCTGCTATAGCCAATCTCAAAGTACATTATTTTAAGTTTCTATTAAGCTATTTTTCATTTTACATTTCTTGTATTTTCAGACTGAGTGACAGAGTTAGATACAGCCATGGCTAATGACTCGGAGGAAATCAGATGGATTGACCAAATCCAGGCTATAACCTTCGGAGAGGCCAGGGATGCTGGCGCAGCCTTCATTTCATGTTCCTCAATAGCTGAATACATTAAAAGAGATGAATCCTTTGTTAAAAGAAACTGGAACAAAAATCCATATTACTGTCATCGTAAAAAGAGTGAGAATCTTGGAAGGCCTGAAGTCCTTTCTCAAGAGTCAAAAGACATCATAGCTGAGGCAGTGGGTAGACCAAGAAAGTCTATACGTAAATTGGCGCTTGAACTAGAAACAAAAAGGGGAAAGAAGAGAAGTTATAGTGCTGTATATCGTGAGTTGAAAAAATTTGGTATCAAGCCATTTCATGTTATAAGCAAGCCCTACATCACTCAGCAACAGAGAGAAGACCGTGCATGGTTTTGTGGTTCATTTCTTAAAGATTGGGATGAAGCTGACTTTCTCCATGTTACCACATCAGATGAATTCTTCATTTACACAGTCAGGAAGCCAAATCATAAAAATGACATCATTTGGGTTGCAAAGTTGGATGATATCAGTGATGACGTGCGCTATCGCCAAGTTATGAAATTTCCTGAATGTTTGGGAATTTTTCTCTGTTTCACAGCCAAACGGTTAATGCGGATCATCAAAGAAAAAGGACAGTCATGGAATGGCGAATACTTCAGAGAAACTGTGCTTACTGGTGGAGTATTTCCTTTCCTCAAAGATCCTGAAAATGTGTTATCTGTTGAGCAAGTCACATTTTGCATGATAAGACACCATATTTCAAGGCTCTTCAGACACAGGAGCTGCGTCGAAACAGTGGTATCGATTTCTTCTCGTCAAGTGAATTTCCAGGTAGCTCCCCTGACCTTAACGTGTGTGAAAACATTGGTAGTATCTTAAAGGATCGTGGTGAAGTGTGCACAGTGAACTATGATGGTATACCAAGCCTCGACGACCTGCGAAGAGAGGTGACCGAAGTGCACAGGAAATGAAGTTTGAGTCTCAGCTCTTTTGCGATGTGCTGAAATCATACCCCTCAAGAATGCAGGCTGTGGTACAGGCAGATGGAGGCCACACAAAACATTAAATACCTGTTCTGAATTACTTTTCTTTTTGTCCATATCAATTTTAGTTTATGCTGCAGAGGCGGGGGCGGGGCTCTAATTTCGAAACACCCTGTATCATATATATAATATATACAGTGTATATATATATATATATATATATATATATATATATATATATATATATATATATATATATATAAATCTGTATGTGTGTGTGTGTGTGTGTTTGTTTGTGTTATTGTACCGTTAATACAAACAACTGTGCATACTGATCTCAGGTGTACGCACACACACACACATACAGATTTTAGCGACAGTATTGTGACCATGATCTTTGTATTCATTATATTTTTTCAGTAAAAAATAAGACGAGTTTAAACAAAAAAAAAAGAAGAATTCACACCATCGATGTTAACAAAAATCTAACAAGAATACCAGATGAGTTACAATGTCCTGGTCGAGGAAAAACAAGCTGTGGTGTGTGTTCCTATAAATCAGCCAAATTGGATTTGACGTAGCTTCAAATATGAAGAGAGACGGAAAAGGAGGCACGGAATCTATCGTCAAGATATTCGCACACCCAGATATTAAGAAAAGAAAGTAAATCAAAATAAAAGTCAAACTATTAGGAAAAACTTTTGAACAAAGCTAAAGCAAAAAATATCTACTTTTTCTGTATTCATCTTTTATCATTTCCTAAGTGAATATAGCAAGTGTTAACTGCATGCAAGTGAATAGAAATGGTATAGAAATAAAAATATCTGCATTTTCTGTATTCATCTTTTATCATTTCCTTCGTGAGTATAGCAAGTGTTAACTGCATGCAAGTGAATAGAAATGGTATAGAAATAAAAATATCTGCATTTTCTGTATTCATCTTTTATCATTTCCTCCGTGAGTATAGCAAGTGTTAACTGCATGCAAGTGAATAGAAATGGTATAGAAATAAAAATATCTGCATTTTCTGTATTCATCTTTTATCATTTCCTCCGTGAATATAGCAAGGGTTAACTGCATGCAAGTGAATAGAAATGATACAGAAATAAAAATATCTACATTTTCTGAATTCATCTTTTATCATTTCCTCCGTGAATGTAGCAAATGTTAACTCCACGCAAGTGAATAGAAATGGTACAGAAATAAAAATCTATAAACATGTAAGCGGATCTCATGCAGAGTTTTGCTAAACGACGATAATGTCAAAAGTTCAAATTCTAATAAATCACTTGGTTGGAAATCATTAGAAACCTGGTACATGAAATATTCAAAATAGACGTATAAAATTCCATCCTACACAAGCACGAAAAATACTCGTATATCTAATGCCGTATTTTAAAAACTAATTGGAAACGCTACATAAATTCAAATGAAGCATCCGATCTTGGAGACGAGTCAAACTTCTCTAAAGCAATTGTATCTAACTTGCCCAAGTAATTTATCGATGTAACATGGAAACTGCCGTGACGATATAAATAAACGGTATATAATTTAGGAAAATGTTATGTAAATCACCCCGCGAGAAATCTAAATGCTAACCTGAACGCCATCAAAAACGATGTCGAAAATACATACCCACAGATATACGAATATATAATCACGAAGTCCTTCAATATAACATATAGCATTCGGGGAAAGGGGCAATGGACTGGAATATAAAGCTCAGGCCAAAGGCTAAGCACTGGGACTTATGAGGTCATTCAGCGCTGGAAAGGAAATTGAGAGTAGGTAGGTTTGAGAGGTGTAACAGGAGAAAAACCTCGCAGTTGCATTATGAAATAATCATTAAGGTGGATAGCAAGGTGGAAGAAAGAGAATATGAATGGAGGTACAATAACTGGAATGAAAGGGGTTGCAGCTAGGGGTCGAAGGGATCCCATGAGGTGCACTGATGACACTAACCCCCCTACGGTGGTGAGGAAAGCGGGGGGGGGGGACTTCGATGAAGAATTGCTCTCAGTCACTCATTTATATATCAAATGAAATCTTTGCGTATATAATGCACCCAAGGTGCTTGGTTATTTCCATCATAAATTAATCGGCCCCGTAATAGCTAGTGATTTACTACCTCAGCAGACCTGACCTCAACCATCACCTGAGTTGGTCCAGAAGTCCCTACTGCTCTAACTGACCACCGGAAGCTACTCAATCATTATAAAAGAAAGGTCACCGAAATAGTGTACGGTAAACTGCATCTGTGTTTGAAACAGAGCTGTAGTCTCCAAATTTATATAGTTCTCATTAAGAGCGGTGCTGCTTTTTCCTCGCCGTGCGATTCAGCTCCCATTTTAGCACAGGTTTCAACTTTCAATCCATAACGAATATTAAAATTTTTCCTGTTTATTCCACCCCTCTGACACTAATTAGTTCCACAAATAACCAATTTTTTTTATTGTTACACTTCTGTCTGCTTTTAGCTGATCCTGTAGACATGCGGAAAAATGGAAAACAACAACAATAATAATAATAATAATATAATAATAATAATAGTAATAATAATAATAATAATAATAATAATAATAATAATAATAATAATAATAATGAACACGAAAGCAAGATAAATTATCATTTTTAGTTTCCCGCCTTCCGTGTTTATAAACTTTTTTAATCAGGTTTAATATATATATGTATATATATATATATATATATATATATATATATATATATATATATATATATATATATATATATATATATATATATGTATATATATATATATATATATATTTATATGTGTGTATACATATACGTATACACACACACACACACACACACACACACACACACACATATATATATATATATATATATATATATATATATATATATATATATATATATATATATATATATATATATATTATTATGATTAGCAAGAATTCGCTAGCAAATTGCCTCCCCTCCCCCCACTCCTTTGTTGTTGTTGGTTGTTCTGTCGTGTTTCATTTACTGCCAGCCGGCCGATCGATAGACCATCTGTCTATCGACTTAAAAACAAGGGTTTAAAAGATTAAAGGCGCTCCCATTTTTGATAAAGATCTTTCCTTTGAGGCAAAAGTAATCTGGCTTGGGTGTTTCTCCTACAGGCCAAAACCTCCCCTGCGGGCAGCAGGTGCAATGAGTCAAAACATCTGTGTTGGACGCCCCCCTGCCCCATAGGAGGGGATAAAAAGCAGAAACCCACGAGGTCGACACACACACGCGGGCTGGAAGATATGGAATGAAGACGTCCCCAACACCTGGCCCCATCGATGCCCTTGCATCCTAACCACGTGGCCCTTTCCAAAGTGTACTTTTCCTCGTGCCCTTCGACCGTATTCCTCGAGCCCACACGCCATTGCTTGGAGTTTCGAGGAGTCCCCATCGCCTTGCCCCTTTACGGAAGCCCTTGCATCTCACCACGTGGAAGAAACTCGTCCTCGGAAATCGCAAGTCATCCACGGACTGCCTTCTACGCGCCCTCGGAAAATCTGCTAAGAGGGACCCTTCGTGGAAGCTTCTCGGACTGTGTCTGGAATTCCCCAGTTTCATTCAATCTACTGAGTTCCTCTTTCCCGTACTAATGTCATTTATGTAAATACACTACTTTAAATGTGCCCACGTGTTTTACGTAATATTTCCCTCAGTAACCAGAGCCCTATGCTCATATGAAATTCTCCTTTGTTTTCCTCTTTTTTTTACGTTTTCCCGTACCCACGAAGTCAGAATCACAAGGCTAAATTACCTTAAATTGTTGCTACCTGTCTCACAGAGCATATTTCAAACTAAAACCACGGAAAAACCTAAAAATGGCGACCTGGCCATAGATCTCGTTTTGCAGTTGCAGTTCCCCTAGTGTTGCTTTATTGCATTTGCAACTTGCCAGATCAGCTATTAGCAAAGCTAAGCTGGGTACGAGACAATTACGAACCTTTTGTGTAAAACCAGCACACAGATCCAGAAAATTCCACGTAAGTAATGTGTTAATCTTAGCAAAACCTTTTTACAATCGTGACTGTTCCTAGGAATTAGAAATAGGGACGCATGTAATCACTGAGAGAAAAGAACTGCCGTATTAGATTCGTTAATGCATGCCTTTCAGGATAGGTAGTTAGGAAATAACCAGTGCTAACCATCCTTTGCTTCGAGGAATAGTGCGAAATTCCTCTGTGTTAAAATCCTTGCCATATTCTTGCTTCGAGGAATAGTGCGAAAGAAATTCCTCTGTGATAAATTTTACTTCGCATTTCGAATTAGCGAACTGTTATTTAGGCGCGAATAAAATTCCCACGTGGGACACGACGAAGTCAGCTTACATTGCTGAAAATTCTCTCAGTGTAGTTAGAATTCGAGTTAGGTGTTAGGAAAGCGAAATTTAAACTCCGCTTATAGGGAAAATTACTAGGCCGTTGTATTGTTATCCTCTCAGACGACTGGGAAATTCCCCGGAATCCCAGACGGTGTATAAATATACGGGTTCATTCATCCCGAATCTAAAAATAACTCCGGTGATGGTCAGGCGTCCTTCACCCCCCCCCCCCCGGCCCATGCCCGCGTGTGTAGCATTTTTTTTTTTTCCCCATTCATTTCTCTTTGGGTTTCCCGTTAGTAATTTCTAAGTCCTAAGGGACGAATCGTAATTCCGAGTCCTAAGTGACTCCTAAAATTCTACGTCGTACGTGGCGAGAATTCCTCCAAATTCCACAAATTCCAAGTCCTAAGTGACTCCTAAAATTCTACGTCGCACGTGGCGAGAATTTCTCCAAATTCCAGTCCTCAGAGACTCCTAAAATTCTACGTCGCACGTGGCGAGAATTTCTCCAAATTCCAGTCCTCAGAGACTCCTAAAATTCTACGTCGTACGTGGCGAGAATTTCTCCAAATTCCAGTCCTTAGAGACTCCTAAAATTCTACGTCGCACGTGGCGAGAATTTCTCCAAATTCCAGTCCTCAGAGACTCCTAAAATTCTACGTCGCACGTGGCGAGAATTTCTCCAAATTCCAGTCCTCAGAGACTCATACAAAATTCTACGTCGCACGTGGCGAGAATTTCTCATTCCTGCGGGAATCCAAAATTAAGTACTTTTGAGACATTATATAGTGTAGTTCACACACATCTAAGCCCTTACGGGACTGATCATTCTAGTTCGTTAGAACAACTCCTTAACTTCACGCTACAGCCAGCCAAGTCCGAGCGTGACAAAATCCAACTACGTCTTCTGAGACGCATATTAGACTTCGTTCGCCAAGAACAACCACGTCTTTCCAAGACACATCCAATTTTAACAAAGAGTCTTTCCAGACATATCCTATACCCATTATTCCAAGATGGGTAATACCAGAGCCCAACAAAACGAGGATTTCAAATTCTACATGTCCGCTGGGAAGGACATGGGACTATCGGGGCAAGATCTGAGAGCATGGGTTCAAGAGCGAGTGGACGATGCCAAGGCGGAGAGAGCAAGAGAACGTGAGGAGAGAGAGAGAGAACGTGAGGAGAGAGAGCGGGCAAGAATTGCCCAAGAGCAGGAGAAGGAAAAAGAACGTGCAGAGAGGGAGAGAGAACGAATCGCTCAAGAACAACGGGAGGAAAAAGAACGTGCAGAGAGGGAGAGAGAACGTGAAGAAAGAGAGAGAGACAGAATTGCCCAAGAACAACGAGAGGAGAGAGAACGTGAGGAAAGAGAGAGAGACAGAATTGCCCAAGAGCAGGAGAGAGAGAGAGAACGCGCCCATGAGCTCCAGGTGCTAGAACGACAGCACGCCACCCCCCCGCCCCCTGCCGCAGGAATGAGTGCCCTCAGCCAAGCTCACTCGTTCATGCCAAAATGGACGGAGTCCGAACCCGAAGTATGGCTTGAAAGGGCCGAACGAGTCCTGGAGTGCTGCGATCTCTCCCCCGCGCAACTCTCCCTTGTTCTCACTAAATTCCTGGGTGGAAAGGCCCTCGTTGCCTACCACGCCCTTCCCGCAGACGATCGGGGAAACTGGGAAGCCGTACGCCAAGCAGTTATGAAGGCGTACGAGATTACCCCCGAGCGGTGGAGGAGACGTTGGAGAGAGCAGCCCAGAGAAGCGGGCCAGACTTGGTCCGATTGGGCGTACCATTCGGAGCGGGCGTTGACAAAATGGCTCGATTCCGAAGGAGCCACTAACACCGCCGAGGTACTCGAGCGGTTTAAATTCGAGCATTTCCTGCGCTACGCCCCTCCTGCCCTCGCCACTCATATAGTGGAAAAAGCCCCAGCAACACTCACCGAGTGTTGCCGAATAGCAGATATGTGGGAAACTCACCACCCTCAAGAAGGATCCATGGGGCGGAAGATAAATCCCCCGTCCCTCCTCGGAGGATCAAATTCCCACAAAAATGGGAACTCGGGCAAACCCCTAACTTGCCATTATTGCAAGAAAACGGGGCATTCCTCCGAACAGTGCCGGAGCAAGAAACCGGCTCCTCTCTCTCCCGGAAAACCGACAAATAACTCGCCTGCGCCCTCCACAGGGGCAGCGCGGAAAGACTTTAGCCAGACCTTTTGCACGGCGTGCAAGGTTTATGGCCATTCTCCCGCATGGGCAAAATGCCCACGCAATAATAAAGTAAATACTCCCACCGTCGCCTTGGCCGTCACAGATCCCAAGTCATTAGGCCCTCCCGCCGAAGGGCCCGTATACGTGGCCCCTCCACGAGGTAGCGAGCCCGCGCGCCGAGTCACTGCTTTCGAGGACTCAGGCGCACAAATCTCCCTCATCCGAAGGGACAGAGTTCCCTACGGAGCTATCGTCAATAGACGAAAACTCGTCACGATCGAGGGAATAAATCAATTTAAAATGATACTCCCTACGGTCCAATTGAGAGTCACAAGACCTCACCAATCCAAAATTTGCAATCTTGCAGTAGCAAGCCATCTCCCCGGAGGCTATGACGTCATCCTGGGACAGGACTTTCAGTCCCCACCGAAATCACGACAATCTAGGGGTCCCCATTCCCCGAATCATTCTGCGGGCGCGAGTAATCCTCCCCCGCTTCTCCCTCAGCCAAGACTGGCGCCCCCTGGGTACCAGAAGGACGTGCAGTCCCCACCAGTGCCACCTGAGTACGATGTACAGTGGCCCCCTCGATCGGTTCCCGATCCAATTCCAGTGCCCGGCCCTGCCTCAGTGCCAGTGCCAGGGCCCCAATCAAATCTCCCTTCAGGAGATGCCAAATTCCTGCCGGTGCCACTTGCATGCCCCGAGCAGGGCCAAGCTTCGTCCGTCCTGACCGACGAGCCCAAGAAACCTCTGATAGCGCCTGACTCTGCCCTAGTGCCAGCGCCAGAGCGCTACGCCGATCTCCATTCACGGGATCCAACTCAGGACCCCCTCTCTTCCCCCGGCCTGGCACCGATACCAGCGTCGGTCAGAGAGACGGCTCCTCCCGACCACCGCGGAAGCTCACCTGCAGGTGCGGCCTCGCAACCCGTGCCTGAGCTGGTCAACAACACCTGCAAGCCGCTCACGCCACCCCCGACCGCCTCCTCTCTGCCTCAGCCCGTCGCCGACGCAATTGCAAGTCAGGATTCTGCCATATCTCCCTTGGCCGATGAACTACAAGAGCTGCGACGGATTATGGTAGAACCAGCACAGAACGCTCCTGCGTCAGCTGTCGCAGCAGCAGGCCCAGGTGGCACTCCGTGCCGCCCTCCGGTCGCGGGCCCTCCGCTTCCCCAGCCGAGGACGACTGTCCCATTAAGAAAGGCTCGAGGCGAAATTACCACGGGCGTGGGAATTTCCAGGTAGTTTACAAAGAGCTCTAGAGCTCCCCTGGCACCTGTGCCACCATTTCATTTTTCGAAGGTCTTGGCACCCCTAATCCAGAAGGGGATGTCAGACCCTCCTCTATCTTCTTCCGTTCCTCAGGAACTGCTATCTCTTACCATCCTCTACTAATCTTCCCTTAAATTATCCCCACAAGAGGCAATTAAATACGGGATACCATTCCCCACACAATGTACAAGTCATTAAGAATAACAGAGTGAGAAGTGGCACGCCCTTGCGCCCATACCTTGGCACCGGGCGTGCGTGTCAGCCCCTCCTGAAGGAGTCGCGCCCTTCGGGTGCACTTTTCTCGCCCTGGGACTGAAAGGATAGTCCGGGCCGTAATTTATAGGCGAATGACAATAAATTCCCGCCTAACACAATAAGACCCTCACTCTTTTTCCCTTAGCTCTTCTGCCAATATCATTTACTTTCTTTTAGTCATTTAGTTATCTTTATTTTAATGAATCGCGAGTCATAAACTCTTGCCCTTGTGATTTAAATGCCCCTTTCGTAAGCTCTGAGGGACGTGTCCCGCCTTTCATATGCGGTCAAGTTTCATTCGTAACGTCTTGGTAATTTTCCTTTTGTTATTATTATCCCTTTTCCCCCTTCCATTCCTTCCAAGATCTCTGTTTGTCCTAAGACCCCACATCTTTTGTCTGCTCGCCCCGTCATAACATGGAGTACTCGAGTGGGCAGTGGACGCATAAAATTAGCGTAGTTTAAGGTTAGCGAATTAAAACCTCGCGAATACTCTCGCCCGCACACGACAGTCAAATTCCCGGTGTGTGGGTCATCCCTCAGCTCGCGTTGAACGATAGCTGAGCAAAGCACGTTAAAACGAAGATAAATTATCAATGCGAATTTGTATAGTCATTACAATGTGGTGTAAAAGGGGATGTCATTTACAAAGATAAACGCTGTTTTTCATTTACACAGCCTCTTCAAGGCAGATTGTACTAACCGCATGCATTTTATCTAAAATTAAGTAACTGTGTATTTTAATTCTTGAACAATAACCTTTCTTTTCATTTGTTGGCCATAGCCTCATATACGTGGTCCTATAATCTTAATTAATTCACAATTGTTCGAGTCACATTATAAAGTTACCAGTGGGTAACCAAATCTAAAGTAATTATTCTTTTGCAAGTGTTTAAATCACTTTGCGTTCTGTTAACGAAAATTGTCCCAATGTGTTATTAAAAGTAATGTCACAGCTTCATAAAACCCTTAGGAGTAAAGTTCATTGCAAGGCAGAATGTAGAGTAACGTAAAGCATTTGCCGCTCATTCTTGAATATCGATGTACACACCCGAAGGAGGTATGTACATCATCTTGTATGGGGAGGTATTATGATTAGCAAGAATTCGCTAGCAAATTGCCTCCCCCCCCCTCCTTTGTTGTTGTTGGTTGTTCTGTCGTGTTTCATTTACTGCCAGCCGGCCGATCGATAGACCATCTGTCTATCGACTTAAAAACAAGGGTTTAAAAGATTAAAGGCGCTCCCATTTTTGATAAAGATCTTTCCTTTGAGGCAAAAGTAATCTGGCTTGGGTGTTTCTCCTACAGGCCAAAACCTCCCCTGCGGGCAGCAGGTGCAATGAGTCAAAACATCTGTGTTGGACGCCCCCCTGCCCCATAGGAGGGGATAAAAAGCAGAAACCCACGAGGTCGACACACACATGCGGGCTGGAAGATATGGAATGAAGACGTCCCCAACACCTGGCCCCATCGATGCCCTTGCATCCTAACCACGTGGCCCTTTCCAAAGTGTACTTTTCCTCGTGCCCTTCGACCGTATTCCTCGAGCCCACACGCCATTGCTTGGAGTTTCGAGGAGTCCCCATCGCCTTGCCCCTTTACGGAAGCCCTTGCATCTCACCACGTGGAAGAAACTCGTCCTCGGAAATCGCAAGTCATCCACGGACTGCCTTCTACGCGCCCTCGGAAAATCTGCTAAGAGGGACCCTTCGTGGAAGCTTCTCGGACTGTGTCTGGAATTCCCCAGTTTCATTCAATCTACTGAGTTCCTCTTTCCCGTACTAATGTCATTTATGTAAATACACTACTTTAAATGTGCCCACGTGTTTTACGTAATATTTCCCTCAGTAACCAGAGCCCTATGCTCATATGAAATTCTCCTTTGTTTTCCTCTTTTTTTTACGTTTTCCCGTACCCACGAAGTCAGAATCACAAGGCTAAATTACCTTAAATTGTTGCTACCTGTCTCACAGAGCATATTTCAAACTAAAACCACGGAAAAACGTAAAAATATATATATAATATATATATATATATATATATATATATATATATATATATATATATATATATATATACACACATATATATATATTACGGAAGGTCTTGCGTCAATATGCCATCACGCTGAATACGTAAAGCCAATGGGAATTATCCATTAACGACGCTGATGCAAAATTTATGCGGACAGAGTACTGTCAAGTGACTTTGCGGCCAATACAGGGGAGCTACAAGGCAATGTTGTTTCGCCTTTGCTGTTTGTTTCTCAAGTGTTTGTTTTTACGAAAAAAAGTGGTCCGGAAAGGAAGAGAAGGTTTAGACTGGAATAACGAAAGAAACTCGACAAACGTAGAATATGCAAATGATACTGTTTTCATCAGCAAGACGCCACGAGATACATAAAGCTTGCTTAATAGAATGCATCATATATATAGACAGAAATGGGGCTAATCAAAGCCCAAGCTAAGAAAAGCAGAAGTAATGAGGTCATGGTATGCACAAAAGGATGAAATTATATTAGACGCAGAAAGGAATACTGAAGTTGAATCTTATAAACATCTAGGAACACTGACAGGGTCTCCTCAACTGAAATTTAGGGAATGACTAAAAAAAGGGATAAAACCAAACAATGGGCAGGGTGAATAAGATTTGGAAACTGAATAGTTTGAAATTGTAGATGAACGTAAGATTCTTAATACGTCTAGTATGATCAGCATAGCTATATGAACATGGATCATGGTATGAAAATCAAGCTGTATGTAAAAGTTTTTGTCGATTTGAGAATAATAAAGCTTCAAGAAGAACATAATGTGTCAGATAACAGGAATTATAAAGAATACCAAAAGAGGAAATTACAGTAGTTCCATAAGTAGATGATGATGATGATGATGATGATGAAGTGGCGATGGATAAAGCTTAGACATGTCGCTCGAGCAATCCTTGAGATAACAGTGCGCGATAGTGTGAATGCTATTGTAAATATGATGCCATTCAAATTTGGCGCCATGTCTCTTTTTATGAAATTAAAAATTTATATTTTGTTCATTATAATACTGGGTAAGAAACAATATCGTATATCATTATCAATTACCTGGACAGGCAGTCCACACGTAAACGTCAAAATGCAATGGTTAGACATTATGGAATAGCAACACCAATAAATCATTAGTAAAGGCAAATATCTGACGATACAATGAACATGCTCATTCCTGAAAACATTACGGTACAGGTTTTTAATTGCTATTTTCCGGGAATTATACAGAAACTTTACAACTGATTAAAAAAAAAAGCATACGATTTATTAAATAAAGACAAAAAGGTGAAGAAAAACGAAGCTAAGTAGAGAGCGAACGTATCCGTACTGACCTAGTTCCGTGCATGTACGCATATGGCCTATCTCTGCGCAGGCAAACAAACGCATGTACGCATATAACCTAGTTGTACGAATTGGCGAGCGAGTGGCCTGACCCACCTTCACCGTAAGCTTAATAAACGGTATTAATCTGCGGAACAAATTTATCAAAACAGAATATCCTTGAAAAAAAAAAAAAAAGCGTTACCACACAAAAAAACGCCGACTATTTGTTGCTATAATCTGTTGCAAACGGCCATTTCAGCAGGCAGCAACTCACAGGAACTCCATAATTCCGGCCGTGCTCTTGCATTATGTCGTATTTTCGAACGGGTAACTCTACCGTCGAAAAATATCACGTTCGCTTACTCTAACGGCGGCATAAAATTGCAGAATGGAACACGAAACGCCTGTAAACAACGCCACGATAATGTCACGTCTCGACGAGAAAGGTGGGGAAACTCGACCGAGAAATATTACGAAAAATTATATCGTTACAGTTTTCGGGTTAACAAACGCATAAGAATGTACATTTATCACGAGCTGTCGCGTAACATTATTACATATTTACGATGTAAAAAGAAATATCTACAAAGAAATTTTCGAAATCCAAAGAACTAACACGGATTTGAGTGTTCTTTACGCGACAAAATTGTGAGAATTATTAAAATATCAGCTGCGTACGTTGCAAATCTTGAGTTTATAATATGTGTGTATATATATATAAACACACGCACATATACATATATAATTTACTATTTCAGTAGATGAAACCTATTCACATGGAACAAGCACACCAAAGGGGGCCACTGACTTGAAATTCAAGCTTCCAAAGAATGTTGGTTTCAACCTCCCACCGCAGACCCCACACTGCAGCAGTAAATGATCATGATACAGAGCCAGTGATTTTTCATCGCCCGGGGGGAGACGCGAACCCATGACATCTGAGTGGCAGGTCACCACACTAACCACTGTACCAGCGGACCAGCTATATATATATCTATATATATATATATATATATATATATATATATATATATATATATATATATATATATATATATATATATATATATATATATATATATATATATTGTATACACATCAACTTCTCCCATTTTTCTCTATGATTTCTTTACTTCAGGTATCAGCAAACACAAGAATGTTAATAAAGTTCAAAAAATTAAAAAAGGTTATTCTGTTCAATTTCCTAGAAATTCACATTGCTGTTTCGCTAATCCAGTTTAGCATGCTAAAGAGGACGAGCAAAACTGTTGTAGGAGTTCCCGCGAAACTAAATGGATTTACCCAGCTTCTAGGAAATTACGACACTCTTTCTGTTATTAGACAAATAGGAAAATAGTAGACCTTAAGTTACAACCTATAATCAATTCTGAATTAATCATAACAATTACTTATTTCTCGAAAGTTTTGTTTGCATGCAAATAACATACTTATATATATATATATATATATATATATATATATATATATATATATATATATATATATATATATATATATATACATATATATATATACATATATATATATATATATATATATATATATATATATGTATGTATGTACTGTATGTATATATAGATATATCGACATATATAAATATATATATATATATACATATATATATATATATATATATATATATATATATATATATATATATATAACATACATATCGCTGGAGACAGAACTTCAGAATTAAAAATCCCAAAGCACAAAAGAACCAAGTTTCAGGAATTCATTCCATACAGTCTATTTCAAACAGCCTGAAGGCAGACAGAGAGTCAGGAACACAGATAGTAACAGATAAATAGATACATGGCGTTAGCATGTGTTTCAGAGTGACATCTAAAATGCGTACCTTAAAATGACTATGGTTTCGTTATTCGTAGAGAAACACCAGTGAATAAGAGTGTTGCTGAATGTCACTTTCGATACAATAATAGCACTTTCAGGCTTATCTTAAACATGAAGATGTCATTGGAGATTTGAAACAAAATGAGATCTAAAAGTTGTATTATGCAAGATAAGTGTTTCATTTGCTTATCACTGCTACTGACTCTGACATTTTTTCTGTGACTTTAAAAGTCGCTTCACTTTAGAATCAAGGTTATAAGTTCTGAAAGCACCCTAACGGAAATAAAACAACCATTTTGCCGATAAAAAATTGTATAGACTTTCCAGAATAAGTTTTTCCTTAAGGACTATTCAAAATTCTAACTCTTTTCGAATCTATTTTTTAGAAATTATACCAACTCTTGTGTAATTTTTCTTATATTTCCGTAATGTTTCTGTTTTCATAATATATCCATACACATACACATATACATACACTAACGGATATCTGAGGTTAGGAAGAGGAAAAAAGTGTACTACACGCACACATGTATGTATATATATATATATATATATATATATATATATATATATATATATATATATATATACATATATATATATATATATATATATATATATATATATATATATATACATACATACATACATACATACATATATATATATATATATATATATATATATATATATATATATATATATATATATATATATACAAACATGTGTGTGTGTAGTACACTTTTTTCCTCTTCCTAACCTCAGATATCCGTTAGTGTATGTATATGTGTATGGACATATTATGAAAATAGAAACATGGAAATATAAGAAAAATTAAACAAGAGTTGGTGCAATTTTACTCATTTTTCTCTATGATTTTCTTACATCGGGTATCAGCAAAGACAAGAATGTTAATAATATTCCCCCCCCCCAAAAAAAAAACACACAATAAAGGTTATTTCATTCCATTTCTTAGAATCCCACAAACTTGTTTCACTGGTCCACTCTAGCTCAAGTGAAAGAGCCAGACAGCTGTATCAGTTCCCGCAGGGAACTTAATGGATTTCCCCAGCTTCCAGGAATTTGCAACACCCCTGCTGTCGTTAGGCAAATAGGAAGATACAAGATGTTGAATAATAATTAATCCTGAAATTAGTTGTAATGTTGTTACTGATTTCTTGAAAAATTACGCATGAATGTATCTAACGTGTTACATATATATATATATATATATATATATATATATATATATATATATATATATATATATATATTTATATATATATATATACTGTATATATATATATATATATATATATATATATATATATATAGTGAGAGAGAGAGAGAGAGAAATGTGTATGTATATATATATATATATATATATATATATATATATATATATATATATATATATATATATGCATACTATATTATATATCTGTATATATATCAAAATAAAATAATATATAAATATACATAATTCATATATATATATATATACATGCACACACACACACACACACATATATATACACATACATTACATATATGGGTATCTTGCTGGTGCCAGAACTTCACTCTTCAAAAATCCCAAAACAAGAAAAGAAAAACCAGCCTCATAAAACTCCGACAAAGATTTGTAATCAATTCTCTTAACCTATTATAAGGGATTGCAAACAGAACTGCACAAGTTATTAATAGGGAAGAAAATCAAACAGCTCCAAAAACTGCTAACCAGACTTGTAGGTTTTGGGAATCTACTCCATACTATACAGTATAGACAGACAGACAGACAGATAGATAGATAGATAGACAGATAGATAGATGTATAGATAGATAAACAGACAGACAGACAGAGAGACAGACAAACAGATAGACAGATAGATAGACAGACAGACAGACAGACAGATAGATGGATAGATGGATAGATAGATAGACAGACAGACAGACAGACAGACAGACAGACAGACAGACAGACAGACAGATAGATAGATAGATAGATAGATAGATAGACAGACAGATAGATAGATAGACAGATAGATAGATAGACAGACAAACTGACAGACACAAAGACAGACAGACAGATGGATAGATAGATGGATAGATAAACAGACAGACAGACAAACAGATAGATAGACAGATAGACAGACAGACAGATGGATAGATAGATGGATAGATAAACAGACAGACAGACAAACAGATAGATAGACAGATAGACAGACAGATAGATACAGATAGACAGATAGATGGATGGCGTCATCATATGAGTTTCAGTGTGACATCTAAAATACATACCACAAAATGACTCTATTTTGTTCACCATATTTTCTTACACGTACCGAAACCACAATAAGCAACAGCGTTCTGGATTTCACTGTCGATACAATCACATCGGTTTCAGTTTATCTTGAATATGAAGATGTCGTTGGAGTTCCAAAACCTGTGTTTTGTAAGAAAGTGCTTTCTTTAACTTAGTGCTTATCAAAGTCAAGTCGCTTCAGAATCAAGGTTATTTCAGTTTTGAATTTACCATGACGGCAATGAAATATCTATCCTGTCGACGAAAATTATGTAAACGGTCACGAATAACTCTAGAATTTGGTACCATTCCAAATTCTAATTCATTTCGAACCGATTTTATAGAAATTACTGAAGTTCTTTTGTATATTTTCCATTTTATCTTTACTGTTTCTAATTTTTATATTTATTTTACTACCCTCTTTTAAGGCCTATTTTTTCTTTGTAGGTTTTCCTACAGTCATATCATTTTCAGCTTGTTTCATGAGTGCATATAAGGAATAAGAATATTAACTTTAAACAAAAATTATAATGAGCAACTCCAGATATTTCAAAATAATATAAATAACAGCAAGACGCAGTTTACCTCCGAAGAGACGCTGCACACAGTCTGAAGTTATTAACCTATAAAACAAACTCCACCTTTTAGTTTTTTGTAAAAAAAAAAACTACTGTGCCAGCTTTGTCTGTCCGTCCGCACTTTTCTGTCCGCCCTCAGATCTTAAAAACTACTGAGGCTACAGGGCTGCAAATTGGTATGTTGATCATCCACCCTCCAGTCATCAAGCATACCAAATTGCAGCCCTCTAGGCCTCCGTAGTTTTTATTTTATTTAAGGTTAAACTTAGCCATAAACGTGCTTCTGGCAACGATATAGGACAGGCCACCACCTGGCCTTAGTTAAAGTTTCATGGGCCGCGGCTCTTACAGTATTATACCGAGACCACCGACAGATAGATCTATTTTCGGTGGCCTTGATTATACGCTGTACAGAAAACTCGATTGCGCCGAAGAAACTTAGGTGCACTTTTGACTTGGTTTTTTAATCATTTCACTATCGTCTCTCGAGAGCCTCCGTGATTCATACGTGATTACCAAGTAATTACATACTCATCGGGGCCAATACGACCCGACCTATTATTCTGACTTTTCAAGTGTTTGATATACCTAATGGATGTAGCTGTGCTACAACAGACTATTTCCGCTCGGGTGTTTGTTTATCTTTATGGAACGCCTCTTCAAATGTCTGGGAAAGATTATGACGGGATAACCAGGAGGAAGGTTATTACCAAAGAAGGGAGAGAGATAACCAGAAGGTCGGTTATTGTCAAAATGAGAGAGATAACACAAAGGTAAGTTATCCTCATAATAAGAGGTAACACAAAGGTAGGTTCTCATCAAAATGAGAGATAAGGCAAAGGTAGGTTATCATCAAAATGACAGATAACATGAAGGTAGGTCATCTTCAGACAGACAGACAGACACACACACACACACACACACACACAGAGAGAGAGAGAGAGAGAGAGAGAGAGAGAGAGAGAGAGAGAGAGAGAGAGAGAATGCACACATATATGCATACGTATAAACAACAAATGTTTTGTTTGGTCTGTATTGTTGTGTGGCTGTGAAACTTGGACCTTGAGGAAGGCAGACGAGGACAGGTTACAGGCTGCAGAAATGTGGTTTTGGAGAAGGATGCTGAAAATATCATGGACAGAAAGGAAAACTAATGAGGAGGTATTAGAGAGAGTAGGCGTTGAGAGAGAACTTTTGGCTTCAGTGAGAGGTAGACAAATGCGGTTTGTGGGTCACATAGCGAGAAGACAAGAACTAGAACATCTCTCTCACTGGTAAAATCACTGGAAGGAGGCCGAGAGGAAGACCTAGACAAAAATATATGGATGGATTGGTGAGAATGACTGGAGGAGAATGTCTGCAGCTCAGTTGCTGCAGAGAGCCAGAAATAGAGAGGAGTGGCGAGCCATGATTGCCGACGTCTTTGGGGATATGGCACCTGGATGATGATGATGATGATGATGATAAACAATAAATATGATATGAAAACTGAACATTTCATTGCCTGAAAGAGGCTTCATGATATACAGTGGATATATATATAAAATATACATTTTTGTGTGCATGTATATATATACATATATACACACAAATATATATATATATATATATATATATATATATATATATATATATATATATATATATATATATATCCTAACGTCTTTTTATATAAAGTAACGATTCACTTAACTAGTAAAGCTATTTCCACGGTGATCATTCCGAAATAATCAAGAGTTCTCAACAAATAGCAGCATCTAACCCGAATCTAAAAAACGACGACGAAAAAAGTAAACTTTCACCTGTAAGTCTCCGCTTATCTTTTCTCCCTCGTGGCGGATGTACGGCGCAGATAACAACGATAACAAGCGATAACCTACGATAAACCTACCTCTTGGTTATCACAATGAGACGTTCTACATAGATAAACGACATCCGAACGGATATGGAGTTGTTTCTGTAAAGAAATGCCATTTAGATAATCCAGCCACTTGAAATGACGAATAATGGATGGTAAATGTCGGTTCTGATGACGACTGAGTGATTAACTTGTAAACACGCATCAAGTCATGAATAATCTCTAGTGGGCGTTTTGAAAGTCACTTAAAAAATGGGATGGAAAGTCATTTTATACGTCATTAACTGACTGTGTGTCTTGATGTTCCTTTGACTGTGCACCAGGTATTATTTTGTATACATCATTATAAAAAATTCATTATTATTATTATAATTATTATTATAGTTATTATTATTAACTGCTGCTACAGAGATATTCATTCGAGAGATTGAGAAACTACAATATAAACTCATCGACATTCTGGCGGCAAATCTTTTTAATGAAGTTTATTATTATTATTATTATTATTATTATTATTATTATTATTATTATTATTATTATTATTATTATTGACCTGCACACATTAGTATGAAACAATTAGACAAAACCACCAACTTGCAAAGTGTCCATTAGTGAAAAAAGAAAAATATCAGAAAATATTGATAAGAAAGAAAAAGAGATGAAGAAATTAGTAAATACAACCAATACATTAAACCTGACTGTTTGTCCAAGCAGTGTGTGAAACAGCTTGGAAATTCACAGCCTTCAGGAGAAGGAGGTTCAACGCAGAAGCTGACCATATAGGCGAGTGGACAGGGGCATAGTTTGGGTTATTTTGTTTAGAATTTCATTTCCTCTCAAGTCAACTCTACTTTTTTATACAAAGAAATTTGAAACCAGAGCCCGCATTTGCTTTCAGTTTCCTACAAATAACATGCAACTAGATGTCAAACCTTTCAGTCAAGTAGGAGACATTTTCTTTGAACATTAATCTCCGTCGTGGTAAACCCAATTACGCTTACGAAAATGAAAGGCTTCAAAAAATTATTCTATCACATTTCCCCTACGACGCAAGATTACAAGTCATCACAGCTTAAAGCCAACCACAGGCCCAGGCCCGACCGCTGGGTGATCAAACGCGCTATACACAGGTAATTCACCTACGATTAAAGTATAAAGAACAAATTCCCCCTCTGGCTTTTGCAGAACCAATTCCTCCTCTGGCTTTTGCAGAACCAATTCCCCCTCTGGCTTTTGCAGCTTCCCCTCGTACCCGTCACGCGTCCCACCGTCTAATAACTGTCTTGTGAGAGTTGCATTATGAAATGGCTCCCAGGAGGGCCGCTCTTCGCAGCCCCTACGCCTCTTATTACTTGCGATCATCAGAGGCCGATTAGGAGGACAATTTAATAAAAGGACAACGCTCTCTTGCGACGAGGCTGACCTACTAATCTCGAAATGGCACATTACCCTGCCTGTCTGCTCTAATCCTACGGTGCTACTTGGTACGTGACGCGATGTTTATGGCGCGGGAATATTTAAGGATAATCTAAGATGTTTCTTCCCCATGGATGTTATTTCTCTCTCTCTCTCTCTCTCTCTCTCTCTCTCTCTCTCTCTCTCTCTCTCTCTCTACGTATTACGTGTTAAAGAATTTCACGTGGTCTGTCTGTCTGTCGTCATATTTTGTGATTAACGGATCCTCCTCCTCCCCTCCTCTTCTCTCTCTCTCTCTCTCTCTCTCTCTCTCTCTCTCTCTCTCTCTCTCTCTCTCTCTCTCTCTCTCTCTCTTTACGAATTTCATGTTGAAGAATTTCACTTTGTCTAGCTGCCTGTCGTCATATTTCGTGATAACGAATCCTCCCCCCAAACCTCCCCCCCCCTCTCTCTCTCTCTCTCTCTCTCTCTCTCTCTCTCTCTCTTTTCGTTTCTTTGCAATAAACCAATGCAACTTAGTACGCGACGCATTAAAGTCTAATTCTTATCGTTATTTAAGGATATTTTAGGCTGTTTCTTTCACAAAAATTTGATCCTTATTATCAAAAGTCATGAATAACAATCTGATGTCTCCACATTTCGATATTAATGAACCCACTTTCTTCCCCTTCATTCCCGAGACCTAGAAAATCTGTCTCTCTTTCCCTACTTAAACATTTTTTTTCTCTCTTTTATTTCTCTCCTAACGCATTTCACGATAAACTAATTCATGATTAATATTTTTGGCCAAATAGCTGACTGTTCGCCCAAGAGTGCTTCTGAAGAAGCATGGTGGGTAAACCCTGGGAGACCAGCTGTTAGTCAAGTGTTTCCCCAGTGGAAAACTGTTTTAGGGAACATATGCCCCCCGCCCACCCCCCACCCCCGCGAAACATTCATAGCCAAACAGCTGACTGTTCGCCCAGTGCGCTTCTGAAGAGGCATGGTGGGTACCCCCCTGGGAGACCAGCTGTTAGTCAAGTGTTTCCCCAGTGGAAAACTGTTTTCAGGAACATATGCCTCCCTCTCCCCTCGAAACACTCCTAGCCAAACAGCTGACTGTTCCGCCCAGAGTGCTTCTGAAGAAGCATGGTGGGTACCCCTTGGACGACCAGCTGTTAGTCAAAAGTGTTTCCCCAGTGGGCAACTGTTTTGGGGGAACAGATGCGCCCCCCCCCCGGGGAAACAATTCTGACCAAATAGCTGACTGTTCGCCGAAGAGTGCATCTGAAGAAGCATGGTGGGTACCCCTTGGGCGACCAGCTGTTAGTCAAAAGTGTTTCCCCAGTGGGCAACTGTTTTGGGGGAACAGATGCCCGCCCCCGTGGGGAAACAATTCTGACCAAATAGCTGAATATTCTATTCGCCCAAGAGTGCCTCTGAAGAAGCATGGTGGGTAACCCCTAGGTGGCCAGCTGTTAGCCAAAAGTTTTTCCCCAGTGGGCAATTATTTTGGGGAAAAAATTCTGACCAATCAACTGACTGTTCGCCCAGGAGTGCAAATAAAGTTGATAGTGAGTTCAACTGCTATTTCAAAACAATGTTATGCAGATACTGATACGCACAAGAGCCTTGACGAACAAAGCTCTGCAGTAATGAATATTGCCTTCCCAGGAAAATTAGCTTTAAAAATCAGAAAATCCTTTGCAATGAAGTTATTACCACTGCGCAACTCTGGTGGGTCCATTCCCTATTTCAAAACACATTTTTCGGTATTCTCAAGGTTATGCAAATATTGATACGCATATACACCTCGACAAACAATGCTCTGCTGTAATGAGTATGGAGTTCCCAGGAAATTTAGCTTTAAAAATCAGAAAATCCTTTGCAATGAAGTAATTAACATCGCATAATTGACGATTCCAAACTCAGATTAAATTCTACGAAGTATTTTACGAAACATTTTTTTTTTTATCAGAACAGACGACTGACACAAGGAAATGAAAATTGCTAAATGAATTTGCCAATGAAATTTATAACATGCTTTTAGCACAGAGCAAATGCGACAGATAATAAGTGAAATATGCGCCGAAGTTTCTTCGGCACGATAAAGTTTTCTGTATAGCCTCTACACCGTATAATCAAGGCCACCGAAAATAGATCTATCTTTTAGTGGTCTCGGTATAATGCTGTATGAGCCGCGGCCCATGAAACTTTAACCATGGCTAAATTTAACCTTAAATAAAATAAAAACTACTGAGGTTTTAGGGCTGCAATCTGGTAAGTTTGGTGGTTGGAGGATGGATGATCAACATACCAATTTTCACCCGTCTAGTCTCAGTAGTTTTTAAGATCTGAGGGCGGACAGAAAAAGTGGGGACAGAATAAAGTGCAGACGGACAGACAAAGCCGGCACAATAGTTTTCTTTCACAGAAAACTAAAAATTATACATCAGTATCGGGAAAGGAATATAGAGAATAGTTCAGACGTTCAAATAACAACACTGAAGGAACATTATTCAGACAAAAGGTCTCGAAGCCGTCAGGCAAAAATTCGGTTTCCCTTTTCAAAAAGAAAAGGTAGACAAGAACAGATGGAAATAAATTTGCGTTGATTTTTCGAGCGCAAACTAGAATTCATTTCTGCTGGACGTTTCTTTTTAAACTGCAGGTGATTATTTACACGAGTTACAGTCAGAATTTCGTTCATATGACAAGGGGGGGCGGGATTTTTTTATCGTATTTGAAAAATTTTTAGGGAAGGGGAAAATGAAACAATGGTATGAGGGGTTATTTGTGGGCTTTTTTCCCTAACCGTTTCTCTCTCTCTCTCTCTCTCTCTCTCTCTCTCTCTCTCTCTCTCTCTCTCTCTCTCTCTCTCTCTCTCTCTCTCTCTTTGGAAAACCAGTGCAACTTAATACACAACGCATTTAAGTCTAATCCTTGTAATTAATTGGGATATTTTAGCCTGGTTCTTCGATATCACCACTACAGTGTGATCAAAAGTCATGAATAAGAAGTTTGATGTTTCCGCATTTAGATATTAATGAATCCTCTCTCTTCCTCTTTACATTCTTAACTTAGAAAATCCATAACTTTTTCTCGCCTTAAAATTCTTTTTTCATCTTTCGATTCCCTCTTGAATAACTTCATCATAAACTAATTCATGATTAATATTTCTGGCAAGTGCTTCTGAAGAAGCATGGTGGGCACCCCGTGGGAGACCAGCTATTAGCCAGAAGTGTTTCTCTAGGGGGGGGGGCAATTGCTTGGGGGAGCAGTTTTCCCCCCTGGGGAAACATTCCTAGCCAAACAGCTGATTGTCCGCCCAGTAGAGCGAATAAAGTTGATAGCCAGTCCATTCGCTATTTCAAAACACACTTTTCTGCATTCGCAAGGTTATGCAAATACTGGCACGCGCATAAACCTTGACACACAAAGTACCACTGTAATGACTATTGCCCTCCCAGAAAAATTAGCTTCAAAAGTCAGAAAATCCTTTGCAAAGAAGTTATTAAAACTTCACAATTGTAGCGAGTCCACTCGCTATTTCAAAACACATTTTTCTGTATTCGCAAAGCTATGCAAATATTGATACGCATGTACACCTTGAAAAACAAAGCTGTGCTGTTATGAATATTGCCTTCCATGAAAAATTAGTTTTAAAAATCAGAAAGTCCTTCGGAATGAAGTTATTAACATTGCACAATCGTCGATCCCATATCAAGATTAAACTCTACGAAGCATTTTACGAAACATTTATTTTTATCTGAACAGACGATTGACGCAGGGGAATGAAACTGCTAAATGAAAGCAAACTTTTCTCCACCTCATGACTTGTTTATTTGTTCAGGCATCTCTAATTTACTGTAGGTAGTTACAGTCGTTATCATCTTTGATAAATACACTATTGTTATCTGTAGCTGTTTATATTCTACATATCGGAATTTCTGCATCGTTATTGGCAGATACTATTCTACTCTTCCCTCTAAACTTTTTGCTCCTCAATTCTTATCTAGATATTTTACTCTACATTTGCCAAAGAAATTTATACCATGCTTTTAGCAAAGAGCAAATGCGACAGGGAAAAATATTATGCATCAGTATCGGGAAAGGAATATAGCGAACAGTTCAGACGTCCAAATAACAACACTGAAAAAACATTATTCAGACAAAAGGTGTCGAAGCCGTCAGGTAAAAACGTCGGTTTCCCTTTTCAAAAAGAAGAGGTAGACATGGATAGATGGAAATAAATTTGCACTGATTTTTCGAACGCAAACTAGAATTCATTTCTGCTGGATGTTTTTTTTCAAACTGCAGGTGATTATTTACACGAGATACAGTCAGAATTTCATTCATATGAAAAGGGGGATGGCTTTTTATTTTTTTTTTTCTTTAGCGTATCCGAGAAATTTTTAGGGAAGGGGAAAATGGAACTGAATTTTATGAGGGGTTATGTGTAGCTTGTTTCCCTCCCCACCCTCTCTCTCTCTCTCTCTTTCTCTCTCTCTCTCTCTCTCTCTCTCTCTCTCTCTCTCTCTCTCTCTCTCTCTCTTTCGTTTTTTGGATAAGTATTGACTGAATGAATGTTATTGCAAAATTAAATCATATTTGGTTTTCTTTTTTCACAACACAGTAATTTTACAAATATTGTACTATCGGTATTAAATTCTCTCTCTCTCTCTCTCTCTCTCTCTCTCTCTCTCTCTCTCTCTCTCTCTCTCTCTCTCTCTCTCTCTGTTTCAGACGTAAACACACACAGGATAAACAACAATTTCTCTAGCTACACATAAAATATGATTAAGTTCTCATAAAAATAATAATATGATTTATCTGGATCACAATACACTATTGACTATTACATCTTTTATATAGGGTCGAGTGGATCCTATTAATTTTGGTAATTATTCATATAATTTCACGCTCCCATTCTAAACAGTTTTGAACAGACAACCTTTTAACAGTGCACTTTATCTAAGTGAATTTAGATACTCAGGTGGGCCTACAACAAATAGTCTTCCGTAATTATATTAACACATTATATACATCGCAAAACATCTAACCCTTAGTTTTTATACTCCTTTTTTTTACGAGGATTTCATGTTCGTTACTTGGTACTTTTAAGATTTTAGTTTATCCTTTCAATAACTATTTAGTATATCCGACATTATATAAAAAAAATGACATAACTAGAGTGAAGAAACTTTTAAATATATCCTGACTGAAATCTTCATAAACCACATCTTGCCATGTCCTCCATGAGCCACGTGACTCGTTAAAAACAAGAGACATGACTGACGACGGAAATGCATTAATCAACAACACCACCCAGTCTTGTCATATAAACAAAGAGAGAGAGAGGGAGTCACTAAGCCAAAGCGAACGATTTAGACAACCCCCCTAACCCCCTCTTGTCCAAATATAAGACCAGGACAAACACATCGAATGACAGACACTGATTTGGAAGCCTGCGTCAAATATTTATAAATGCGGAGCCAATTTCATCTTTTAAACATTTTTTTTTCTCCTTCTTGGAAAGGTCCGGATACCCAAGAAATGTCACCCCGAGCCGTCGCCTCTGCTGGCCTTATGCACAGAGGTTGTCTGCCGTAGTCTGAAGGATTTTGGCACCTCTGATAGGATGATGTGTTTACCTATGAGTGCGTCAGCACACCTGATAATAGCCGTTTTGACCGTGACGCCTCGGAGTCAATATTTATCAACACTCGGCACAGTCTGGGTAGCGAGAGGCGGGTACAGAGAGAGAGAGAGAGAGAGAGAGAGAGAGAGAGAGAGAGAGAGAGAGAGAGAGAGAGAGAATCTATTTCCTACAACTATTTCTATGCAGCTGATTTTGCTCGTTCGGTGACTGATGACAAACGTCATTTTTTAAGTCATTCTTTAAGAAAACAAACTTTTAAGTCCTTCTGTAGGAAAGTAATTTTCTTAAGTCACTATTTTAAAAGTCAGTTTTTAAGAGACACTCTTTCGCAAATTCATTTAAAAAACTATTTAAGGAAGTAAAATATAAGAGTCAATTTTTAAAAGAAAATAATTTTCTAAGAATTTCTCTTTAAGAAAGACATGTATTCAGTCTCTTTAACAGCATTTTCTAGGAGTCACATATTAAAAAAGCGATTTTTCAGAATTTCTTAGAAAACCTTTTTTTTATGCCTTTCTTTATGAAATTCATTTTTAAGAGTTTCTGTAAGAAAGTAATTTTTTAAGTCTCCCTTTAAGAAAGTCCTTTTTAAAAAGCATTTAAGAGCGTCCTTTTCTAAGTCTCTCTTTAAGAAAGTCCCTTTTTAAGAGTATTTAAGTAAGTCTTTTTTCTAAGTCTCTCTTTAAGAAAGTCCCTTTTTAAGAGTATTTTAGTAAGTCTTTTTTCTAAGAGTATTTAAGAAGTCATTTTTTAAGTCTCCTTTTAAGAAAGTCCTTTTTTAAGAGTATTCAAGAAAGTCCTTTTTTAAGTCTCCCTTTAAGAAAGTCAAGAGTATTTAAGAAAGTCGTTTTTTAAGTCTCCCTTTAAGAAAATCTTTTTTTAAAGAATATTTAAGAAAGTCATTTTTTGTAGTCTCCCTTTAAGAAAGTCATTTTTTTGTAGTCTCCCTTTAAGAAAATCCTCTTTTTAAGAGTATTTAAGAAAGTCACTTTTCAAGAATCACTCTTTAAAAAAAAACCATTTTTTTAAGAGTTACTCTTTAAGAAAGTCAGGTTTCTCAACAATAAACATTTTGCTTTTTCTATTTTTCCCCAAAAATGGGGCCCACCCACCGGTAACAGGATATATAATGAGATCACCTCAAGCCGCCTTTTCCGAAGCTCCGAATATGGCGCTTTCAACCAAATATCCAATAAAAGCGAAGGTTTCTCCGAAAAAAAAAGTACTTAACCGACGGCGGCGCTGCAGTTACAGGGCCTCTCTTTAACCGACTCCCCGTTTCGCATTTTCTTGAGGACGGCCAATTCCTAGCTTAAGAAGCTCACAAGATTATCTTGGGTGTGTGTGTGTGTGTGTAAATATATATATATATATATATATATATATATATATATATATATATATATATATATATATATATAAATGTATAAATATATGTATATTTTTCCGTCTGACGAAGAACCTTTTCTTGAGAGGCTACGAAGAAGTTGGTGGCGTAAAACGATAAACTTTGAATTGTCTTTAAAAATGTAAGTTCAGAGCACCTTGGGTTGTGAAGACAAGCTGTGATAACACTTGCAGACGCCATGCTTCTTTTGTGTGTGTGTGTGTGCGTGTGTGTGTGTGTGTGTGCGCGCGCGTGTGCGTGTATATATATATATATATATATATATATATATATATATATATATATATATATATATATATATATATATATATATATATATATAATATATATACATTCGTAGTTTAAATATCCTATTTTCCTCCCTTATCCTTTGTGAGTAGTCTATTTTGTGGAGTCTTTGAAAATATCAGTGAAAAGCACTACGTAAATAAAAACGCAAAAAACTTTGCTTCGAAAATTCGTACAAGTGTATTTTCTTCATTACTACTCATATTGAATAATAATTAGATTCCCTCTTGGCACCTGTTCAGAAATCCTTAATGAATCACATGAAAAGACTCATCCCCTGTTCTGCATATTAAACATTTTCACAAAGGAAACCGGGCAAAAAAGAATTAAAAAATACCTGGAATTTAATTTCCGCAAGGGGCAAAAAAAAAAAAAAAAAGTTCTGCCTCTGAAGTGTTTCCTCAAACATTTTCCTTTTACCCGCCCCTATCACCTTTCAAAGATAAACAAGACTCATTTCCCCTAAAGAAAAAGAGTTGAGCTTCCTATTCAGAGTTTATTTGATCAAGGAACTATGACCTCACACCATATGCCGCGTCTACAAACAGTTTCCACGAATAATATTTAAAATTAGGGCAGCCTGACCTTGCCCCATGTTTGGGCGCTGGACTTCTTTTATGACTTTGCCCAGACAGCCTCTAAAAAACTTTACCTTGTCAATGATGAGTTCTTGACTCGTTAACTTGTCGATTCCCAAGGCGAGTCGCCATCTGTAGCCTATAAATCAAGTAGTTTACCAACTAACGTCATTCATTAACTCAGCTTCCAAGTTTTCGTCATATTATTGAGAATGATAACAGTTAATAACAGTGGAGAGAGAAAAGTTATAAAGAAGAATGAGAGGTTCAAAGAGAATTCTTTTATAAGCAGGTGGGATTTTTATTTACTTACTATACAAAGTAGATTAGGGTTATGAGGGTTATGGAAACCATGAATGGATGGAACAATGAATGTAAATATGGATGGTTTCAAAATGGACTTAGTTAAACGGTATGAGGAGTGAATACAATGGATGCTGTTGGAAAGAAAGAAGAAACAAGTCATAGAACAGGTGAAGCAAGAAAGGTAGCAGGGTGCGCGAGATGTCTACGGAGGACAACGTGGGAAGAGAATGAAGGAATTGTTGAGCCAACTCTCCTTTAGAGGAGTGAAGTATGGATGCTGGATATAAATGCTAAAATAACTGAAGCAGTTAAGTTGAACTCTGATTGCGCAACATATGAAGACTTGTAGGGTGAAAAAGTGGAGATATGCAGAAGAGAATGAAGAAATTGTTGAGCCAACTCTCCTTTAAAGGAGTGAAGTATGGATGCTGAATGCAAAGGTTAAAATAACTGAAGCAGTTAAGCTGAACTGTTTGCGCAACGTACGAAGACTTTTGGGATTAAAAAGTGGAGATGTGAGGTTAAGAAGTGGAGATATACAGAAGTGGAAAAAGGGTAGCATAAATGAAAAAACTAAAGAAGCGCAGAATTTTGAGATGGTGCGGTCATGTTGAAAGAATGGATGATGACAGACTGGTGAAATGAAAAGAATGCATATTTCAGAGTCATTAGGAGGAATAAGGAAAGGAAGGCCTAGAAACGGAACGTTAGATATGAAAAAGGCATTGCAAAGGAAGGGTCTTAATATCCTCTAAGCGCAGCAGTGGATGTCAGATAGGGGTACATGGTGCACTGAGTGTAGGGTGGTTCAACGTGCTTCTGATGAGTCTCCTGCCTAGGTATATGAAGCGGCTAATGTTGTGGAATTTTTAATACACAGGAGTTTAATCAATAATTCAGAAGAAATTATGAATTTTTAAGTGGCAGTCACCCCCTGTTAAAGGGAAACAGTTTAATGTTGATTTATATATATATATATATATATATATATATATATATATATATATATATATATATATATATATATATATATATGCATATTTATATATACACATATATATATACAGTACATATATATATGTATATATACATACATATATATATGTATATATATATTATATATATATAATATATATATATATATATATATATATATATATATATATATATATATATATATATATATAATATATATATATATATATATAACCATCAATAAGGGGTAGACACACACAGATGTACAAACTGTCTTTACTCCAACGTTTCGTAATTATCCATTTAATTACATCATCAGGGCTGTTAAAATGAAACATAAAATTCCTTGTAAAATTGTAAAAACTAAAAATTGAGAATTTAAAAATTAAGAATATAAAAATTAAAAATTAAGAATTTAAAAAGGTAAAATTATTCTTATCATATTTAAGAAGTACATACAGCATTAAAATTAAGGGAATGAACACAATTTAGAAAACCTTTACATTAGACTGAAAAGTAATAGAAATTCAGTAAACTAAAAATGAAAATAACAGCGAACAGAGTAATAGAACAAAAGGTTAAACGACCGACCTAGAGGAGTGATGGTTATTAATATGGATTGACTCCTAACTCCTTACACTAAGCTATATATATATATATATATATATATATATATATATATATATATATATATATATATATATATATATAATATATACATAAATAATTGTGTGTAATTGTTTGTGTGTGTATTACACTTCCAATCAAAATACACCATCCTACCACCAATATACCCAGAGACCTTGTAATTCCATGAATGAATCGAAGCGAATTGACGTTCATTCATTCTCCGCGTTCGTGCGTGCGTGCGTATGTGCGTGTACTACCGGGACGCAGAAAGAAAGAAAGAAAGAAAGAGAGCCCCATCGAGGAGAAAGAAGAAGCAAATGGTGCAAAATAGAGTCGTGCCGCATAGATCACCATTAGAGCGTTTAGCCTGTCGGCTCGAACCCTCCATTGCCCCACGAAACGGTTCGTTCCCGAAAGCCGAATCCTCGGATGCTCTCTATTTTGGTATCGGGGTGTAATTAGTAGCTGTTGGCCATCCATCAACCTGTTAATTACAGTCGCCAATTAATTAATCAATTGATTTTCCGTCCGGCTTTGAACAGCGTGACTTGTGGCCTCTCCCCTGCCCTCCGCCCCATTGGGGAGAGGGGGGGGTGGGCCTCTGTTTGCTTTGGGTTCCTGTCAGTGGTTCCATTTTGTTAGGATTAGTATGTCTAAATTATATCTTAATTCCATACTCAGAGGCGAGTTCTTACTCAAGTGTTCATATTCACAGGGATCTGAATAACTTTCAAAATTGACAAAAACAGTTTTCAAGACTATCAACACCATAGGACCATGGCGGGGAAACGAAAGTTTTGAGGCCCGACCTATGACACTACAGCACTCCCATACCTCAATGCCTTACAAACGCAAAATTAATGTAGTTGTTCTTTAATCTTTAAAAAAAAAAATTTAGAAACTGGTTATTATAATTATTCTACATATATTCAAACTGAGTTCCTGGGGAATGCTACGGAATTCTAAAAAAAAAACTTTTTGTGGATCTTCCCAAGAAATAAAAACCCAAAAATGAACGAGATATCAGAGCTGCTCCAATTTTTTACAATATTTTCTGCAATTATTATTATTATTATTATTATTATTATTATTATTATTATTATTATTATTATTATTATTATTAAAGCCGTTTCAAAAATTCTTTGTTTGTTACTGTTCATAACTGCAATGAATAACATTTAATTTTTCATTTATGTTTCTTTGCTGATATATTACTTAAACCTATATGTTGCTGGAGCAATCGACACACTTTTTATCGGCTAAATGAATCTGGATCAAGAATTCAAAAAGCGTTGAGCAGCAAAATACGCAAAAGTATTTGGAGATAATCTGGTCATGTGGAGAGAATGGTCGAGGAAAGTCTTGCAAAAGGAGAGTATAGTGAAGAAAGTGCACGAGAAAGGAGGAAAAAATTACCCAAAGAGGCTTGGATAGATTCGTGGAAGAAATAATGAGAAGGAAGGCCCTAAGCACCCGGTAAATGATGGGACTGAATGGCGAAGAGTTCGTAGGAAGTTCAGCTCTCTTTTGATGGGCCCCTGGTGCGGGTGTGCGAAGCGATTAATGTTGCGGAAGTTTCACTGGAGAAAGGGTTCATCCACGATTCAGTTTAAATATCTGTGGTGGTGGAGGCTGCGTTGTTTTTTCCATGGAATTGCTCCCCTGCGTGGGGAGACCGTTTAATGTTTTAATGTATGTATATATATGTATATATGTGTGTGATGTGTGTGTGTGTGTATATATATATATATATATATATATATATATATATATATATATATATATATATATATATATAATATATATATATATATATATATATATATATATATATATGCATGTATATGTTTAATTAATGATTTTGGTGCGTGAAGAAGGCATTTTGTGGCCAGCGTAGACAAACGTACATGCATATAAATGTGTGTGTGTGTGTGTGTATATATATACGAGTATATATATATATATATATATATATATATATATATATATATATATATATATATAATATATATATATATACATATATATAAAATATAAATATATATATATATAATATATATATATATATATATATATATATATATATATATATATATACACACACATCTACATGCAAATGTGTTTGTCTACGCGCGCCACAAAATGCCTTATTCATGCACCAAAACCATGAATAAAACTTACCTCACGGAAAACCCCGATATTTTAACAAACAATAACTTCACCCCCAAAAGCTGACTCACGTCTATCATGACTGCATGCACGCGGTCTACATCAACTAGGATAATAACTAACTCCACTCCATCATGCAGCGTTTTGGGTAACCCCTAACTATTTGGGTCATAATGACCTATTTACTTAAGGCTCCTGCCGCAATTGGGTAATGCGTGACCTAGTATTCAGAGCCCTGAGAATGACAGGTGTCGTTCTGGGAACAACAGTGATTCATGAGGTCGCTGTATAATTTATTAGACTGTCGGGTTTTCCGACGGAGATATCTGTTCGTGATGGCGTCAAATACTGGTAAGGAAACATGCTATTAACTTTTCATAATCTCATGCCCTCGCGTATTTTTATAATGAATTAATGGTGGTGAATGTGAGTTATTCTGATTACGTTTACCGTGTAAATTTATTTTTACTTTTCTTTACGACATAAGGCTGTGAAACTAAAGGGTTGGAAAGTGTGGTAATATATCTCTCTTAATACAAGGATCTAACGTTGCTGAAAGAGAGTTATTCTGATTTAGTTTACCTTTTACATTTATTTTTGCTTTCCTTTAACGAAATAAGGTTATGAAACTAAAGGCTTGGAAAGTGTTGTAATATATCTCCCTCAAACCGACGTGAAATCGTTGTCTGTCAGGTATTGGCACCACCACCGGATGTGACGGACAAAAATCAACCCTGCCCATAAATCCGGGTTGAAAGCAAACGCCGCAGCTTGACTGATTGATTGCTTGACTTTCAGCAGGGGCTTAAACCAAAGAATTAATCTAAATGACAGGCAAAGAAACACCTCAATCTTAAGTAACTTTTCTGAAAATTCTTATTTTCCTTCCAGAGTCTTTGACCTTCGTTGTCGTGACGAAAGCTGGATTGGTCAATCGATTAAACAATTAAGACACGAGAAATACATAAGTTTAATGTTTATAGATTCGAAGGGCAAGGGCTTCTCCGGTGCCAAAAAGCCAATGAGGCTAAGTCCGGGTTAGTTATGTACCAACCAGAATTCGTGATGGGTTTCTTGGCCATTCGAATTAACTTAACACAATACAGTAAAACATGTTGTATGCATATAACAAACAGGTTGGAAACAAGTCACCGACCGAAAAAGTGTATAATATGAATCTTTGGCCTAAGCTAGACAATCGCATGAAGCACTGGTTAGGGCTACCAATGACTCGTTCACTTGTATTCAACCTGTTTGGGATGTGTGTACAATAAGTTACCGATTGTGTTTATGACATGTTTTACTGTTGTGTGGTTCACAATACAAAACTTTTTCAATATCAAGGTTTAATGTGCTTATTGGATCACAAGTTTGATAATGAAGAGTTTCTTCATACTAAGCTTAATCTGATTGAACTAGTTTGATATCAAAATTCCAGCTATAAAACCAGTTTGAATAAGATTCTTACGTCAAACTTTACTTGATCCGAACTTGTTTGATAACTGGGCTTAAGGTACGATGACTTGTTGTATATTGCAAGCCTCAAAACACAAAACTAGTTTGATATAAAACTTCTATTTTGAAAATAAGTTTGGCACCAATGTTCCCTACGTACAGTATCTGTGTAAACACAAATTTAAAAATAAATGAAAAACGAATTGCAAAATAATAGAGGAAATTACGGCTGAAGTCCACAGCATTAAAATTTTATATTAACCCTTCATAATTGTTATGATACTTGCCTAAATTATTCAGACATTCGACATATTTATTGTAGGCATTTGCTTGAATTATAGTGACTTTTTCAACTTTCAAGTACTTGTGCATTTACCGAGATACTTTCCGATTTATTTACAATTGATTATTTCCTATATTCACCTCTATTCCCTCATAATTCCAAAGGCTTCTCTGTCTATTACACTAATTTATACTGCTTTGTATATTACTCTACTTCATACTGCTCTGTACATTACGTTTTACTGCTCTGTATATTACTCTAATTTATACTGCTTTGTATATTACTCTAATTTATACTGCTTTGTATATTACTCTAATTTATACTGCTTTGTATATTACTCTACTCTACTCTTCTCTGTATATTACTCTAATTTATACTGCTTTGTATATTACTCTAATTTATACTACTCTGTATATTACTCTAATTTATGCTGCTTTGTATATTACTCTAATTTATACTGCTCTGTATATTACTCTAATTTATGCTGCTTTGTATATTACTCTAATTTATACTGCTCTGTATATTACTTTAATTTATACTGCTCTGTATACTTCTCTAATTTAATTTTCTCTGTATATTACTTTAATTTATCCTGCTTTGTATATTACTCTAATTTTACTGCCCTGTATATTACTTCAGTTTATCCTGCTTTGTATATTACTCTAATTTACTCTTCTCTGTACACTTCTCTAATTTAATCTTCTCTGTTTATTACTCTAATTTTCTTTACCGTGCTCTTCTCTTTTCTGTCACTATGCACAATACAAAAAAAATAAATAATGGCGTGAGTTGACTTCGTGATAAGTGACTGTGAATATAAAATTCACTGCAAGGTCCCAGTTCCATGGCATGGTTTGTCTCCGTCAGGCGCATAAGTCAACTCTTTTGTTTTGACAACTTCCTTGTTGCTATTTCAGTCGTGCTGAGGATGCCTGAGTAATCATTAATATTTACTTGAACCCAGTCCCAGCTCGGAGGCACACTTTTGTTAGTCAACTTTTCACGGAAAACAAAACAAAAAAGAAAAAAAACGAAAACAAACAACTTTAGATCTGACAATTCAGTTCATAAACTCGGATGGCTTTGTCACGTGACAAACTATTCTCTTGTTAATAAAAGGTTGTGTTTGTCTTATTTCACATTTATCTAATTTATCACTTTTAACATTGACGAAAAGTGTAATTTGTACATTTTATTTTATTTTATTCCATTTATTTTTGTACGGTGTAACGCCGTGACTAACAAGGCAATGTCTGAAAAGTACATAATGTGACAGCCAACGCTTGTTATGAGAGTAGACGGGGTTACATATCTGAAGTCTACGGTAAAATCGTCCCAGGTTTGCAAACAAATTCAGGATGTGTGTATATATGTATATATATATATATATATATATATATATATATATATATATATATATATGTGTGTGTGTGTGTGTGTGTGTGTGTGTGTTTATATATATATATATATATATATGTATATATATATATATATATATATATATATAATATATATATATATATATGAAAGAAATAAGGTAAAAAAATTTTTTTTAAACAATTCCCACTACAAAATGTATTATTCTATATCTCAGAACCAAACTGTTCATAAAAGAACAAAAAATATATCGTAAATTTTATGCGGAAATAGAAATGTCTCATACGACATAAGACAAAATATTCTTGTGTTCTGTTTCGTGTACAGCCTACAAAAATAAGCAATTAATGCCGAGAAATGCCTCATGGGAAGCAGCTGAAACGCAATATTTCCTTTCTTTTCCTCTCTCTTTACTTAAATGCCTTTTGGGTGGTACGAAAATTTGAGTAAAACTGTTCTAGAATAATGGCAAGATAACTAGATAAAGCTCGTCAGTCTTCAACATTGTCCCAAACTTTTTTTTTTTTTACGATTTTTAGGGGTGGGTCATCTATTTTTAATCTGTATGAAATTGCTATATACTGCAATCTACTTGAAATAAATGAAAATTACTGCAATATTTTTGAAAAAATGCAGCTTCAAATGTTTTCAATACTGAAAGGGCTATCGTAGAATAGAATAGAATTTGGGCCAAAGGCCAAGCGATGAGGCCTATGAGGTCATTCAGCGTTAAAAAGGAAATTGACAGGAAAAAGGTCTGAAAGGTGTAACAGGAGGTAAACCCCGTAGTTGCACAATGAATAAATTTTTAGGAGAGGTTGGAAAGTAAGATAAAAAAAAAAAGACAATACAAACGGAGAAACAGCAAAGGAATAAAAGGGGTTGCAGCTAAGGGCCGAAGGGACGCTTAAAAGAACCTTAAGTAATGCCTACATTGCCCCGCATGAGGAGCACTGACGGCACTAACCCCCTACGGGATAAAGGACTATCAAAAGTGTACATCGCATCTGTTTTAGAAAATCTCCTGGTAATTATCCAGGAGTTGCTATTTTCCTGTAAATGAATTGACATGGAGGCTACACTACCTTCAGTAATTCAGCAGTTGCCAGATATCATTTCCCTTTTCTACAGCCATCTTATCACATTCGTCTCCGGGGACCATACTGGGCCTTTTTTCGCCTCAGCACTTCAGTTTGGGGCAAGAGCCCGTGCTGGCATAAGGCTGGTTCAATCCAAACAAACCAATCGATATCTTACTCTGGAAAATAGCAAATTTCATATGCTTCATTTTTTACTCATAAAACATTTTGCAGTTTTTACCCGCAGCCTCTCTCTCTCTCTCTCTCTCTCTCTCTCTCTCTCTCTCTCTCTCTCTCTCTCTCTCTCTCTCTCTCTCTCTTCTCAGTGCTTTGTGTGCCTTTTTCTATTTTCAGTTTTCAGCAAAATCATGCGCCTCGCTCGGTAATGTAACTATCCCACGCGAATACGCAAACTGGAGCTTTGACAGGAGACGTGATAGATGTCTTTTAAATCCCTGTCACGCATAAAAGTATCGACAAAATATTCTGTTTCCATGGATTTGTTTCTGATATGTAAAAACACTAGCATTACAAGTAACTGTTATTTCTATATCACGTTAACACTGCGCTTGAAAATCCCAAAGTAAAAAGGTAAAAAAAAAAATTATTGTAAGCATCTTAAAGAAATGATAGTTAAAAGTAACGAATAATAATTTCTGGTACCAAGTTCATTGTTTTTCAGTTTTCTGTAAAAGTAAACTATTGTGCCGGCTTTGTCTGTCCGTCCGCACTTTTTCTGTCCGCCCTCATATCTTAGAAACTACTGAGGCTAGAGGGCTGCAAATTGGTATGTTGATCATCTACCCTCCAATCGTCAAACATACCAAACTGCAGCCCTCTAGCCTCAGTAGTTTTTATTTTATTAAGGTTAAAGTTAGCCATAACCGTACTTCTGGCACCGATATAGGACAGGCCACCACGGGCCGTGGTTCAAGTTTCATGGGCCGCGGATCATACAGCATTATACCGAGATCACCGAAAGATAGATCTATTTTCGGTGGCCTTGATTATGCGATGTGCAGAAAACTTCGGCTGGCGCATTTTTTACTTGTTTTTTCTTTTTCCTTAGATGAAACTGACGCCATTAACACCTTATGTGGATGGAAATTTATTCGTATGTGACTCGTCATAATCTGTTCTCCGTACTTTGGACTTACAGGCCAAATGCACAAACGTCACAGGGAAAATCCCACATAACTCAGCGTGGGGTTTTACCTAAAAACGTCACCATCATGACTTAAACAACGTTAGACTACTATATTATACTGCTAATGATAAACAAAAACAGGTTTACCGACTACCTAATATAAGCATATCAGCAGAAAATATGCAAGCAACTTTATATACTAGTAATATGCAAGCAACTGTACGAGTATATACTAGTAATAATAAATTAATTTGGTCATAATGATAATTAATCAGCTCAAATAAACTATACAAAATTTATTTAAGTATTCAGAATATAAAAGGAAATAAATACCAGATACTAATTTACACGTAAATGAAGAAAACGTATCGGGAGTTATACATTATTGCTCTTTGATATCTTGTAAGAATATCAGCTGTTGAGGACTGCGGTTCAATCGACACCCCCCCCCGCCCCTTCCCCCTCCCCTCACCTATCCCCTTTTGACCTCCAGGAATCTATTTGTCCCTCGGATTGTCCCATCGATCCCTAGGGGTCGATATCGACCAATTTGGGGACTCGTGATCTAGATCACTAAAGATCCGACTTTGATTAGGGATACATTACGAGGCTCTGGAAACAGAGGAGAATAAATGATTTCAGGTATATACATTTTCATGTAGAAGGAAATGAAGCAGACTTTCTTTTCATTTGATGTTTTTCAGCTTTCGAGTTCTAAGCGTCTCTCAGGGTTTTCAGTGAGGAAAACTCGAATGAAAAAAGAAAAAAAAAACAAACTGGACTCCAAGGAACTGAGATACCAAAAAATTAAGAAACGGTTCCTACTAAATTACTGCGGGTGGCATAGGTGACATACACAATACGTCACGAGGTTTTCATCCAGTTTTTAGTAACGTTACCCCTTTGTTTCAAAAAGCTGTAAAACAGCCGAGTTGTTACGATGAGGGTTTTCTGACCCTTAGCTAATTATCCAGTATCATGAAACCCTATACTTGCCTTCTGGCTAAATGTTTTGCCTACACTCTGGGATAATTACATACACACACACACACACACACACACACACACATATATATATATATATATATATATATATATATATATATATATATATATATATATATATATATATATATATATATATATATATACACACACACAAGCAAACACAGGCGCACATGCATGCTTATGAGCGTAACTGTTTATAAATTAATGCAGCGCCCTCTACACCGCCAAAGGAAATGGAATTACACTGCAGATATCTTCGTGTAATAACTGAAATTTCGAGTGGAACCTAAATATAAAAAGAACAAAGTCGCAGAATGTGTTTAATCTAGCCTCTTATCTTCGTGTATTCATATGCTGTAGATAATCCAAACATTACAGGAAACTAATACATTACATAGACAAAAAAGAAACGTGTTACAAATGAATAAAAAGAAACATGCAGGAAATTGTGGAAGAATAGAACTTTACAGAAACTCATTAACGTACATCATCAAGAGAGAAAAAAAATTAATGAACGAAATATCATTTATCAAACCTCGTGGACAATTCAGGTCTCCTGCATTAAAGCACATCAGACATTGTTCGTTTAGAAGCCATTCCAAGAAAAAAAATAATATACGAATCGGAATTCACAAGCAGAGTAGGAACACATACAATTCCCAGGCCCAGCCCTAAGCATTTGTAAATGATATAATGTATTACAACTTCCAGGAAATGCGTTCCATGAGCCTCAGGAACGGCTCCAAATGGAAGGCAATGCAGGCAGGAATGGGAATTGTGCCCAGGTTTAATTGGACGCCTTCTCATTAGCGACAGGTGTCCCGCGCGGCTCGCCATGCTTGGGAAATATGAATGAATGAAGTTCACTTAATGCGCAAGATATGCAAAGTCATAATGAAATATAACATTAATAATGGAATAAGTTTGAGAGGGAACGGGAATGACCAAGGCGTTCGTTAAGAGAAAATTAATAAAATTTACATTTTGTTCTCTGCAAACTGAAGTTTTCAATCAGAGTATTTTTATTTTTATTTTACTTCGTGTTATCTTTTATTTTACATAATTTTATCAAATCCACTCTCTTTTCTCTTTGGGCAAATCTCAAGGCAAAAAGCTTATTTATTTCTTTTTTGATCCGTGAAACTATACACAATTCAAAACAAGTAAAAAATGCACCGAAGTTTCTTCGGCGCAATAGAGTTTTCTGTACAGCCGCTACAGCGTATAATCAAGGCCACCGAAAACAGCTCTATCTTTCGGTGGTCTCGGTACAATGCTGTATGAGCCACGGCCCATGAAACTTTAATAACGGCCCGGTGGTGGCCTATCCTATAACGTTGCCAGAAGCACGATTATGGCTAACTTTAACCTGAATAAAATAAAAACTACTGAGGCTAGAGAGTTGTAATTTGGTATGTTTGATGACTAGAGGGTGAATGAGCAACATGACAATTTGCAGCCCTCTAGCCTCAGTAGTTTTTAAGATCTGAGGGCGGACAGAAAATGTACGGACAGAAAAAGGTGCGGACGGACAGACAAAGCCGGCACAACAGTTTTCTTTTCAGAAAACTAAAAATTAGGTTACAAATGTCACATGGCACACGAATTTACAGTGAATTGGCAATGTACATCACTTTGTAAAGAGACAACAAAAATGCAAGTCTGTTGCATTCGTCCAAGTTATGGCCAAATTTTTTTGCCTTTTTTCCATCAGGTTCTGAGCTATGGATAAATGCACCTAGTTCCAATTATTATGTTGCCATTTCAATTTATGGAAACAGTATGTTTAATTATACAAATAATTACATGAAGCTGAAACTAGGACTGAAACGTGACAGATGACCATTTTACTCCGAGATTTATCAAAATTAAAAATCAATAGACTCTACAATAATTATAGAAATAGGAGTTTTCAATACAATCCTTTGATAATGAAAATCTCCAAGAACACTGCATATGAAGAGGAACCAAACTTAATTCTTATCGAGAGCAAGAATACAGCGCAATTGCATGCTTTGCCTTGGGCACAAAAGAATGATGAAATGTATCACAATTTGCAGAAAACGCATTTCGCAAGCCTATGGAACTGCTTTGAATGGGAGGCACTGCGTGCTGGAATGAGAATTGTACCTGGTCTAATTGGGACCTCCTCATTAACGCCAGGTGTCCCGTGTGAGGTTCGATGCTTGGGAAAAATGCAATGCTGAACTTTTCTTAACAAATACGATATATAAATGTAGCATTTACTAACATAACATGAACGAAATTACTGTTATGCTTCTGTCGCAAACAGAACACTATGCTGTGTGTTTTTTTTTTTTTTTTTTTGTTATGGTTAAGTGATCTACTGTTGTATAGAACTATGTCTGCAAATTTACAATCGCATACACAACTGTGTATCTCTTTAAACCATAGTTGCGCCTATAAAATTATATCTGCGAATTTACTATTGTATATACTACTGTGTATCTTTTTAGACCATAGTTATGCCTATAGAATTATATCTGCAAATTACAATTGTATATACAACTGTGTATCTTTTTAAACCAGAGTTGTGCTTTTAGCCACACTGACGCAAAAATGTTCATACAAAGAGTTGGCATTGTAGTCATTTCTAATCTCAGGTAAATTATCTATCATTCGCTTGAAATATTCAAAGGGAAGTAATGATAGCTTCCAGCAGAATTCAAGATAAAAGGTTCAAATCCCTTTTGAAATAACGATGAAAACACTAAACAGAGTCCAAATTTCTTGCAAAGTCTTCTGGAAAATAAACATCAGTTGAAAAGTCCAAATCCTTAAGAGTGATCTGAAGAGCACTAAAATGTCCAAATCGCTTAAAATATGTTGTTTAAAAAGCTAAATAAAATGCTCAAATCTGGAAAATGTTATGCAATCACAGTTCTCTTACAAATAATGTCGATAAATAGTTCATTAGGTCATATTTAGTAGACCAAGGAAGCAGAAATGTTCTGTATCTATTACATTCTACCAAGCTACTGAAACTTCCATATTCATTTACCCGGACTCAGACTGCACAACATCCTCTAATACATGAGGCAACTATCCTGAAAAAGTACATTATAAATGCGAGGATATATCGCCTCATTCGGGGTTAGGTTCGTGTCGTCAAACGCCCAAGTCTGTGGAGGTTACATACCTTCCCGAAGATGGAACCACGGTACATGCGTTCAGGATACTTAATACGAACCAGTAGGGAATTCACAACAGACTTGTAAACATCGAAGAGTAAATTACTTTGCCAACTCTGAATATTTGCATTATCTTCTTTTCTAAACAACAGACCTAACTGCTGGTGAGGAGGCAAAGCTGGAACAATACTATGAAAACAATTGACATTAATAACAGAGCTGCAAGTCAGTACAACGTAACAGATATTTTGTGACTAATACGAGCCCAGTACTCTTGGGATTCGAATGTTCTCAGACATTCACTGGTAAAACGGGGGCAGGAAAATATGAAAATTAAGATACATATTTGCTGTTTAGTTACTAAAAAGATTTAAAATTCAAACCAGTTTCAATTCCTAAACTGTTTCTTCACATGAGGTTAAATTCCTAAGGTCTTGGGGAATATCACAGATTTCTATGAACAATCAGAAAAACGAATGAAACCAGGAAAACTTTCTAACGAATATAAAACCGGCCAAAGAACATGAAAACTTCCTAATAAAGCTGGAAAGCGAATGTCATCATGAAAACTTTCAAGGGTTTATAAAAACCTCTATGAAACATGGAGACATTGTATAGAATATCAAAAGAGCAAATGATAATATCAAAACTCTCCAGGGGACTATCAAAGACCCACTGGCAAACCTGGAAACCTTCCAGCAGCAGAGAACACATGAGCCAAGCTGGAAGCACAAGTTGAGGATAAGCAGCGACGCAGGCAGACCCTCCCAGCTCTGCATGCGAATAATTCATGAAAGCCAAACCTCCCGGAGGAGGTAAACGATATGAGTACGGAATTAAAGAAGATACACAAAGAATGTACTGTAAGAGTCTCTTGCAGTCCTTCCGTGCATAACGGACGGAGGCTTTAGATACACAAAGCTGAATTGCTAATGCTGCTGCTGCTGCTGCTGCTGCTGCTGCTGCTGTTGCTGCTCCCCTGCGCTAAAAATATAGCGGTGCGAATAATGTTGCATGGTGGTTCGTTCAACAGCGAGTTGCGAGGCACGTTCAGGAAGTGTCAGTTTTCATTCATAATTAACTGCAACCTTTCGACCGCGAGATTTTTGTCATGATCTTGTGCACTCGGGAATGAATGTACTAGAAAGAATCTAAACACTTATGCGAAATCTTTATGAACTGAATTAAATATAGAATTTAGGCCAAAGGCCAAGCACTGGGACCTATGAGGTCATTCAACGCCGAAACGCAGATTGACAGTAAAAGGCCTGGAAGGTGTAACAGGAGGAAGACCTCGCAGTTGCACTAATAAACAATCGTTAGAGAGGGTGGAAAGTAAGACGGAAGGAAGAGAATATGAAAGGGGGCACAGTAAAAAGAACGAAAGGGGTTACAGCTAGGGGCCGAAGGGACGCTGCAAAGAACCTTAGTAATGCCTACAGTGCACGGCATTATCCCCCTAAGGGGAAAAATCTTTATTTATGATCTAGGTTTCAAATTTTAGGGACATCGAGGATCTACGAGTTGAATGAATGTCATGTTTACTTATTTCGTGGGAGATGGTTCAGAATTCAAGTTACTCAGTAGGCTCGGTAGATAAGTGCCGCATTCTTCCAGTTGCGTATAAACCATAGCGAATGTCACATGGATTTCCTAGGTGGGAATTGGTTCGACTTCCACGTAAATAAGTAGGCCACTTCCTTAGGTAATTTACTTTAACAAACGCCTTGAAACTGGCACACAATATTATTATCTAGGTGTATGTATATATGCATATATATACAGTATATATATATATATATATATATATATATATATATATATATATATATAAAATATATATATATATATATATATATATATATATATATAATTACATGTAATATATATACGGATATATATATATATATATATATATATATATATATATATATATAGAGAGAGAGAGAGAGAGAGAGAGAGAGAGAGAGAGAGAGAGAGAGAGAGAGAGAGAGAGAGAGAGAGAGAGATAGCGAAAACTGTCATAGAAAGATACACCTACATCTGACACTGAACATCTTGCTGTACATTGAGGCTGTTGTGCAGCTAGAACCTCAAAAGTTCAAGCGAAGATGCAATGCATTACTACCCTAAAGCAATTCTCCCTGTATTTTACAATTTACTTCAAGTTTTGCTATTCATTTATCAATTTGTTGTTCTATTTTTTCTTTTTTAATTACTGATCTCTTCTTCCTGTATGTCCTGTTGCCTTCTGTTACATCTTTCAAATGAACGCCATATTCTTTGGAAGTTTGAATTTCAAGTCAGTGGCCCCTGTGGGCTTGTTCCTCATGAATAGGTTCATCCTCTAAATAATAATGATAATAATAATAATAATAATAATAATAATATTATTATTATTATTATTATTATTATTATTATTATTATTATTATTATTATTATTATTATTATTATTATTATTATGAGTATAAACAGCGGGAATTAACGCCAATACAAAGAAAAAAATGGCGATACACAATTTTTTAAAACAAGCAAAATTTGATCATTGTAAATAAAAAGTTCAAGTGTACAGTCAGAAATGAAGTCAAGAAAATTAACTCGTAAAACTTCTGAAAGGAAACAAATAAGTAAATGTCAAAACTTTGAAAGTATAACTATGAGAATACAGGTAAAAATGAAAAAGCAAATGTGAAAGACTGAGGGGGAGATTTGAAAAGTAAATGAAAATAAAAAAAATTAATATAGAAAAATCTCAAATCAGAGTTCAGTGACATTTGATACTCCACGCAAATCCAAATTAAAAAAAAAAAAGTTACAAAGGTTCATCTGGATTATGAAAAACAAAATTGATTGACTATAGGAAGATTTGAAAAGTAAATTAAAATAAAAAAAATTAACACAGAAAAATTACAAAACAAAATTCAATGACATTTGATGCTCCCTACGAAATCAAATTTAAACAAAAAGAACAGTTATAGAGAGTCATTAAGAATATTCAAATTAATGAAACAAAATCAAGGAACTGTAAATTATCACAGTCCACCCCGTTCCAAGCTCAGTCACATAACGTCACTGAAAGCTGCTATTCAGAAACACATTGACGTCGATTCCTGAATGCAATGCAACGAGGAACTGTCAGGAAAGAGTAACGATTTTGTAAGAAATAATCAAAGACTTTATCAATCGGCAAAAGGAGGGAAATAAACCAACTGAAAATATACTCCATCTAATATCGAAGTCTGTCCTGAATACTGTAAAAGTTATTCAAGGTCAAAGCCCGCTTAATAATAATAATAATAATAATAATAATAATAATAATAATAATAATAATAATAATAATAATAATAATAATAATAATAATAATGGAGGCAGGATGCAACCCGGAACCTCACACTATAAAAACCACCCAGCCGAATAGGATGACTGTGATAGACAAATAATAATAATAATAATAATAATAATAATAATAATAATAATAATAATAATAATAATAATAATAATAATAATAACCGGATATTTACGTCGATTGCTGAATGAAACGCAATGACGAACTGTCAGGACACAGCCACGATTTTGGAAGAAGAAGAAGAAGAAGAAGAAGAAGAAGAAGAAGAAGAAGAAGAAGAAGAAGAAGAAGAAGAAGAAGAAGAAGAAGAAGAAGAAGAAGAAGTCATCAAATAGCAAAAGGAAGAAAAGGGAAAAGGGAAACAAGGATGATTTTATTTGATTTGTGAATGTTTGGTCTAATGAACTGGCACTAAGAACCGTTACGTATAGAGCAATTATTATTATAAGTACAGAAATATAAACAAAAATAACCATTACAAAACACAAAATTATCTTTGCTACAACTAAATATCACAAAACATTCCAATATCTTTCACGTACCGGCATAAAATAATGCTGGGCATAAAATAAACTTAAAAAATAAAATGGAAAACGATGTATCTCAAATTACAAAAAGCTATGCGAAAAACTGAAATAAAACTGAAAACGAAAAAATATAAAAAAAAAAACATACAAACACTTCAAAAAGGGAAATAAAAGTTTCCATTTATTGACAGCGGAAAAAGCACAGCATCAGTATTTCCAGAATTTCCAGAATTAGATCTTAGCTACTGAAGCACTTTTATTCCGTATGTAATCAACGGGGTTCACGGCAGAACGTATTTTTCTTACATGAAACCTAAGAAATCAAACAAAAACCTGTACATAACGTAACAAAATCTCTAGTTGCATTTGTTTCCAAGAGGAGACTTAATAATAATAATAATAATAATAATAATAATAATAATAATAATAATAATAATAATAATAATAATGTGAAGAATTATTAGAATTCCTGTGTGAGATTCTATCATTACCAGTATGGCCATACCACCAACAATAATTGTTAATATATCGGGCGGTCGAGAAGGCAAGTCCCCACCCTAAGGACGTTATGCACCGCCCCAAAGCCAGACCAAGGATGCATAAAACTTAAATCATATTATTATTATTATTATTATTATTATTATTATTATTATTATTATTATTATTATTATTATTATTATTATTATTATTATTAAGCAGGCTTTGATTTCGATAGATGAATATTATGGCCACGATGGAGGTTTCGCAAAATAATATTAAAATCAGTAAAAAGTAATTCTGATTAAACTTTTTGTTCACAGGACTTTGACACCGAATAGCTTTGATAACCTCGAAGACGGAGCTTCGACAATAGCACGTAATGGCATCCTGATAGAGGGACGAAACTCCAGGACGTGCTTAAATCAAAATGAAAAAGATAAATCAATAGAAATGATCGCATTCTTCTCTAGCAAAAACAACGTAATTTAATACTCAAAATGCTTAAATATATCTCCTACCGAGATCTAGTGTATCCAAATCTGGAGATTTCAATATAACCGACATATTTGTATGAATATTTTAACGGTAAAAATAGCGATCCCGCTGACAGCTGCTAACTTGGCCGGATTTCCTGCAATTGCTTCAGCAATTTTACTTTACTTTCTAGGGAACAGGCAACTTGGTAGTGTCTCAGTGGGAAGGGGAGAGAAGAGCAAAATTAGTACAAATCTTGGAGAATGTAACCATATCGGGAAATGATTATTTATTAAGTACAAATAAATAAATGTAACTGAATCCAGTAGCACTCGTTGGACTGGGTTCTATAATAAGCGCTGTTCCAATATTTGAAAAGCATGTATCGAATACGTTTTGATTAGCATTATTCCAGGAATTACAAACATATTTGAAAAAAAAAAACTTTAAAATGTCAATATGATATTAGTCTAACTCAACAACTCCACAAAATCTGATGTGACATAAAAAAAAAAGTCAATAGACCGGAAACAGGGTCATCCCGGAGGGAAACGTCTGCTTTGAGAAAGACAAAAAAAAAAAAAAAAAGCAGTGGAAATACTGAAAGCCGATATATACCAGAAACTGGGACAAACTTCCGTCGTAAAACCTGGTAAGAAATGACGGCAGGTTGTAAAACTGTTCCTTCAGTTACATGATCATTAGAGAGAAAAAGACGACTGTTTACTAGTTGGAGAAAAGTCAAGATGCAGTAAATAACTATGAAGAGAGAGAGAGAGAGAGAGAGAGAGAGAGAGAGAGAGAGAGAGAGAGAGAGAGAGAGAGAGAGAGAGAGATTCCCAATTGCCAGCAATCAGTAAAAGCGACTTGCTTTTATCTATTGGCACCGCGATCCCACGTCATTAGAAAGTAGGCTAAAGGAAGAATGGATTCTTGAAAATCATCTAAGATGATAAAATGACGTCTGATGAAAACTTCGGGGAACACAGTCGCCGCCCTTCAGTTGACCCATTGTTTCTAAGGAAGACTGAAGTCAAAAGACGACCGTCATCAACGAATGAAAGTCTGCCAAGTTCGACAATGAAAATATCTTGAGGAGGAGAGATCGAAAGAAGAAAGAAATCAGGAGTTGTAAGTTCGAGTTTCCGTTCGAAAATTATGAAGACTAAAAGTTGCGACGGGCCTTCTGGGAATTGGAAAAAACCCCTCGATCTTTTTTCCTCGAAAAGATGCGAACCAATTACAATTTTCTCTCGAACTCGATCTCCGAAGGCGATTTCTCTCCGGAGATACTATCCCCGCCGCCCCCCACCCCTCGCTTTCTTCCCTGATCTCGCTGGCTCATCCGGGGTAATGTCGTGGGGTGTCATCGGCCTAAGGAAGTCCCCGAACATGGGATCAGATGACCCAGAAGGGGCGAAGAGGGGAGGATGCTGGGGGCTCTGACATTGGACTCAATCATTGAAAGGTATTATATGACCATAGGTTAAAACAATGTCTCTCTCTCTCTCTCTCTCTCTCTCTCTCTCTCTCTCTCTCTCTCTCTATTATTATTATTATTATTGTTATTATTATTATTATTACGTATTCCATGGTCTTAATAACTCTCATTATATATATATATATATATATATATATATATATATATATATATATATATATATATATATATATATTATATATATATATATATATATATATATATATATATATATATATATATATATATATTATATATATATATATATATATATATATATATATATATATATTATATATATATATATTGTGTTCCACGATCTAAACAATTGGGAGCATTCTCTCTCTCTCTCTCTCTCTCTCTCTCTCTCTCTCTCTCTCTCTCTATGTATATATATATATATATATATATATATATATATATATATATATATATATATATATATATATATATATATATATATATATATATATATATATATATATATATATATTACATATTATTGTATTCGATGATCTAAACAATTGGGAGCATTCTCTCTCTCTCTCTCTCTCTCTCTCTCTCTCTCTCTCTCTCTCTCTCTCTCTCTCTCTCTCTCTCTCTCTGTACATATATATATATATATATATATATATATATATATATATATATATATATATATATATATATATATATAATATATATATATATATATATATATATATATATATATATATAAATTGTAGTCCATGACCTAAACAATTGGGAGCACTCTCTCTCTCTCTCTCTCTCTCTCTCTCTCTCTCTCTCTCTCTCTCTCTCTCTCTCTCTCTCTCTCTCTTATTAACTTATTACAAAAAAAATTCACATCAACTCTCAAAAGAAGATTTCTGGTGATCCAGAAAAACCACAAGCATTTTTCTTTCGCCAAAGAGCATCTTGCGAGCACACTCCATTTTGGTTTCCGCTCTTCTTATTCTTCTTCTTGATAAATTGAGCCAACAAATCAAGTCGGTGCCACACATCCCCGCTTTCTGGCGCCTCGTAGAATCCTGCAGCCGAATTTTTCAAGACGTATTCAACATTAGTGACAAAATTAAACTGAAAATGTCAGTATACAAGTAAAAAAATGAGCCGAAGTTTCTTCGGCGCAATCGAGTTTTCTGTACAGCGCATAATCAAGGGCCTCGAAAATAGATCTATCTTTCGGTGGTCTCGATACAATGCTGTATGAACCGAGGCCCACGAAACTTTAACCACGTCCCGGTGGTGGCCTAGCCTATATCGTTGCCAGAAGCGCGATTATGGCTAACTTAAACCTTAAATAAAATAAAAACTACTGAGGGTAGAGGTCTGCAATTTTGTAAATGCGGACAAAAAGTGCGGACAGAAGTAAGGACAGAATTGAGTGCGGACGGAGAGACAAAGCCGTCGCAATAGTTTTCCTTTACAGAAAACTAAAAGGTGAAATTAACTTCAGTCAAAAAACAGAATGGCTCATCAGTTTTATCCACCAGGTGTTACATCACCAAAGGTCGTAGATACCTAATTTAACTGACATCGCATTTGCTTGTCAAAAGACGAAGAAAGTAAACTTCGAAACTACGTTTTATTGAAGCTTCTGGAGTTAAGCAAAGAGATCGTGGGTCGACTTAAATCTGACAGTTGCTATCGATTGGCTGCTAATCGATTGGTCTCTGACGGAGTAGAGTTCGCCTGGGACCGATTAGGTACTATGAAGAATGCATAAATCTCGTATGTCTGGTACGCTGTTACGAATGGATGATCAGATAATTGATTGCTCTTCTCCTAAGAGTAATTGGGACGAACTGCAACTTTCAATTCATCATTACATTAGCTTCTTCATCTATAAGTATCGGTTGTTTTCGCAATGGGATATACCACTTAAATCTAACGTTGTTTTCAGTGACTGATCTCTTTTGTTTATTATTCTTATCTTGAAGCAAAGTTATTTATATCCATGTTGGAGTCTCACTTATCAGTTTCAAACTATCGATCAAATTAAATATTCACCAATGTTTCATTTTTAATCCTCTTCACCCTAAGTTCTTGATATCTATCACTACTGAGAAGTCAAGACTCATATCCTTGGAGTATGAGGTCGGGCTAACAACCTCCTGCCGAAAATACTTGCTGATATATAAATATTTATTTACACATATACTGTAAATATATATATATATATATATATATATATATATATATATATATATATATATATATATATATATAAAGAGTGAGTGAGTGTGTCTGCATGTGTGTTTGCGCGCGCATAAATAACTCACTGAACAATACGATTTTGAACTGAAATTAAAAGCGGTGAAACTTTATCTCAGTTCAGACAAACATCTGCATATGCAATACCAGTCTGGTAAGACAGCAAACAGCACTCTGGATCAAGTTCTATTGCCTCGGTAACTCTGCTGTGAGTCATTCAAGCTTACAACGTAAAAGTAAAACAAAGACACGTTTGTGTTCCAATCGCTATCACTACCTAAAGAGTAACAATTTCCCTATTTTAAGTATTATTCATCTACTGTCTAAAGATGGATAACTACCCTATTTTAGGGATTCGTATTTTATATGTAATTCAGACGAACGGAGTTTTAGCGGCACTATGCTCAGTGAGACCGAATCTAGGTATAACTTTCGCGTTAATTCTGAGCTTCGTACTTAAAGTAAGGTTAACAGAGTTATGAAGGGGAACACGAAATAATAACCTATGCTTCATTACTGGGTCATATATCTGGGATCAATACTGAAACTTTGTTCAAGTGAATTACATAAAAATACGAATAAATACTTGAAAAAAATATCCTCCTTTGCACAGTAGACGAATAATACTTAAAATAGAGAAGTTGTCATCCCTTACTTAGTAGATGAATTATACTTAAATAGAGGAATTGTCATCATTTAGGCTGTGGTAATGATGGGAACACAAACATCTCTTCGTTTCATTTTTACGATACGCAGCCACAAAAATTTCCCTCTGAGAGGTAACCATTATCCGACCATTTCCTTCTACGATACGCAGCCACAAAAATCTTCCTCTGAGAGGTAACCACTATCATACCATTTCCTTCTGCAATACGCAGCCATAAAACTTTTCCTCTGAGAGGCAGCTATAATGTGACCATTTCCTTCTATGATACGCAGCCATAAAAATTTTCCTCTTGGAGGTAACCATTATCCGACCATTTCCTCCTACGATGAGCAACCGCAAAAATTTTCCTCTGAGAGGTAACCATTATCCGACCATTTCCTTCTCCAATACGCAGCCATAAAACTTTTCCTCTTAGAGGCAGCCATAATCTGACCATTTCCTTCTACGGTACGCAACCATAAAAATTTTCCTCTGAGAGGTAACCATTATCTGACCATTTCCTTCTGCGATACGCAGCCATAAAAATTTTCCTCTTAGAGTTAACCATTATCCGACCACTTCCTTCTATGATACACAGCCATAAAAATGTTCCTCTTAGAGGTAACCATTATCCGACCATGTCCTTCTACGATACGCAGCCATAAAAATTTTCCTCTGAGAGGTAACCATTATCCGACCATTTCTTTCTACGGTACGCAGCCATGAAACTTTTCCTCTGAGAGATAACCATTATCCGACCATGTCCTTCTACGGTACGCAGCCATAAAAATTTTCCTCTGAGAGGTAACCATTATCCGACCATTTCCTTCTACGGTACGCATCCATAATACTTTTCCTCCGAGAGGCAGCCATTATCTGACCAGGCCTTTTCGATGTGCGGAAAAGGAAGCGAAGAAGAGATCTGTTTGGTCTGTGTTTCCCTGGAATTCGAAATATTCCTGGAGATTCCCAGTTCCTGGAAGCGACGCTTGGTTAGGTCCGACTGCATTCATCCCAGGAAAAATATTTTGCGAAGGAAGGCGCTTCCGGTGATAAAAGAATGATGGTCATGTCATGGTTCCGCTTTTTCGGTTTCATCTAAAAATGATGATGGTTTTATTTTGTAAACTTCAGCGCTCACGTAGTCCTATTATTTATTATGAGTCTTATGATGAAATCATTATTGAATTAATGGACTACAAATGAAACATTTGACTGATAAATCTGACATCAAATGTTTTTTATATATCTGGAAATTGTACCCGTTAAAGATAGCGTTCCAGGCTGATGAACGCATGTGAGTGCGCATGCTGACAAACACATTCATAAATACATAAAAACACACGTGTATACGCAATGTTCATTTCATATATATATATATATATATATATATATATATATATATATATATATGCATGTATATGCATATATCTATACACACACACACACACACACACACACATATATATATATATATATATATATATATATATATATATATATATATATATATATATATATATATATATATAATCCTGAAATTAGTAAAAAAAAATGCGCTGAAGTGTCTTCAGCGCAATCGAGTTTTCTGTACGGCCACTACAGTATATAATCAAGGAAACCGAAAATAAATCTATCTTTTGGTGGGCTCGGTATAATGCTACATGAGCCGCGGTCCATGAAACTTTAACCATGGCTTGGTGGTGGCCTATCCTATATCGTTGCTAGAAGCCGATTATGGCTAGCTTTAACCTTGAATAAAATCAAAACTACTGAGGCTAGAGGGCTGCAATTTGGTATGTTTGATGATTAGAGAGTGGATGATGGACGTTGCAATTTTCAGCCCTCTAGCCTCAGTAGTTTTTAAGATCTGACAGTGGACAGACAGAAGTGCGGACAGAAAGAAGTGCGGACAGAATAAAGTGGGGGCGGACAGACAAAGCCGGCACAATGTTTTCTTTTAAAGAAAACTAAAATTCAATGAAAATAAAGAAAACTGCTTATTTCACAAAGAATATGCTTTTGTGTCGCTGTGCCTGAAATCACGCTGTTTCATGGCTGATTACTTAACGGCACTATGCACAGTGGGAGCGAATGTTGACATACCATTCGCGTTAATTACAAGCTTCCTATTTACAGTTTGATAAACCGAATTATGGAGGGCTTTGCGAAAATTTATTTCCCGGTTGTGGCAATAGAAAGAAGTTATAATAACCTGTGCTTCATTACTGGGTCATATATTTGGGTCAACACTAAAAATTAAGTCGGGTGACTTACATGTAAAATACGAATAAATAGTGTCAGAAGGTATTAATTTCCATTATAATACATCAGTTATAACCAACAGCCAATTAACTGTGAAAACTTAATGATTTAACCGAATATACAAATAAAATTCGTTAAATCACTTAAAATAGAATCCACCGAAGCAGTTCACAAAAACAAGAAAAAAAAAAAAGTTTGAATGCATGAAGTTCCTCAGCCATTTTTCGTGAAAGAAAACGCGGGACAACAATGCACAATTCTTCATGATTATTATAATCATTATATTACCAATGTCGTCGTTTATACGATGAAAATCACAACTACTATTGTCGTTTCTATCACTGTTATTATTAATGTTGTTGTCTTTGTATTCTCGCATAACGTAATTACTCTTCTGTACCACGACGGCCCGAAACAAATCACATCCCGGATGATATTACCCGAGAGCGCTCCCATCATCACAAATCAAATGACGTTTTACGTCAGCGCCCTGCAGATTTCAAAAGCGCAAAATCTGATGAACCCATCTCACAGGAATGCCGCCGGTGTACGGAGGATGAACTCCTGCGAGTCTTTTCGAAATATTAGGAATTAAATTGTGTCGCTTTCGGCCGACAACTGACGATTGATTCCTGTAATAAACAACGCCTTATTTAAGTAATTATGTATCGTTCATTTGTCTTCATCTCTCAATCACATTTTTAGTTTTCTGTCAAAAAAAAATATTGTGCCGGCCCTGTCTGTCCGTCCGCACTTTATTCTGTCCGCCGCATTTTCTCTGTCCGCCCTCAGATCTTAAAAACTACTGAGGCTAGAGGGCTGCAAATTGGTAGGTTGATCATCCACCCTCCAATCATCAAACATACCAAATTGCAGCCCTCTAGCCTCGGTAGTTTCTATTTATTTAAGGTTAAAGTTAGCCATAATCGGCTTCTGGCAACGATGTAAGATAGACCACCACACGCCTTGGTTAAAGTTTCATGGGCCGCGGCTCACACAGCATTATACCGAGAACACCGAAAGACAGATCTATTTTCGGTGGCCTTGATTAAAAGCTGTAGCGGCTGTACAGAAAACCTGATTGCGCCGAAGAAACTTTGGCGCATTTTTTACTTGTTACAACTGACAACATATCCGTATAATGAACTATGTCTTGGTTTAGTCATTTTGTCAATCTCTCTGACATTTTTAGAACTCATAAATGTTGAGAGGTGTTCTTTTTCATTACTTATTTCTTTAAATCTCTAAGGACATGAAATTCACAAACGCCCTCAATATCACCTTGATTAACTTGTCATCTTAAATTACCTAAGATTTAGGAGTTTATAATAGCTAACAATGAATCTTATAATCCAATAATATCTTCATCATCTTGGGCAGATTATTCGGTTCCCAGTTTTGAAAGTGAAGTGAACGTTTAGTACGAATACCAAACAAATATTGAAATTAACGGAAGTCGTCATAATTCATAATCCGAATGCTTATACTATTCAGCGAAATAAATCTAAC
>JANJGK010000014.1:16718800-16721300 GCA_039081455.1 Macrobrachium rosenbergii | reverse complement strand
CACACACACACACATACATACACACACACACACACATATATATATATATATATATATATATATATATATATATATATATATATATATATATATACTGTATATAAACCTTCAACACAGCATGACGCAAAGGGCTACTGTGAAATTCCGCCACTCACGTCATTCCTGTGCTTTATCGTCCACAAATCTCCACTCATCTCCACCCTCCCTCTCTTAGTTTTTATCTAAGTAGGTCTGGGTCTTCCAATGCGCTTTTTTTTGTGTGTGTGTGTGGGGGGGGGGGGGAGGCGGGTGATCTCAAAGATAACAATTTCTTCCACGGCTTTTTCTATCAAGGGATGATTTTTTTTCTCGCCCACTTTTGCGCTTGTGCAAGAAAGAATTCAAATTACATTAGACCTTTCGAGGAATCTCTTTGAAAAGCGAAAAGAGGAGAACAAAAGGCTTATGAGAGGATGGATACCCTGAGGATCCTCTCCCCACCGCCCCCCACAACCACGCACACTCGACCCCCGTTTTTATCGCGAGTGAAAAAAAAAAGGACGAAAGGGAATTCGAAATTAAAATGGCTGGCATTTGTCTTTTTTGTTTATTATCAACTGCATGATTGTCAATTTTGCAAGAACAGATACCTTGGTATCTTTTTAATGTTGTCGTCGAGGCTTTATGCTGATTATCTTCGATGTTCCTGAAAAGAAAACAATGAACCATTTCTCCAGATGGAATTATCATCTCTCCACTGGTCACAACACTGAGCAAAGAAGCATCACTAATATATCATTAAAAGTTTCGTCTCTACAGTATTATTCCAAAAAAATTTACACCATTTAATACTGCTTGCTGTAATTGTATCGTTACTAATTACAAAAACAAAGTTGGATTTGCATTCATTTTAGCTTGCATCTTTCAACTAAAAGTATTGATATTATTTTATTTAACATAAATGAATCTACATTCAATACATAAAAATATATCCACTGAATTTAGCACGTAATACCGTCACCTGACAGACATGCCAATTTACTGATCAAATCTCCTTTATTACAGCAAAAATTCAAGATTAATTTTGTCTAAGAGCTTTGTTACAGAGTGCATGATTAATTTTGCCTTAAAACTTTATTACAACGAAAGTGAAAGAGTTAAAAAGATAAATTTTATGTTACGTCCTTATTAAAGAGAGAGCAAGACTGATTTCGGCTTAAGACTTAATTACGGAGAGAGTGCAAGGCTACCTTTGTCATACAACTCTTTCAAAGCGAGAGTGAAAGATTAATTATACCATACGTCTCTATTACAGCGAGAGTGCAAGATTACTTTTGCTTTACAACTTTATTTCAACCAGAGTTTAACATAAGTATCGCCTTAAGAGCTCTCTTACAGAGAGAATACAAGACTAATTGCTGCAACTGTAACAGTTAGTGCAAGATGAACGTTGGCCTTACAACTTTATTGCAGCAAGAATGCAAGATTGCAACCGAGGCACGAAAATATTTCTGCACAGTGGGTTCGCACTGCATTCAGAAGAAGAGCAGGAACGCAACAGTGATTGCTATCGTGTTTTCCTTTGAAGGCTTCCTGCATTAAAGCAAAGGTCAAAAAACTTTTTGGTGAGTAAATATATATATATTATATATATATATATATATATATATATATATATATATATATATATATATATATATATATATATATATATATATATATATATATATATATGTCTTCCGAGTTTTACGCTGATAAAATATATTAACGCACACACATGTGCACGTACGTACGCACGCCCCCCCACACACACATACGAGTATATATATATTATATATACATACATACATACATATATATATATATAAACACACATTTATATATATATACACATATATACACACACATATATATAGCTAAAAATATGCCTGCATCTCTAAACAAAAATCTACGCCAAAATAAAAATAAAAATAAAAAAACAAGAATCGCGATTATCACGGAAGCCAGGGTTGTTTTTAAAATGAGAATTAGAGGTTGCGTGTCGTGAATACCCTGCACTTTGACGACGGAAGCCCATCATCATCCCCACGATGATAATGACGACTTAGTCACTGTTCGACAGTGATGGGAGGTGTAATTATTCGCAAGAAGCAGTTTCGAAACGAATGGATGGGGTAGGGTTGAGAGAGGGCGGTGATTTCTCTATCTTTACTTCTCCTTTTTATCTGCTGCTTTTGGGCTTTTTTTTTTTTTTTTGTTTGTCTCTCTTTTCAAAATAATGTTTTTTTTTTCATCTGGTGTGTTTTTTCTCATTTTCTAGTACACTTTTATCCATTTTTATTTATTTCTTTTTATTATATGTCTCCCTTTTCAAAATACTGTGATTTGAATTTTCATCTGATGTGTTTTTCAAATTTTATGTTACACTTCTATTCATTTTTATTATTTTTTTTATTATTATTGCCACCGTTATTTTGAAATGAGCAAACAGCCTTAAGGAACGTGCTTAAAATATGGTCAT
>JANJGK010000014.1:16712135-16716200 GCA_039081455.1 Macrobrachium rosenbergii | reverse complement strand
AGATATGCAATTATGATTTAAATACAAATTTATGATTTCATGAATGACAAGTGCGTGAATCATACTTCGGATTTTCCTTATTCTACGAAGACTTAATATAATAAGTGAATGTTTTGGATATGTTATAAAAACAATTAAGTCACTTGTAGATTATTTTCCTTCCCTGTAGAATGTAGATTGTGCTAAACCTACGAGCAAGTTATGATACTTCAAGATTAACAATAAATAGCCTGCAATACTCAAAAAAAGAAGAAACAAGAAATAATGGTAGAATAACGCAAATACGACCCAATGAAATTCTCAGTAGCATAAAATTGAGCAGACTAATTCAACGCCTAACAGCATATTGCAAAAGGAAAAATGAATAGATGAATAAAAATATTTTTCAAGAGCAGGACTTTAAAATTAACACAAGCGAAGTAATAATACGCAAGTTACCTCGACAGGAAATCAAATAAACGTACAAACGTCCCGTCATGAAAATCGATAAAACCAAAACAAAGACATCACAAATGACACACCACACACGAACTGAGGAACAGGGGCCTAACGCTATCTACCGAAAATTTACGCCCAATTAGTCACTTCCTCTTCACCGTATCTTGATAAGGCGACCTTCGGCGAGGCGGCAATTAGTGAATGAACGCCCTTTGAATGACCCGGCGAGCGGAAACGGCGGCAGACACATCATTGGTGAGTAATGAGCGCCGGTCTTTCTTTGCGTCCCGTAGAAGAGGGGAGGAAGACCTCCTACCCCCTCCCTCCCCCCCGGCATAATCGCCCGTCCCCCTCCCCTCTCCCGCCATTCCCCTAATGTCTCCCCTAGACCCAACGTACTCATCCGATATCAGTCTCGATGGCGAAGTGAAATATGTCCGTTCCGTTCCTTCTCTGTTATTAAAGGAAATCGCAGACGTTCCGCTGCGCTTCATTCGTTCTTCAGTATCCGACTGAACATGTCTGAAGGCCGCCCGTTCTTGGTGGTCCATTATTGGGTAGCTTCTTTTGCCTGTGCAGGAGATGGATGTGTCATAATGCTTTTACTTATTTCCAGCTGTGACAGATTGTTTTTATTTATATATTCTCTTTCATTTGCTTCATTTAATCAAAACCTTTTTTATCGTCTTAATATTTATGCGCTATTTTCAATATAATAATTACTTAAATAGCAGCTTTTGTTTCTAAATATTCATAAATATCCACACTATTTCTGCCCTTCTTGGGAGACGGTACGAAGTGATGTTATGGAGGTTTTAGTCATGACTTTGTACCTTTCATCGTTGATCCTTTTGGAAAAATAAAATTTTGATCATCTAATTTTATCATTTTTCTTTATGTACAAAAGAGACATAACAGTTATGACCAAATTTATTGGAACTTCGAATAACTGGGATGTCTAAAGTCAGATGAAATAGAATTATTATATAATTATGAGATTAATTCCTGTTTAATGATACAACTGTTTGTACGTATCTATTCACAAATAATACTGCACGTACCTGTATATGCAGATATTTAACATATTCTGTGGTTACAGTGTCATTACACAGACACATTTATAGACAGTAGATAATACTGTACGTATCATATCACCTCGACCTTTAATTTTTCTTCATTACGAACAAGGCAATAAGAGGTGGATGAAAGAAAATCACTGTTCATGAGAGAGAGAGAGAGAGAGAGAGAGAGAGGAGAGAGAGAGAGAGAGAGAGAGAGAGAGAGAGAGAGAATTTCTCATACCCCTCACGGATTTCCCTTCGAAGGTAATTCTCTGGTTAACAAGATTCCCGAAGTTGGTAAACAGATCAAGTCCCGCGGCCATTGAGTAATCTTATTTAGAGTTTTTGTGTGTTACTCACCGGTCAGGGGAGAAATTAAGAAAACTTTCAAGTAGAAGCGAGAGAGAGAGAGAGAGAGAGAGAGAGATCTATTCTTCCCCTTATGGAGGGAATAATCTCTTGGTTGGATGAGTCGGTAAAGCTGCGGACTGTCACTCGATGGGCCGGAGTTCAATTCCCTGGCCGGCTGATGAAGAGTTAAAGGAATATATTTCTGGTGATAGAAATTCATTTCTCGCTAAAATGTGGTTCGGATTCCACAGTAAACTGTAGGTCCCGTTGCTAAGTAACCAATTGGTTCTTAGCCACGTAAAATAAATCTAATCCTTAGGGCCAGCCCTAGGAGAGCTGTTAATCAGCTCAGTGGTCTGGTAAAACTAAGGTATACTTATGGAGGGAACTGTTTTAATATTACGAAAGATTACGATGACAATGAGACCTAGAGTATTGTCAAACAATTATCTCCGGGCTTGACTTTTACATTTAAGTCTCCCAGCAGTAATACGAATAATATTACGCCGCTTTTTCATGTGCCTACTCCCATTACCATACATGGCCTTTGTATGTGAGCGGGTGGTTATAACACATACTGTATATACATACATACTCTCAGAACTGTGGTATGTATTCTTTAAAACCTCAAGTCCTTGTGTATGTATAAAGTGGGGATTCACTTCCATGAATAGGTAGTGTATATGAATATGTTTGTACTTCCAAATTTGATCTTTATTTATAACAATATTAATAGTGATTTACTGTCGCCAAAACCATCCTGAAATGAATTTCCGGATAGTTTATCGTAGATCAAAATAGATGGATAATAATAATAATAATAATAATAATAATAATAATAATAATAATAATAATAATACATGACTCTCACTGAATATATAAATACTTCATATCACGTGATTTAGAGATATCGTAGAAATTTATTGGCAGTGTCTTTTTTTTTTATCTTTCTTAACATCACGAAGACATATGTCACATAAATTAACGATCCGTCACAATTGCAAAAAGAGGTTATAAACGACCAAGAAAAAAGAAAAAATACATACTGCATGGGTACAAATTAGTGTATTTTTTCAGTGAAGCTATTTATATTTTTAAGTAACTTACTTGGACGATCTCTTGCGTTTGTTTTGTATGTATTTGTAATATATATATATATATATATATATATATATATATATATATATATATATATATATATATATATATATATATATATATATATATATATATATACATATGTATATATATACATAGATATATAATATATATATACATATATATACAGAGATGTAATTACATATATATATATATATATATATATATATATATATATATATATATATATATATATATATATATATATATATGCGTGTGTTTGTGTGTGTGTATGTAATGGTTTTCGTTGCGTGATCAGTAGCATTCCAATATACCAAAAGAGATATTCCAGTTTAGGATCCTTTCAAAGTATAGTAGACGGTCAAGCTCTGTTACAAGCCAATTGTTCCAGTGATGGCCTAAGAAATGAATAATATACCTGGCAGTCAGACAACTGTGGCGGTCGTGACTAGGTTTAAAAAAGGGCCATGGGTCTAACAACCTCATCCGAAAAGATTTCCTGTGAGTCGGAACCCTAACCCCCTATGGTGCCGCGTATAATATAATACATACACATATATATACACACATTCACACATATTATATATATATATATATATATATATATATATATATATATATATATATATATATATATATGTGTGTGTGTGTATATATATATATATATATATATATATATATATATATATATATATATATATATATTTGTGTGTGTATGTGTTGGCGTAAGTGTGTATTTGTGCGTATTTGTGAAAAGTTTATTACTATCTCACAAGCATAGCCAATCTATTTCACAATCATAGGTAATTCATATTTAGAAAAGTACCCTCCGATTGTGTAATTATCAACAATAATCATGAACAATTGCTCATCATCTTTCAGATGAAATCAATTGAAGTAAATAGAAATTTTTGCTTCCTCTGATTTTGCAATTTCTATTTATAATTTTTTTCTGTATTGCGTTGGCTAGATTGTGAGCAGAATCTAAAATCAAACAGGTTAAAAATAGTCTGCTATGTTTAGATTTACCTGACTCATTTTTTTTATTTTTTAAGATTCGAGAAATATTTAGAAAGAACCACATTTGACATAAGTA
>JANJGK010000014.1:16694635-16707135 GCA_039081455.1 Macrobrachium rosenbergii | reverse complement strand
GTCGCCGTTGCGTGGCTAACAAGTGATCCATCACTGATCTGAAATCAGTCAGGATCTACAACGATAATTAAGCGGGTATTTCTGGCATCTATGAAGCCGAGATTATGGTGGCGCGGGTTCGTTTCCCGCTACCGGACATCATAGCAGCGTCAGATTTCTTGCCCTTGGATCTTAAGGCTTTGTAGTGACGAGCGTGTCCAGAAAAGCGCGAAGAATTCGAGAAGTTCAGAGGGCCTTATGGCTGTTACAATTACTTATGTAGATGGTAAAAAGTGATCAGGAGATTCTACATTTTATATATATATATATTATATATATATATATATATATATATATATATATATATATATATATATATATATCTATATATATATATATATATATATATATATATATATATATATATAATTATTCATATGTACATGTATGTACACCCATATATATACTATACAGTATATGTATATATATATTATATATACATATTATACACATGTATATATATATATATATATATAATTATATATAATATACTATATATATACATATATATAAATATATATATATATATATATATATATATATATATATATATTGATCAAAGGCAATGCAGTATAACACTGCCGGCTCGAAAGGGGAAAGGGGCGTGGCTTAGGCGAGAGATTGGCTGCATTTGCCCCGGATAAAAACAAAAAACAAAAGAAAAAAAAAACCCAGACAACAAAAATAATATCAGACGAGGAGCAGACGGGAGAGTAGAATTTCTTCCGTCGTCGTACGGCTTTAGGAACGTTTCGTAGGCATAGGTCAATGAATAGAGGCCATTTTTTGATGTGGATGAGCCGAATATTTTCCAGTTTTATTCCCCCCTTCCTCCTCCTCCCCCCGCCCCTTCCCGCCAACACACTCCCTCACTCTCCCCCCATCGTCACCACCTCCTTCCTGGCGCAAGGCAGTTAAAGGTGCATTGGTGTCGCTGCCTCCCACATAGCGGCGCGGGGGCCGGCTCCTCTACGCACTCTCATAGCAGCATACATAGACAGTGGAATACATAGGAAACGAATAAGCCTCATACATAGACAGTGGAATACATAGGAAACGAATAGGCTTCATACATAGACAGCGGAATACATAGGAAACGAATAAGCTTCTTACATAGATTTTTTAGAATACTGTTTCTCGATTCCTCTGTTGATGTTATTAATAATGTACTTTCTTTCTTTCTTGTGTTTATAGAAAGTCCGTGATAAAGGACAAGTGGATTAATGATTATATGGAAATACCAGTTTTTGCACTGTATCAGGACCATCAGTATAAATAGATAGCAGGATACATAGGAAACGAATATGCTTTATGCATAGATTTTATTGGATGCTCTTTCTCGATTCCTCTGTTTATATTATTAATAAAACTACTTTCTTTCTTGTATTTATAGAAAGTCCGTGATGAAGGACAAGTGGATTAATGAATATTAGAATATACGAGTATTTGCACCGTATTATGAGCATTATCTGTCTAGATTCGTTCTTCCAAGATGATGAATAAAGCAATCATCAGTAAATCATCAGCTGATACCAGTTGGTGCCATCAACTTTGTTCCTGGCAAAATTATAACGTCTGAGTCAAAATGCTGTCTCGGACCGAACCAGTCGCTACAAATTCCCATTTCATATCATAATGTTTACAACATACTCCAACACATTTCAGACTCAGGTGCGTGTGATAATTTGGTTTCCAGAAAATAAACAAAATTAGTTCAGGCAAATACCAATGGAAGTCGGTGGACTGGAATGAAAGTCGTTTGTTTCTTCAACAGACGCCACCTAATATCTTTGATTCGCCGAAGCATTTGAAGTTTGGTAAATATTTGGGGCAATATCATTCTGTGCTGGAACGTCGTTTAAGAGAAAGTTAAAACCTCTTATTGTCAAGGTCTTATAGTTACCGACATATCGAGCTTTGTAAGAATATCCAGAATTCCGTTGCTCCTCATGTAAAAAAAAAAAAAAAAAAAAAAAAAAAAAAAAAAAAAAAAAAAAAGTAAAATTGCGCCAAAGTTTCTTAGGCGCAATCTAGTTTTCCGTACAGCCGCTACAGCGTATGATGAAGGCCACCGAAAATAGATCTATCTGTCGGTGGTCTGGGTATAATGCTGTATGAGCAGCGGCCCATGAAACTTTAACCAAAGCCCGACGGTGGCCTATCCTATATCACTAGAAGCACGATTATGGCTAACTTCAGCCTTAAATAAAATAAAAACTACTGAGGCTAGAGGGCTGCAATTTGGTATGTTTGATGGCTGGAGGGTGGATGATCAGCATACCAATTTGCAGCCCTCTAGCCTTAGTAGTTTTTAAGATCTGATGGCGGACAGAAAAAGTGCGGACAGAGAGACAAAGCCGGCACAATAGTTTCCTTTTACAGTCTTCAATTTTGATCTTGATTTAGTAACTTCTGAGACTGCTTTCAATGATAGAAAAGCACAATGCGTTTTTAACGTTTTTAACTGTTTCAGAAAATTTACTCAGTATAGGTGCATGGATTTATATACCGCTCTAATCTATAAATATCTGTTGGGATTTACTGATTTTATGTTAATCCTTGTCAAGCTTATAACTAGCTTATTTTTTTTATGATGAACTTTCACTCGTTCTAGTTACCTGATGAAGAACATCAATGTGATTATTTCTCGTATGAAATGCGGGACGTTGGCCAGTTGAAGATTCTTGAAACAGTGGACAAGAAATCCTAACGATTGACACGTTAACCTTGTACGCCGAACCTTTAACCCTAATATGTGACCTTGATTAAACATTTTTCAACATATACCTGCTGTTTAAGTTTCAGTGTGCTCTGCTGCCGTGTTGCTAATAAGACTTTTGAAGTACATGACCACTTACAAAAATCTTCAAGGGTAATTTTAAACTCTCTCTCTCTCTCTCTCTCTCTCTCTCTCTCTCTCTCTCTCTCTCTCTCTCTTTAGTTTTCTGTAAACGAAAACTCTTGTGCCGGCTTTGTCTGTCCGTCCGCACTTTTTTCTGTCCGCACTTTATTCTGTACGTACTTTTTTCTGTCCGCACTTTTTCTGTCCGCCCTCAGATCTTAAAAACTACTGAGGCTAGAGGGCTGCAAACTGGTATGTTGAGCATCCGCCCTCCAGTCATCAAACATACCAAACTACAGCCCTCTAGCCTCAGTAGTTTTTATCTTATCTAAGGTTAAAGTTAGCCATAATCGTGCTGCTGGCAACGATATAGGACAGGCCACCATCGGGCCGTGGTTAAAGTTTCATGGGCCGCGGCTCACACAGCATCATACAGAGATCACCGAAAGATAGAACTGTTTTCGTTGGCCTTGATTATACGCTGTAGCGGCTGTACAGAAAACTCATTGCGCCGAAGAAACTTCGGCGCATTTTTTACTCGTTTGGTTTTACAAATTACTTTCGAAATTTCTTGTGAAGAGATCAAGTGAAGTGAAGCATCCCCCAACTTGATATCTTATCGGGGCTTTGGACTTGAAAGTTCGAGTAAACACAGGGAAAAGTTGAGGCTCGTCAATTACGGCCCTACGCCGTTGTTTTAGAGCCTAATCAGTGGCTGTTATCGCAGGTCTCTTTTTAGAAGTTTATATTTATGACGCACGTGAAAAGAGTAATCTTATGGGGAGATTTGGGTACTTGGACCTCGAGATTCCTTGCGTCTGAGGTTAAATAGTTGTTGTGGATGATGATGATGATGAGAGAGAGAGAGAGAGAGAGAGAGAGAGAGAGAGAGAGAGAGAGAGAAGTTGTATTGTTTTAGCCTGTGGATCATTCAACTGCTTGAGCTAAGAAAAGAGAATTAAGTTATCGAGGTTATCTATGTGAACAAAGATTCGAACGAAGGGACCGAGTATCCCCACCCCATCCATCGCCCCCTTTAAAAATTACCAAAAAGTGGGTATATGCATTAATTTGATTGTATACAATGTATATGTGTATTTGTGTGAGACTGTGAGGATTTCTTCAGCTTTCCGTCTTTTTTCGCTAAAGTTATCCATCTGGAGGCAAGCATAATGTATAACAGAAACGAGGTGATTAAACTTACATTCTTGCCGCCTGTAGTTAGGCTTACATGGTATTAAATGCAGACGCCACCTGGCGTTCCGTGGTGTTCATCCTTCCACATAGTGCTGAGGAGATTCAGCGTTGCTGAGGTCTTCTGATTGAAAGATTAGCCGTGGAATTAAAGCGTTTTTACCATTTGGCATTTTGTAGAATTTTCACAATTTTTCCCCTACAATCTGTTCCCCACTGGCTATCGGCCTAAGAAACAGGAGATCAGCGCCTGTCCTATGAGCCTACAGAGGCCCAGAAGGACTTTAACTTTTTTATTCTGTTTAGAAAGAACTATACCAGTAGGTTTGTCAGTCTTTTCTTGAACTGGAACACTTGTCAAGCCAGTACTTCTCACATCACCATGGTTTGAATCATCAGTCCTATGACTGGGTAAGTCGGGAACTTTATCTTCCCTTTCAACTCTGGCGTTTGGAATTCTCTCATCGTACCTGTGTTCACAGATTCCAGTAACCTTACTCATTCCTGAAGGTGGATTATACCAAGCTGCACAGTAGGATTTTCCCCATGTATTTTATTTTCCAAGATTCTTGTAACCTTTCGTTATTAAAGGAGCGACTCTATAACATTTCTTAGTTTACTTAATTATTTATTTTTCCATTTATTTAACTATTTTTAATCCTTGGCTGCCCTTTCTCTCAGCCTCTGAGTGAAAGAAGTGCGTAAGTCACAGATACTATAATGAAATTGAGATTGAATGCAAAGTAATAAAATGAACAGGGAAGAGGGTAGGGCTGACAATCGTTCTGTTATGAATCCTTATGATTATATATTTATTAACCCCATGATTTTTTCATAACTCTGAACGACTAAAGACCTTCACTTAATCATTCCTTTTCTCCCTGGATGATGTGGATCTTTCCTAGATAGTGACCCCCAAGGGTTTTCGGGGGTCGTTATCCAGGAATAATATTTCTTGGTGGTCATTATCTTTATGATGTTTACAGTCTTTTGTTTATGTTTTTTACGGTAATCCCCAACGGGCTTGTTCTAAACGCGTGGCAAAGGTGGATACATACGGGGTTAAAACCCCTGGCCCTGGGGGTCACTATCTAGGAAGATCTGATGTTGTTCCTTGAACAATCTATGAACAAAAAAGTAATGCAATGCAAACCCCTTTTGTATTTATAATATTTATTACGATGATCCTTTCAGAAAAGAGAAAGTGAAGAAGTGCAAAAATTATCAATTTCCGAACAATGAGAAAGTGTGAAATATGAAAACATAATACAATCAATGGCAAAGCCTTATACCACAACGACATTCTCTACAAAATCAGAGAAATGTCAAAGCAATTGTAAAGAAAAGAAAGCTATTTGTATTTATGAAAATGACTATCACATAGATGGTATGATTATAAATAAAATTAGAAGCAACATATCTTCTTGCAAAATAACACTGAACATAAAAAAGTACTAAATCTTATTCTCTTACCATAAAGAAATTTCACATAGTAACGAAAGTCAAAATTCTTTATTCCATTGAAAATGTTTATTACGTACATTTCGATGACAGTGAGAAAAGCATCAGACAACAAAAACAACGATTGCAAGAACAACACAAAATAATATACTTTCACGAGATTTTGCAATTACAGTTTAGCATTCCTAAAAATTCCAAATTTCGTAAAGGTGTTAAAACTGAATCGTAACGAAAAGCTAAAACTGCTGAATACGAGAAAGATTAAAAATGATTTTTTTTATGAATTTCAACGAAATAGCATCATAAAAAGCACAACGGCCAAAGCTTTATTTCCTGAATGCAAGCCTTTTGTACGTCTCTCTCTCTCTCTCTCTCTCTCTCTCTCTCTCTCTCTCTCCTCTCTGTCTCCAGTGCCCTCATAGTAAATAAGCATTCAAAAAGATAACTGTGCAGGATCTCTCTCTCTCTCTCTCTCTCTCTCTCTCTCTCTCTCTCTCTCTCTCTCTCTTCTCATCTCCTCTCTCTCTCTCTCTCTCTGCTGTATGCATGTGTTACTATCCTTACGGTTATAGTTATTTAAAACCTGTATGTATTAGACATTGAAATTTTATTATTTTGGCTCAATTATTTTTTCCTGTTTAATTTCTACATATAATCTGTGAAGGAATGATACATATTATATATATATATATATATATATATATATATATATATGTGTGTGTGTGTGTGTGTGTGTGTGTGTGTGTGTTTTATACATGTATGTATACACACATACACACATTATATATATATATATATATATATATATATATGCATATATATATATGTATATATATATAGTTCGATGAATCCCATGTTTTGTATTGAGCTAAGTAAAACAAACAAACCAAAAATTACATAATACTACTGTTTCTCGGTCCATATTGAGATCCATTGCCTCTCGCACCAGTCCACTCTTATTCACTATCTTATGCTTTCCCATTGCAGTCATCGTGTGGACCTTCGGTGTCCAGCGCAGGCAGCCCACTGCATGAGGTTGTCTTTCCATCAAATCCTCATAAATATACTCCCTAGTTAGTTTCTTCCTTCCATTCTTCCATCTGAGGTCCGTCCATCAGCAAATCATGACATGCTTTTCATCTTTATACCTAATCTGTTTCTGGACCATCGCATTTTTTGTGATTTTATGAGATGTGACCTCAACGATTGTTTTCTTGGGTTTTCCCAAGTGTATGATATTAGTTGCTCTTCCCCGGATCGTTCCTGTATATAAACAAGTAAAATTGCGCAGAAGCTTCTTCGTCGCAGTGGAGTTTTCTGTACAGCCGCTACAGCGTATAACGAAGGCCCTGAAAATGGATCTGTCTTTCGGTGGTTTCGGCATAATGCTCTATGATCCGCGGCCCATGAAACTTGAACCACGGCCCGGTGATGGGCCTATCCTATATCGTTGCCAGAAGCACGATTCTGGCTAACTTTAACCTTAAATGAAATAAAAACTACGAAGGCTAGAGGGCTGCAGTTTGGTATGTTTGATGATTGGAGGGTGGATGGTCAACAATACCATTTTGCAGCCCTTTAGCCTCAGTAGTTTTTCAAGATTTGAGGCAGACAGAAAAAGGGCGGACTGACAGACAAAGCCGGCACAATAGTTTTCTTTTACAGAAAACTAAAAGCAGGTTTTGCTTTCAATTTGAATATTATGATGCACGAAGTGCATGATTATGAATGTTCCTCTCAGAACGTCGCTTTTAATCAAAATTATATGTGCTCAAATGCAGTTAGTTTCTGTCGTAAGCGTGTGATAAGTATCTAGGTTTCACATCCGCATAGCACTAATGATTTTATAATGCTGAAATATTTTATTCAACGTGATGACTCTCGATATGCTTCCTACCCTCAGGATCGGAAGCTAACTAGAGTACCACTTAGTTCCATCAGTCATTCTTGCGTGCATGTTATTTGCAATTTCACCTTATTCTCAGATGTCTGCATGCTCCCTAAGTGTCAGGAGAAACGTGTAAGTTTTCCTTTGCTAATATCGTTTTATGGGCGTTTCAATGTCATTGATATCTGCCCTCGGTTACGGTAAAAGGACGTTTACATCGTTTCAAAATTTTTTGGGTTCTCGTTTATTCGTTTATTTATTTATTTGTTTATTTATTTATTTTATTTATTTATTATTTTTGGAGGTGTTAAATATTCCCCAAATTTCTCTGTTGGCTTAGCTGTAATCCTACTACAGACTTTGTCTTCTTAAATGGCTGGTATAGGTTGCAGGAATTCAGTTATTTTGTATGGCATCGAATACCATTTTCTTATGCTAAGAAGAACCTGCGTTATCAGTTCCCGAAGTGTGTGTGTGTGCGCAGCGCGCACATTAACCAGCCAGATATCTGGCGGGAAATGAAATAAAAGCGCCAACAAGTCAAAGGCATCCGCCGGCATTAGCCCTTGATTATCGACCCAGTTGCTCCATGGGAAGAGAGAGAGAGAGAGAGAGAGAGAGAGAGAGAGAGAGAGAGAGAGAGAGAGAGAGAGAGAGAGAGAGAGAGAGGAGATCCCATGATAAACATTTCCCAGTGACGTCATCGACTGCGTCACGCTCACCGAACCATATTTTTTATTTTTGTTTCTATTTTTCGGGAGGGTCTGGTGCGACAAGGGAGAGCGACTCTCGACCTGAAAGTAGCAGAGCGACTAAAAATGGTTTACTTTGTTTTCGTTGTGATTTGTTTCTGGTGTCTTCTGCCAGTTTTAGAGGTCAGATGAACCTTTATTATTATTATTATTATTATTATTATTGTTATTATGATTATCATTATTATTAGGTCAGATGAACCTCTATTATTATTATTATTATATTATTATTATTATTATTATTATTATTATTATTATTAGTTCCTCCAAATCACAACAAGTAAAAATGCGCGGAAGTTTCTTGGGCGCAATCGAGTTTTTTGTACAGTGTAAAATGTGTATGAGCCGCGGTCCATGAAACTTTCAGCCACGGCCAGGTGGTGGCTTCTCTGTAACGTTGCCAGAAGCACGATCATGGCTAACTTTAACCACAAATAAAATAAAAACTACCGAGGCTAGAGGGCTGCAATTTGGTATGTTTGATGATTGGAGTGTGGATGATCAACATACCAATTTTCGACCCTCTAGACTCAGTAGTTTTTAAGATCTGAGGGCGGACAGAAAAAGTGCGAACAGAAAAAAGTGGTGACAGAATAAAGTGCGGACGGGACAAACAAAGCCGGCACAATGGTTTTTCTTTTACAGAAAGCTAAAAATGACAATATATAAGAAAGACAAGTTCCCGAGCTCGGGCCAAGGCACTTTCAATTAGCATTCTTTATAGAGGCCAGTAGTGGAAGAGGCTGGTCCCGGGCTGGGGCGACGGCAAGTCTAAACGTGTAGTTTATTACCCATAGACTGTTATTTTTACGCACAAAAAATAAATATACGAACATAAGTTGCGTTTTTGTAGGATTACGATTCAAACAGTGGAAAAAATTCATATCTGAAATAAGCCTAAAAGGACACTAGCTTCCATACGATATTTCCACTGAATGGAATAACCATACACGACAATAACCAAGTAAAAAATGCGCCGAAGTTTCTTCGGCGCAGTCGAGTTTTCTGTACATCGTATAATCAAGGTCACCGAAAATAGATCTCGCTTTCGGTGGTCTTGGTATAATGCTGTATGAGCCGCGGCCCATGAAACTTTAACACCGGTCCGGTGCAGTGGTGGCCTGGCCTGTGTCGTTGCCCAGATGCACGATTATGGCCAACTTTAACCTTAAATAAAATAAAAACTACTAAGGCTAGAGGGCTTGCAATTTGGCATGTTCGATGGTTGGAGGGTGGATGATCAATATACCAATTTGCAGTCCTCTAGCCTCAGTAGTTTTTAAGATCTGAGGGCGGACAGACAAAGTGCCGACAGGAAAAAACGCGGACGGACAGACAAAGCCTGCACAACAGTTTTCTCTTCAGAAAACTAAAAAGCGCAAGAGAGAAGAGAATAATTAATAAACAAGTAGATATAAATGTACAAACCAGATATTATAGGCCTACATGAAGCAGAAAAGAACAAGGTGGTGGTACTACATGAAGCTATAAAGAAGTTGTACAGCCTCTCTTGATCTCATGGATATAAGTACCAGTAAAAACCAACGGGAAGGCGGCTCCTCAGTTTTACAAGAAAAAGGAAATGAAAGTCCATGATAAGGAATAGCTTGCCATCGTAGCACTTCAACATAATGTGGATGGTTGTGCACTGTGAAGCGAGTAGCACCCACAAGTTCTAGGGTCATGTTAAAACAGAAATGATTGATGATTCAGTGTATCCTTCATGATTTTAGAATAAAACAATTGGTACATATATAATTATTTTTCTATTGAGGTCAGTGGCATTATTTGCAGAGACTATCTTTTTATTTTATACTCTGAATCCAGCATATACTTCTTTTTTTCTTCAGGCCATTGACTTCAATAGAAATTGTATATGAGAGAAAATACGCCCAGATAGCATATGTGTATTTCACCTTTAACACGAGTGTCTACAGAGAGAGAGAAAAAAAATTATAGAAATCACTGCATATTATATTTCGTGGATGAATTCTTGGGCAGCAAACTTCCACAACGTTTGCCGCTTTATACAGGTACTCATTAAGGATTCCCTCGACCTACCCTTCGACCTTACACACTGTGGCATTCACCTCTAACTTACGTGCAGTCTTGCATTTCTGATTTCCTAGATTTTAAGACCCTTCTTTTCCAGTACCTCTTTGATACCATCTATCTGGGGCTTTCATGGTTTCCAAATTATTCCTCGCCTCCAAATTATTCACTCTTTCATAACATATCGTCCTCCATTCTTACTATATGACCAAACCATCTGACACCACTCTGACTCATCCGTTCACTTACACAAGTTGTTTACCACTTACGTGTATGTCCACATTTCTCACCATATCAGTGTCTTACGTTGACGTATGCAACACAAGGTTCGCATTAACAGCTTCAACCTTTTATCTTTCATTTACATTCAACATCCACATTTCACTTTTGTAAAGGAGAATTACCTTCCAGGTAAACCAACTTTGATTCAACTGTTCTTTTGCTCAACTCCTATCTCATCCTACCGTCATCAGTTATATTCACGTCCAGATGTAATCTAACTGCTTCCATTCTACTACCATCACTTTCTGGATTTTACATCCTTTTCTGACTTTGTTCTTGCTCACATTTGCTTTCAATTTTCTCCTCTTGTAAACACTTTATCTGACTCACTACTTTCTGTCCCAAGTCAGCACTGTCATCTGCAAACATCAGCAATTCAACTGCCCAGTCACGACTCATTTGCTCTTGTCCCACAACTTTGTACCTGGCATCTAATATCCTTTCTGTGATTTTTCGTGCCACTCCATCTCACACACACACACACACACCACACACACACACACACACACACACACACATATATATATATATATATATATATATATATATATATATATATATATATATATATATATATATATATATATAATATATATATATATATATACAGAGGTACAGTAAAAGGAATGAAAGATGTTGCAGCTAGGGGCCGAAGGGACGCTGCAAAGAACCTTAAGTAATGCCTACTGATGATACTAACCCTCCCACGGAGTATTCCCCACTACAGGTTCAAATCATCTCTTTCTGCAGTTCCCTTTGTGAGGTGAAGTACGAGTAAGATACGAAGGACTACATTTTTACTGATTTATTTACAAAACTTTTACAAAACTTTCGTGCGAGCCGCAGTGTAGCTCTCGACCTCTGACAGGTAGAGAATGGGATTGAATTCAAGTATCTGTGTTTGTTCACAGACAGAAATATATATAGACTGATACAGAACGTTTGACATTTGACTGAAGATCGTACAGATAGGGTTGGAAGCTGGGCATAATAATACATACAATTGTAATAATACATAGATCTTGATAATAATGACAATGGAGTTATATGTACAAAAGACGTACAAGTTGTGTTTCTCTCGACCGCGTAGTTTTCTCTCGCGGGTTAGTTATCGCGGGATAAAGGAGATTTTGAGTGTAGGTGTGTCTAGGCCCCCACACGTGGGCGCTACACCTTTAACCACTGGTGCATTGTTTTCTGCCTTTTGCATCTTATCCCTACCCTTGTCTCTTCTTAGCTGTCCAACTTCTTTGACTGTGAATTCCTTGCATTTTCGTCCCCCCTTTAAGAACAAATCCTTAAACAGTCTGGTTACTCTGTGTCGTAACTACAAGCTAGCTGTACAATCATTTTAATGAAAGAAAAAAAGAAATTATTTGAGTTACAATAACTATAACGCTAACTATATAATTAGCTTAATGAAAGAAAAGAAGGAAATTGTTAGAGTTACATGAAATATAGTGCAAACTTTATAATCAGCTTCATGTCTGAAAATAAATCATTCAAGTTATAGTTACACGAAAAAAGAGAATATCCTGTACAGGCAGTTTAATAAGAAAGAGAGGAAAACAGTGGGAAAAAATGAAAAATAAAGTGGAATATAGTGATACCTTCTTTTTTCTCTCTCTCGTTAATTGCATTGCTCGAGGAATCCAAAGTCAAAGGAGTTGGACAGCTAAGAAGAGACTTAGGGTAGGGATAAGGTGCAAAAGGCAGAAGCAAAGCACCAATGGTTAAACAGATCTGCAGACAGAGATGATTTTAAACTACAGTGAGGAATACTCCGTAGGGGGGGGGGGGTAATAGTACCGTCAGTGCACCTCACGCGGTGCGCTGCAGGCATTACTTAAGGTTCTTTGCAGCGCCCCTTCGGCCCCTAGCTGCAACCTCTTTCATTCCTTTTACTGGCACCTCTGTTTATATTCTCTTTCTTCCATCTTGATTTCCATCATCTTCTAACAACTGATTCGTAGGTGCAACTGCGAGGTTT